>CM052890.1:577165-594037 GCA_028534135.1 Potos flavus | reverse complement strand
CAGCATCCACTCGGCCGCCTCTGGGTGAAACTGACCTGCAGCCCCCAACCGTCCTGGGGAGCACTGGACTCTCCTGGAACCCAAACCTTGGTTTCTAAGCCCCCTTTCTCCACCGAAAGGAACCAGAGACCTTTGAAGAAATGTTGGTCCCAGGGCTGGGCATTGAGGGAACGAGAGGGTCTGGTGTCCTGTCCCAGGATGTGATGGGACGATCAGGTGCCAGGTCCCGCTGGCCACACTGAGGTGACCTGCGCATCAGCACGGGTAATGACGAGAGCAGATTTCCACTTGACCAGTAAAATTAGCATCTGTGTCCAAACTGGACTAAACCCGTGAGTAGATGGGAACTTTGATGACAAACGGGATGCTTCCGGTCCCCACCTCACAAGGATGCATCAATTACAAAGGGAAGCAGCTTAATGGTGCAGCATCCCGGCAGACGCACCCTCGGTCAGATGGTCAAAGCAGAGAGCACCAGCGAAGGGACAAAACAAAGTCAGGGCCTGCCCAGGATACACTGCAGAGGAAGCAGCCCCACCTTTGCCACGGTCCTGGGGGAACGTCCTGGGCCACTCCTGCCAAGCCATGACACTAGCTTTCAAGAAACAGCAGGCGTGAGTGCGGGGGAACCCCACAGGAGCCCTGGGGTAACGAGATTTCTTCTGTGGCAGCACAGGCTCCCAGAGAGAGGGTCCCAAGAGGTGGGAGAGGGAGAAGCTGCAGGTCTTCTCATGACCCAGTCTCGGGGGTCCCAGATGTCATGTGTGCCACGTCCTATTGGTCAAGCAAGTCACCAGACTGAAGGGGAGGGGATTTGACCCCGCCTCTTGCCTTCCCTGGGACCAAACTCCAGCCTGGCATCACAGCTGTGGCCAGCCCCCACCCCTCACTGTCACACAGGCCCTCCCACCTGCCCACCTGCCCCTGCAGTCACCCTCTGACCTCCAGCCTCTGGCCTCCAGCCCTTTGCTCAGGCTGGAAACCCTTGCTCTCTGAGCCCTAAAGTCCTACCAGATGCGGCTCTGGGCGCCCCAGCCCCCACTGGCCCCTCCTCCTCCAAGGGTCCCAGAGGCTGGAAATGGAGGCCCAGGATATCACATGACTGGCTTGAGGTCCCTGAAATTTGACGTGATGCTGTCCAGACAAATAGAATACGAGCCACACAGGTATGTCTCCCACGTTTTTCTAGAAACCATGGTGGAAAAGGTCAAAGGAAACAGGTGAGACCGCCTTCAGTAATATATATTTTTAGCCCCACAGATCCAAAACATGGGCATTTCAATAGGTACACATACGGGCAGGGTTGTTGCTGAGATGTCTGCACGCTTTCTCGTCCCACGCCGTGGAGGTCCTGCGCGCACTTTGCACGAGCAGCACACCCCGGCTGGGACGCGCTGCACTCAGGGGCAGGTGGCTTCCGTGGGGGGCAGGCAGGGCGTGGTCAGCCCCCAGCCCCCGCCTGCTGCCAGGGCCTCTGCCCACCCCGTGGGCCTGCGGTGGGTGGGTGCTCGGTGAGGCTGGGGCACCTCAGCCGGAGGGCAGCGCTGTGCAAAGAGCCTCCGCTGCTCCTAATCCTTAGGAAAATAGCAACCGAGCTCAGGGCCTCAAACATGCAAACACCTACTTAGCATGAGGGAGCCCTGGCCCACCCCTCCCCCTCGGGCAGGGGGGGAGGCGCTCGCCGGTGTCAGGCTGTGGACCCCATCCAGGCAGGGCCAGGCGGGGGCTCCCTGTCCATCCTGATGAGTTCAGAGCAGATGCCCATTTTGCTCCAGAAGGCCTGGGAGGGAAGGGCAATGCCCCCCACTCCTGGAGACGGGTTCTCCTCCCATTGTACAGAAGGAAACACCAAGGGCCACGTGGGGCCCAGGGCCACCCGGCCAGTGAGCAGAGCTCTTCAGACCAGAGCCAAGGTGTGGCTGATGCCATCAGTCTCCCTGGGGTGGGTGAGGGGAGAGACCCTCGGGCGGGCCATCTGGGCAGCAGTGCTGCCTGGGCCCCTGCTCTGGCCCAGATGGGAGGTGGATGGCAGGGACTGCAGGAGCTCAGGGCCAGCCTCGTGCGGAAGTGCCACGTCCCCCTCCCCACGGGGACCCCCAGACAGGCCCCAGACCAGCGCTGGGACCCCAGTCCTCCCCAGACCTTCCGACAGGCCCCAGTGCACCCCATGTTACCCGTGCAGACGTGACGGGTGATCCTGGCGACGGGACTCCGCTCCCTGCACCCCAGGACAAGTGGACGGCCGCACCCAGGACGGGCAGGCCAACCCAGCTTTCGGCCTGTGGTTCCCACAACTTCCAGAGCCCCGGCGTATGGTTTTGCTCCCACACTGATCCATTTCTCACTGCCACCTCAAAGGCTTTCCTGGGCCTGTTGTCAGCATTAAAAACTGCCAGGCATCCCTGGCAGGCAACCCCAGTCCCCGCATCCTGACCCGGGGTGAGTTCCAGCCCACGCGGCCCCCGGCGCCTATCCGTCCCAGAGGGAAGCCCATTCCCTCATCGCCGTCCCCCGCGGACACAATGGGGTGACCAGAGCACCCACGTGATGCTAGCACCCACTTTCTCCCTGGAATAAGCCACAATGAACCCTAAAAACAGGTGAGACTGCCTCGCAAACTCCAACATCCCCAAAGGTCGTGGCTCCGGGGGATTTTCTTTTTGTGGTAAAATATCATCTTAACCATTCTAACGCCACAATTCAGGGGCACCACAATTACAAACATTGTAACTCCCGTCCGGCTCCAGAACATTCCATCCCCCCCCAGAGACCCTGTCCCCGTGACACACGGACCCCCACCCGCTCCTCCAGCCCCGGCCCCGCCGTCTGCTCTCTGGGTCTGTGAGTCTGACGACCCCGGGTCCTCGTGAGTGGGGCCCCCGTGCGTGTCCTTCCGTGTCTGGCTCGGGTCCTCGGGGCTCATCCCCGTGGGGGCAGTGGGGTCGTTCCTTCCTTTGTGAGGCTGAGTCATACTCCATAGTGTGGATGGAGCACCGTTTGTACCCCACTCATCCCGTGCCAGACTTGCACTGTTAGCTCACAGGAATGCTGCTGCTGTGAGCACAGGGGCACAGATACCCGTCTGCGTCCCGGCTCCAGGTCTCCGGGGCACAGACAGAGGGGTGGGACTGCCGGGTCATGTGGTGGTTCCACGTCTCACTGTGCGAGGAATGCCCACACTGTGTTCGACGGCAGCTGTGCCATCTTACTCCGCACCCGTGCGCGAGGGCTCCAGTTTCCCGCATCCTGCCCAAAACTGCTATTTTCTCTGGGATAGATGCACCCTAACAGGAGCGAAGGGTGGTCCCATAGCATTTTTGAAATAACGTATTTCTTAGAAAAGACATCTTCGTGCCCCTGCCTTGAGCGCACTGTCCTGGTCTGCTGAGGGGCCCCCACTTCCTCTCCAGCTCCCAGAGAAACAACCTCTCCCAGCCCTGCTTGCAAACAGGTGGGTCCCCGTCGTCGGTTCCAGCCCCGGGCCTTCCCATGTGCCCGTTCCTTCTGCTCCGCCCCCTGACCCCCGCTGAGCGAGGCTGGGGTCCCACACAGCACACACCGCAGTGGCCAGGCTGCTGAAGGGATGGAGTCACAGACCCTGAGAGACGGTGTGGGGCACGGCCCCGGCATCAGAACAGTGAGCGACACGATCCGGAAACCACTCGGACTCTGTGAGCACATACGCACGTATGCACAGGCATGCTCAGGAACACACGTGCTGTGCACACAGGGGCCCAGCTCCCAGGGGAAGCTGGTACCCAGATGAGGACCCGGTGGGGCAGGAGCAGCCCCTCTCTGGGCCAGCCCTACTCTGTCCTCTGTCGGCCGGGGGTGGGGGGAGGGCAGGGCTGTCGAGAAGGTGTCAGCCCCGGCAGGACGTGGAAGGCCAGCTGAGGGTCCCGGGAGCTTCCAGCTTCATGCCCGCCTCACTGACCCTGCCTCGCCCAGGCCTCTCCTTGCAGCCTGGCTCCCAGGGCCCGCAAGGGAGGTCGGGAGTGGCACAAGGGGCGGGTGCGCCAGCGTGCGGGCCCCCGGGGGGGCTTAGCCGCGACTCTCTGGGTCAGTGTATCGGCCCAGCCTCTGGTCCGTCAGCCAGATGGTCGCTTCAGCAGGGAGAGAAAAACCTGACACGCCATTTCAAACCGATTTCACGGCGGGCCTCTGGAGAGCCCCGGCGAGCTCCTGACAATCCGATCTGTTGTGAATAAATATGACAAAATTGCCAATTACAGGAGGGAGGCCTCAATGTCGAGCAGCCCGGCTGGCTGTGGCTGTGGTCAGGAGCCGGCACCACCGGGGAGGGAGACTGCCAATGGACAGGGCGCCGAATCCCAAGGAGGGGTATCTGGGCCGCAGCAAACAATGCCAGTGGCCAGGGGCCCTGCCAGGCTGGGCAGAGGGTCCTCCCCGCCCCACAGCCCAGCTCCGGCTGCTGCTCTCGGCCCACACACCCCACAGCCAACGCTTGGCCCTGCCTGCCCTCTGTTGCCTGCAGGGGCTGCCAAGAAGGCCCTGGGCAGGGCAGTGGCTCCCCTGGGAAGGGGATGAGCACAGGCGTGGGGGGCGACGTGTGACCTGGCCCTCAGCTCAGGAACCTTGCCGGCCTGGCCTGGACGGCACCCTCCTGCAGCACCGCAAGATCCGGGTGTCATGACATCACCCTCTCGTCCCAGGGCCAAGAGGAGGCCCAGAGCCGGGCCGGGACCCACTGCAGTGACCCAGTAGCCGGAGAGGAACAGAACTCAGAAGCACGGGTCTCCTCCCTCAGCCCTCGGCCCACCCGCCCCACGCGACCACAGCAGGCCCCTCTCGTACCCCGCCGCGGCGCCTCCGTGATGAGCGGGAGAGCAGTCTCGCATCAGAACCCAGATCTGCCCTGCCACGTGACCCTGGGCCGACCCTGGGCCGACCCTGCCGTCTTGAAATTGGTGCCAGGATTTGTTTGTTTGTTTGTTTTAAGATTTTATTTATTTATTTGACAGAGAGAGAGATCACAAGTAGGCAGAGAGGCAGGCAGAGAGAGAGAGGGGGGAAGCAGGCTCCCCGCTGAGCAGAGAGCCCGACGTGGGGCTCCATCCCAGGACCCTGAGACCATGACCCGAGCCGAAGGCAGAGGCTTTGACCCACTGAGCCACCCAGGAGCCCCGCCAGGATTTGTCTTAATTCGTTACGGTAAGGCAACAGACGCGAAACAACTGCTTTGAAAGGAGTCGTTTTTTTAATTTCCCCAGAGGAAGGGGCACCAGGCAGGGCCACCCGGGGAAGCTCGGGTGGGTCAGGAGGCAGGAGGAGCAATGGGCAGAGGATGGGCCAGAGCCTCTATTGCGGTTTTCCTGGGAAGGTGAGGCCAACTCAGCAGCTGAGCAGGCTTAGGGTTGGGGAGTTTGAAGAATCTTGGCGGCTCTGGGCCCCAGGGTGCCTGGTTCTTACCCAGCACCTGATGCCGGTGATTTAGGGCTGGGAAATACTGGACTGGGGTGTGAGGACCTGACAGTGGAGGGCGGGGTGTGGGCTTGGACCGGCCAGTTTATAGGCTACAGACACACTTCAGGGGAGGTCTGCTACCTCTAAGGTTGGCCGGGCTAGGGAGGGCACTTTCTCCCTGACCAGTACGGCCCCTGACCTATCAAAACATCACAAAATACAAAAAAATAAAAAACATGGTTGATATACCTGCCCCTCTCCAGGTCTCAGCTTCCATCTGCAAAATAGGAAGTTGGAGCGGGTGGGCCCCCAACTCAGCTCCAGTCATCTGCATCCCCAGGACTTTCTGCCCTGTGCCTTTTGTGCCCTGTGCTGCTGGCCAGAACCCACGCCTCTACGGAGGGACAGCTGGGCTGTCCCCTATGTTTCTTTTCCCTCTGTTGGTGGGCAAGCAGGATCCAACCACACAGACCCCAGTCCTAGCTCCTTACAGCTTCCCATGGGCCTTGGTCCAGCCCAGGCCCTGGAACCTTATGGATTGCATTACAAATCAGCCCTACCCTTTACCAGTCAAATGATCAAATAGGCAGGATAATACCCACCACCCAGTTTACCTGAAAGAATCATCACAGTCCTGGTACACAGTGAGTGCTGAATAAATGATAGCTCTTCTCACTTTGATCACCATCATCACTGTCACCGATCATCATCACCGCCATCATCATCATCACCTTTATCACCATCACCATCCTCACTTCCATCATCACCATCCTCACCTTCATCACCATCATCATCATCACCATCATCGCCTTCATCATCATCACCATCACCACCTTCATCACCATCATTATCACCACCATCATTAACCATCACCATCATTGTCATCACCATCATCATCATCCATCACCACCA
This sequence comes from Potos flavus, assembly GCA_028534135.1. NCBI lineage: Eukaryota > Metazoa > Chordata > Mammalia > Carnivora > Procyonidae > Potos > Potos flavus. The sequence goes on along the minus strand of CM052890.1, from coordinate 587,701 downwards.
CCATCATCTTCTTCATCACCATCATTACCGTCACCATCACCACCACCCACCACAAGACCATCATCATCACCATCACTACCATCATCATCATCACCACCATCATCACCATCAACACCATCACCTTCATCACCATCACTACCATTATCACCACCATCACCATCATCATCATCATCACCACCTTCATCACCATCACCACCATTATCACCACCATCACCATCATCATCACCACCTTCATCACCATCATCACCATCATCTTCATCACCATCATCATCATCACCATCATCACCATGACTAATGCCTTCATTACCATCACCGCCATCATTAACCATCACCATCACTATCACTTTCATCATCTTTATCATCCATCACCATCATCATCATCTTCATCATGACCATCAGCATCCTTACCATGATCATCACCATTGTCATCACCATCATGATCACTATCACCGTCATCACCATCACCAACATCATCATCACCATCATCATCGTCACCAGACAGCCCTTGTGACGGTGGGAATGGTAATGCCCCTACATGAGGCGAGGGCCCCATCCCATCTCCTCCCCATTACAGGCCCAGAGTGGTCTTCCTAGGTAAACACTTGGAAAATACAGAAAAGCACGAAGAAAAAACAAAACCCAGAATCCCAACATCTTGCAATAAACTCTAAATATTTTAAATTACCAAAATGATACTGTATTTTATAGAAAAGTCGAAAACAAACAAAAAAAATAGTCACTGTCTGTGTCCCCACCTCACCATCACACTGTCCTCATGCCGCTCCATGTCCTTCCAGGCATTTTCCCACTGCATATGTTTTTTACATCATTACACCCTTAATGTACACATAATTCTATATGCTTCTTTCCCTCAACATGACATTGTGGATGCGTTTGCATATTACCACCCAGTGTTCATAATTATCACTTTTAATGACTGCCTAGTATTCCACTGAGTGTGTATACTATAATTTACTAAACTGCTCCCCAATTGTTGGACATTTTAGCTGCTTCCAATTTTTTTTTTTTGGTCATTAAAAATAATGTTGCAATGAATATCTTTGGGCCTGACGCTCTTGCCATATTTCGGATAATTTCCTTAGAAGAGCATCCCAGAGGTGGCATTACTGGGTCAAAGGCACTGAGCATTTCCACGGTGCTTACTTCACACTGCCAAATCACTTTCCAGGGCTGGGTTGGCTTCCAGCACCCCCTGGCAATGGGCTCCCCAGCTCACTGTGCCTCTGGGGATTTGTGGTTTCAAGGACTCGTCTGTTAAGCAGCAGGTGCAGCCCTAGGATATCAGGGTCTGACCCCAACATGGGGCCCCATCAAACACCATCCAACCTACTTTGGCTCTTACTATGTGCCTTGGTCAAACAGTAAACAAGGTGGTCACAGGCCTGGAGGTTACGGTGGAGCTGGGGAGGGGGCAGTAACATTCAGGGTCCTTGGGACGAGTCAGGAGACGGGGTCTCAGAGGATGTCTGTGTGCCGACAGTTTCCGGCTTTATGTCTGCAGCCCCCTCCCAAGCTCATCCACAGCCAGTGGCTCAGCATCTCCACCTGGATGTGTGTTGGATATCCTGGGCTCCCGAGGACCAGCTGATGCTTGGCTCAGGCCCGAGTGTTCCCCTTCCTGTGCTCTTGCCCCCATCCACCTGGCTGCTCAGGCCAGAACCCCGGAAGCTGCCCCTGAGCAAGGTCTGCCAGCTCTACCTGCTTCTCCCATCACCCCAGCCTAAGCTGCTGGCCTCCTGCACCCGGATGCCTCCAGCACCCTCCCTGCTGGCATCCTTGCTTCTGGATGCCTTCTTCTTGCAGCAATGTGGTAAACATTTGAATCGAGGCATTCCTATGACTGACATCCCCCAACATTTCCCACTGAACTCAGAAGACAGTCCCCACTTCTCACCACTGGCCCTTGATGGCCTCGCCCACCAGGCTTCATGCCCTCTCCCCTCTGCCCAGGACCTCTAGCTGCTTTGGCCTTCTGTTTGCTCTTTGAATACGATGGCTTCTCCCAGCCTCCCAGCCTTTACCCATACCGTTCCCCTGCCGGCGATGCCCCCCAAACCCCACGTGACTGTCTCTGCTTCATCCTTCATGTCTCAGCTTAAATGACACCTCTGTGAGGAATCTTCCCTGGCCACCTGGGTAAATGTCCTCCTCCCCTGATATCCCATCAATAGTGTCTTCCTGCATGTATAATTCACAGATTTCTTTCCCTGTTGGCTTGCTTTTCTTCCCCATTGGCATATGAGCTCCACGAGGTCAGGGGCTTTGTCTGTTTTGCCCATTACTGAGCAATGAACCAGCACGATGCCATGCGTTTAAGTTGCTCAGTAAATGGTAGAGGGAGGGAGGGAAAGATAAATGGATGGGTGGATGGGTAGATGGATATATGGGGATAGGTGGATGGATGGGGATGGGTGGATGGTTGTATGGATGGATAGATGGATGGATGAGCGGATGGCTGGATGGGTAGATGGGGATGGGTGGACGGGTGGGTGTGGATGCATGGATGGATGAATGGATGGGTAGATGGATGGATGGATGTGTGGGTGGATAGGGAGATGGGTGGATGGGGATAGATGGATGGATGGGTGGATGGATGGATGTGTGGGTGGATGAGGAGATGGGAGAGGTGGATGGGTGGATGTGTGGGTGGATAGGGAGATGGGTGGATGGGGATAGATGGATGGATGGGTGGATGGATGGATGTGTGGGTGGATGAGGAGATGGGAGAGGTGGATGGATGGATGTGTGGGTGGATGGGGAGATGGGTGGATGGGGATAGATGGATGGATGGGTAGATGGGTAGATGGGTGGATGGGTAGATGCAGATGGGTGGATGGGTGGAAGGATGTGTAGGTGGGGATGGATGGGTGGATGAGAACGGGTGAATGGATGGGTGGATGGGCAGATGGGTGAGTGGATGAGCAGATGGGTGGATGGGGATGGGTGGACGGATGGGGATGGACAGATGGATGGATGGGTGGATGGATGGATGGATGTGTGGGTGGATGGGGAGATGGGAATAGATTGATGGATGGATGGGTGGACGGGTAGATGGGTGGATGGGGATGGATGGATGGATGGGTGGATGGATGGATGTGTGGGTGGATGGGGAGATGGGAATAGGTCGATGGATGGGTGGATGGGCAGATGGGTGGATGGGGATGGGTGGATGGATGGGGATGGACGGATGGATGGATGGGTGGATGGGTAGATGGGTGAGTGGATGGGCAGATGGGTGGATGGGTAGATGTAGATGGGTGGATGGGTAGATGGGGATGGATGGGAAGATGAGTGAAATTAGAGCTTGTATAAAAAACTGAAAGGAACTAAGGAGGAGAAGGAAATTAGGGGTGTGTCACCCCAGGAGCTGAGGAAGATTTTGTTCCGAGAAGGAGACTAGAATATGGTGCCTACCGGTCAGGCCTGCTTGGTGTCTGACGCCTCCAAAGGAGACGGACAGGGATTGGTTTACCCAGAGTCTCACCCAGGGGCTGAGAGCTCAGCCTCTTATTTTAGAATTGTTTTATTTTTTAACTTTTTATTTGAAATAATTTCAGACTTGCAAAAATGTTGCAAAATAGTGCACCATGTTGCAGTCTACCCTCAGCCATCTTCCCCAATGTCACATCTTGTAGAACCAGTGGTGCGGTGTAAGCCAGCTCTCAAAAATCCCCTGCTTGGTGCCTTTCGCTGATCCCACCATAGCCAATCTCGGTAATTTCCAACTGGCTTGCAAAATTCCCGAATATGTAACATCGGCTCTTGCAAGACCGTACGAGCTCACTCTGGCGCACCGCGGTGTAGAGCATAACCACTGATTCTGACGTCCTAGGTCGTCCCCCCGACGTCCGTGTCCCGGCCCGGGCCTCACGCGGCACGTGTAGCAGCCCTGTGTCCTTTGTCACCCTCAGTCTGGGGCACTCTGTCGGTCTTTGTCTTTCGAGACGGGGACGTCTTCTCCCATGCAGAGCACCCCTTGTGACTGGGTGCGACCTTGGCAGGGACATCACAGTGGTGTCGTCGTGTCCACCCAGGGCCCCAAGTCAGGAGAACCCGGGGTGTCTGCCCCATCACGGGAGATGCTAACCTGACCACTTGAGGATGCCTGTTGGGTTTCTCCAGTTTAAAGTTACTATTTTTCTCTTTGTAATGAAAGTACCAACAGCCTTAAAGAGCCCTGCTCTCTGCCCCCCAGAGGGACGAGGCCCAAGGATGGGAGGCGGAGGGACACCAGCCAGACACAGAAGGACACTCGTGGGGGCCCTACTCACACGAGGTCCTGGAGCCGTCAGACTCACAGACACTGAGAGCAGACGGAGGGGCCGGGGCTGGGGGAGTGGGTGGGGGTCCGTGCGTCACAGAGACAGGGTCTCCGTGTGGGGGGGATGGAACGTTCTAGTGCCCGGAACTGGACGCTGAAAACGGTTAAAGTGGTCAGTTTTATGTCATGTATGTTCTACCCCCTGAACCAGGGAAGACAAACTGAATTCGTACGCAGGTGGGGGAAACAGTGTGGCTCCTTGTGCGTCAGACCTCCAGCTGGCAGCGCCGGCACCCATCACCGGCTCTGACATGCACCCTGCGTCCTTCTCGCACTCAAAGCCAAGCTGCTTTACCTGCGAAGACACGACCGGGGATGGCGACACAGGAGGCAGCCCAGCAAAGTGCCGCGAACGGCGGCCGTCTGCTGTGGGCTCGTGGTGCCAGGCGCTCTCTACCCCCGGCAGAAGGACAGCTAGCTCCAAGTTCCCGCTGCCTTGCTGGGATCATACAGCGACCCACGGGGAGGGGTTCAAAGGAAGCCAGGCCCCCGTGTCCTTGGTAGGTCGGCTGCTCTGGCCTTGGCCTGGGGCCCAGACTCAGGCCAGTGTTTCCAAAGAAGCCGTAGATACCCTCTGGCTGGAAGGAGGGGGATAGAGGGAGCAGAGGGACCTCGGGATGGTGACCCCATGGGCTCCCTCCTCACCCCCACGGGCCCTGCTCCACCCGAGACCCGGCCCCATCTCAGGGGGCTGCCCAAGGGCTCAGGGCCCCACCAGGCCCACACACACGCCACGCTGGTGGACCGTTAGCCCGGCGCGTCCATGATGGCTGGCCCAACCCAGCCTAGCCCAGCCCAGCTTGATCCCTCCCCCTTGTCCAAACTTCCCAGAAAGTGTTCTTAGAACCCCTCCAGGTTCTCCAGCCCCTCCTGCCGTATTCAGGACAATGGCCTGGACAGACAGACGGACAGACCAGAGGCCCTTCTCTCTTCCACCCTGAGTCTTTGAGCTCCACCTCAGTTCTCCCAGACCGTCACACCAACCCTGCGGCCGTCCATCAGGGCCGGATGAAGCCCGTCCTGAAGGCGGAGGTGGCGGCCAGGTGATGAAAGGCCCCTGACGTCCCCGGGGGCCTGGCGGGGAAACTCCATCTGTGACAAGCGTGACGAGCACAACGCACCTTGTATGCTCATCTGGACCTGGCCTGGGCCTCGGGCCCTAGCTCACCCATCTCCCCACAGCCCCCAGGGAAGGGGGACGATGGCTCAGCCCGGAATCCCAGATGGGAAACTGAGGCCCAGAGGGGCAAAGCCACTTACCCAGTGAGTTGGTGGAAGAGCTGAATAATCCAGCTCTAGATCCCACCCAGGGTCCTCCTGCTGGGCCTCTGGGGCCATGCCAGGGTGTGTCCCCAGGGGAATGACTGGAGAGACCCCCAGAATCCGGGCCTGGAAGGTCTCAGGGTGCCTAGACACGGAGCCCATCATACAGACAGACAGGAGATCAAGCTCGGAGTGGGCCGAGGACACGGCCCCCAGCGCCCTCCCCCAGGCAGGGCCTCGCCTCTGCAGCTGGGTCACATGTGCTCAGATGGCCCGGTGACTCGAAATATCAGTTGTCAGTGGTCAGGGGGCTGGCGGGCGGGGGGCGGGCTGGGTCATCCTTTGTTCGTGAGAACTTCCCGTGGCTGGCCTTCTCACCTGCCGCTGTCACCCTCCCTCACCCCCCTGCACCTGACCCCACCGCACCCATCCCCCAGCTAGCCAGAAACCTTATCCATCTAGCCCGGGGGCTGCCTCCTGGCCATGGGGGATGGGCTTGCAGCAGGGAGGGGTGCACGGGCCCCCAGCAGAGGGGCCAGGGCTGGGCGCAGGAGGCTGGCCTGTGCCTTGGCTCTGTGTGACCCTGAAAGGCCCCCGGCCCTCTCTGGGCCACAGTTCTCCCTTCTGAGAAACAAGGATGTGGCCCCATAGTCTGCTTTTCAGGCAAGCATCTGCAGGCTGCCTGGAGTTTGGGTCCCAGAGGGGTCACTCGTTAACTGAGATCCCAGGCAAATCCCTCCTTTCCCCAAGCCTCGGTTCTCCATCTATTAAATAGGACAAGGAGTCCTTTCCTGGGCCTCGATTGGGCCATGAGACACTGGTTTGCAAACTTCAGGGCCTGGCCTCCGCCCATAGCCCCCACTGGGTGCAGAGCTGGATTTCCCGCCAGGCTCCCCAGCCCCCATCTCCATGCCAACGTGTCACCTGACCTGCATGGTGCTCCCCACAGCCCCTCCCCACAGCACCCCCCTTCTCTGTTCTGAGGCCTCCCGCCCACCTGCTGAGCTCACATGAAACCCGCCGTGTGTTTTTTTTGGGGGGGTTGCTAATCCGCTGGAACAGGGGCCTCTCAACCAGCCGGGGGGGGCTGCTAGTTCTCATAGCAGCCGGAGTCAGGGGTCAAGAAGGTGAGGACAGGGAGGGTGCTGGGACCCTGCAGGGGCTGGGAGCAGGGGTCTGGGGGGCCCCCGACCCCTGAGGCTCTGCCTGTGTGTGCCCAGCACTGTGCATGGTGCTACCAGGCACCCCATCCCCCGGGGGAGCCTCAACACCTTCACGCTCCGGGTCAAGCTCTCTCTGCCTCCAGCTGGCCTTGCATTCTTCCCGGGACAGTCAGCTCAGCACCTGGCCCAGCAGTCTGTCCTCATCACCCTCCACAGGAGCTGGCTAAGGGGCTCCGCACCCAGAGGCAGACATCTAGGAAGGTTCCCCACCTGCCCACCCAGGGACCCCCTCCGTTCCACTCTTTCTCGGCCCCTGTGGCCTCCACATCCCACATCCACAGACCTGGGTGGAAGGCCCAGCACTGCCTGGAGGAGCTTGGCCTGAAACTGTGGGATTTGTGTCTACATCTGGGCTGCATAGAGGGCTTATCTGCCAAACTCCTTCCCTCCTGCCGAGGCCCCTGCTAGACACACTACCCAAGGGGCAGCATCTGGACTGCAGTGGTGAGGGTCCTGTAGCCTCTCAGAGAGCCGAGATGCCAGGGCGTCAGGCCACGTGAGCGACGAAGGCAGGGGGAGGAGGAGCAGCTGCATCCCCGGGTAGAAGCCCAGCCCCACACTGCCCCACAGTAGGGCTTTGAGCACCCCCAAACTCCTGTTTCCTCATCGGCGCAATGGAGCTGGTGAGCTTCCTGGGCTGATGGGAGGGATGAGAGAGATCACGCTTTGGAAAGCTCTTTGCAGACTGTGGGGTGCAGAACGCGGTTAGGACTCCTGCCTGGGAAGGCGAAGTGCTCCCCTCCTGCACAGCTGCCCAGACCCCACGCGCGTTCTGGCCCCTGCTGCCCGGGTCAGCTCCCCAGGGCCAGGGCTCCTCCGGGGCTCCCCAGGCTGGTGTCCCAGGGCTCCTCTGGCTCTCACATCCCTTTCCTGTTCTTGCTGACCTGCCTGGTGGCCAGGGCATTGCCACACTGGACTCCCACCCCTCCTGGGGGCTGGCCCTGTGCTGGGCCGCAGGCCTCGGTGCAGATAGAGGAGGCAGGCTCCTCTCAGACAGAGCACCTCCTACACACTCGTGACCACCGTGACACGGGGAGGGCCAGCAGCCCGCGGCGGCCGGAGGAAGGGGCTCTTCACCTGACCGAGAGGCACAGGGATCAGAGCAGCTTTCCTGGGGAAGGTGGTCTCTGAGCTGAGCTCCGGAGTGGAAGGCATGGGCCACCGTCAGGTCCTAGGTGCCACGAGGAGAGGGACCCCAGCATCCCTGGCTCAGGGCCCAGCCACCCCAGCCCCCTTCAGACTCTCTGCCCGCACACAGCCCTGTCCTCCTGCTTCCAGAAGACATGTCCCCTGGTTGGGTCAGATTGGACTGATCATAGACCAGGTTAATTAAACAGGATGAGCCAGGCCTTCCCACCTACTGTGCCTGGATCTCAGTTTCCCCATCCGTGCAGGTGGTGATGAACCACTCAACCCCACGTTCTCGGGCTGACCATTATTATTCTGCAGATGCGACTAGGGTGCCAGCCCAAGACAGGGCACTCCCCGCCCTCCCCCCCAGGGCACCCCTGCCCCGGCACCCTCACCTCGGCCTCTCCCACAGCGAGCACACCCACACTCACTTGGCCCGGCCGCGGAACCATCCCCAGGACTGGGCTTGTCTGCCCGAGGTTCCCGGGATCCTGGGTCCCAGAACTCGGCCTGCCCCAAGGGCCTCACCTAGGACAGTCGCTCGAGGCTGGAGGGCAGCCTGCGACCAGCTGTGAACTTTGTGGGCCCCTGAAGCTCAGCTTCCTCTCTGTGAAATGGGGACGAGAGTAGTACCTGCCTCCCCAGGCTGTGGCGGCGAGCATCGCGCACCCATACACGGCCTGAATACCACCTCTGGGCAGCCCGCCTTCCTACATCCTCCACGCCCTCCCATTGCCCCCGTGACTCGGCTTCCCCGTAGACACGCGCCACCTTCGGCCTGACTTATGGGGCCACCCGGGGGCAGAGAACGAGATCCTGACCTTGCCAGCCAGGCACCCCTGCGCCTATCCCCACAGCCTCCAGCAGGACAGCGAGGGGCAGCCCTGGACGCACAGCCCCGGGGAGGCCAGCGACACCCACTGGGCGGAGGCAGCAGGCGGGGGCCCTCTCCGGGCAGCCCCGGTCCCCTGTGCTATTTCATGCCACGCCATCCCAGAGGTGTGTTCCCACAGCCCTCGCCACCGCTGGGAGGTTTTGCATCAGCTTCCAGGGAGGACGACAATCTCACGACATGGAGAATGGGCTGGTGACGGCTAATTGATTTTACAGCGGTACCGAAGGACAGACAATGAAAGTGCCATCAATTTAATCCACTATTTAATGGCTCCAATTTAGCCTCTGTAAATGCTCACTAAACTAATTTCTCTGGGTTCAGCAATCTGAAAAGCTATCATATCTCTAATCTCCTTCAATATATTCATCTGGAAAAGGGAATTTAGCCAATTCTGATGTGCGGAGATGATCTGTTAGCACAGTGTAAATGTTTATAACACGGCAATCGAGTTCGTTTATAAGGATATGAAAAGTTTTATTGGGGAGGGCACTGGAGTGGAACCGGCGGATAATAGGCAGTTACCCAGCAGGCTCCGGGCGCCCGGGAGCGGGCAGGCATGCAGAAAAATACTCGGATTTGCTCTAATCCCAAATTGTGAGCTAAAGTTCGGCCCCGTACACAATGCTCCTGGAACTTGGCTGCACAAAGGAGTCGGGGCCGCCCCTCAGACCCCGACCCTCCCGCCAGCCGGCGCACCCCCATCGCCCGCACAAAGGCGGCGGGTGAGGGGGGACAGTGGGGGACTTAGGTCCCCACTTGGGGCCCCCCTCCCTACTTCCAGAGCCCAGGGCTGGTGCCAGTCTGCCTCTTCTCCACCCGCCTCGGAGGAGGCAGGCGGCAGAGCCTGAGGGTCCCTCCCCGGCAGTGCGGTCGGATGGGATTTATTAGAAAGAGAGAGGTGGCCAGCTGTCCTCCATCTTTAATGAGGACAGAGCAGGAGGAAGCAAGCTTAAATTACCAAGCAGGATTTAGGTTCGCCACAAAGAGTTTCCTCCCTGGGAGGGGTCGGGAGGCCTGTCCCCCTGGGAAGTACCACCTCCAGCTGACCTTTCCCAGGGCAGGGCACCCGGCAAAGGCGGCCGGAGGAGGGCGGTACCCCAAGCGCTGGCTGGCCGGGAGGCCGCGTGCCACCGTCCGCGGGACCCTGGGACCCAGGAGTCGAGCGTGAGCCCCAAGGAGTGAGCCCCAAGGATGGCAGCCCTGGTCCTGAGCACTTGGTGTGTCCTGTTTATTTTTGTTTCCCAGTGGTGTGGTTGAGGCTCGATTATTCAGTGCTAACGAGCCAGCCCGACCCACACATTAAGTGTGGTTTTGGGGCATTGTTGTTTTTCTCATATCCATCCTGTTTTTAAAGAAAACACCCCCCACAGCAGCACATAAATCAGGGGCTGGGAGTCTGGAGAAATGCCACCGGCCTCCTGCAAATTTAAGAGTGACCGGGTGACTTGCGGGCAGCAGAGGGGCACGGCGCTGGGAGAGACAGCAGGAGGCAGGATGCTGCGCAGGCAGCTGCCCCTGGGCCTGGACACCGTCAGCCCTGACGGGGTTGCCCAGAGAACCCTGAGGCCTGGGGACCCAGGTGGCCCATCTCGGGCCAAGCCCCTCCCCAGGGCCAGGCTGATGAGGACAGAAATCAATTGGCCACACGGCCGTGACAGCCTCCTCTGTCCCACCCTTAAGAC
>CM052890.1:538049-576665 GCA_028534135.1 Potos flavus | reverse complement strand
GGGGGGGGAGGCAGGGGGGGGCTTGTGCTGGGGAGGGAGGAGCACAGGGCCTGGAGGGGGGCCTGGGCTTGGGGCCTCAATTCCCTTATCTGTAAAACGGGGATGAGACTGAGGATCAAAGGAACTCCTGTCCATGCCTGGCAGACCCTCGGTGCTGAGAAGACAGGCCTCTAACTCGCTGTGACCCTGAGCCCTTCCTCGGGCCTCCGTCTGCCCAAGGAAGGGGGCAAGGTTTGGGCTGTGGACAGCGAGGGCTTGATCCCATCTTTCCATTGGCAGGAGGCCCCCTCCCCAGCCCCCGTTGGGAGTCAGATGGCTTCACCCCGGAGAGGCTGTCTTTCAGGGCCCTCGGGGTGGGGGGAGCCCTGAGAACTCAGTGTGGCCACCATGTCAATGGCTCATAGACTCCGCTGTCCTACGAGGCCCCCGGGAGAGCCCCGCACAGACCTGCCCATGTTCCCGAGGAGCCTTTCTGTCTGGGCAGTGTGGGTTTCCCTCAGCAGCGGGGGCCCGTACTGCCCTGGGCACCCTGGGGACCCTGCCCACTAGGGTGGGGGGTGTTGCATACACGGAGACCCCCCCACCTGGTTCCTCGGGGGCCCCAGATGTCCAAGTGGGGCCACGGGCCATCCGCCGGCTGGGCTGGCCTAGCGGCCGCGAGTGCCCCACACCCCATGTGCCCGGCGCAGTCGAGCGCACAGTTGCCCGGGCATTGTGCAGGCCGCTCCTCACGCGGGGGGCGGGAACCACAGGAGGTGGGGGCGTCCGGAGAGAGACAAGTCACACCAGATGGGAAGCAGAGTCTGAGCACCACGTCCCAGCCACGTGGCGTCCCCCGAGGCCGGCTGGGCAGGCAGCCCACCATGCTCTGCCACCAGTGAGGGGAGGGGACGGGGCAGGCCTCACTCTGGACAGACCCAGCGCTCCCCCATACATATGCACAGCCCTCTACAGTTTACAAACACATCCTGTGTCCCCGGCTTGTCACAAGGTGTCCGACGTGCTTTCATGCCCATTAGGCAGATAAGGAAGCTGAGGCTGGATCACCTGGCCTGGCTCTCTAGCCCCTTGCCCCCCAGCCCCTGGTGGTCCAGCAGGCAGGGCTAGGGGAGAGCATTGCCCAGACTGCCTGGGGTGCCCACAGCTCGGGTGCAGGCCCCGCCAGCCCACGGCTCCCCTCGCCCACCGGCCGAGATGGCCGGGTCCGCCACCGCTCCTCTCAGCAGGCTGGAACTCGGCCAGCCAGCCCCTCCTCCTCTATGACGTCCCCCTGGCAGCGCCCGGGCCCTCCCCAGTGATCTGAACCGGCGGCTGACGCGCCCCCGCCGTGCCACAGCCCCACCGTCCCCGCCACACGTGGCCAGCTGGGAGCGTGACGTGGACCGAACCTCACACTTCGCGTTTAAGTGGAAAGCCTGAAGTGATGTTGCACGTGTCTCCCCTCCATGCTGCGGCGTTGCTGGCGGGACAGCCCCGAGCAGGGGTGCCCGGCTGGCCCTCGCCGTCAGAGCGTGCGTGCGCGCATCACAGGCCCGCGTGGGAGGGACTCGGGAGGCCTCCCCCTGCTCTGTGTTGATGATGTGTTGAAGCGAAAGCAGTTTTGATGTCCTGAGTTAAATAGGATACAGCACCAAAATTAATGCTACCTGTTTCCTTTCACGTTTTCTTTAACACGGCCGCTAGATCATGAACCACCCAAACAAGCCCCCGAGGCGTTTCTCCCAGACAGCACGGTCTCCCCTCAGCCGTGGGAAAGCAGAGGCCCCCCGCCACCCTCCCTCCATAAGTGGTCCGCCACCGCCACCCTGCCTCTCCGCCTCTCCATCCCTCTGTGTCTCTGTCTCCCTCCCTCTCCCTAGACCCCCCTCCACTCTGGCCCCTCCCTGACCCTGAGACACCCAGCTCCTCCTTCCCTCTGGGGCCTTTGCACCTGCCATCCTCCCTGCCTGAGCCCCCCCAGATGTGCTGTCTCTGCTCCACGTCACCCACGAGAGTGCCCCCCATCATGTGCCCCCACCTCCCTGCACCCCTCCTCCACCACACACAGAATCCCCATGTGTGGGCCTCCCCATGCGCTGGGGCCCCTGGTGCTCCTGTTCACTGCTGTGTCTGTGGGACTCGATCCTCGGGATGGCCCCAGGCCCTGGGTAGGACTCCCCTGCCACCACCCAGAAGACCCACAGGTGTGACAGCCTCTCCTGGGGGTGGAGAGAACTGGGAGGGGGTCTGGCCATGGGGAAGCAAGTCAGCCGAGCTAGGATCACAGAGAGATCTGGGGAGGGACCCAGGGACGGATGCGGGATGTGGGTGGCATCCGGGGTAGGAGGCGGGAAGGGGGCAACTCCAGAGACCCCCCAGCTACCAGCAGAGATATGAGCCACACACCACAGCCTGGCCTCCAACAATGTTGCCCCCCGCGTCCAACCCAGACACCCTGTCCTTTCCAGAGGGGGGCAGGAAGACCCCACCCCCCGAGCTGCTGCAGCGACAGAGCCCCTGGCCTCCCCCAGAGGCTGCCGGGGGGACCGCACCCTCGAGAAGCCTGCGCGGCCCTGGGGGGCAGGTGGGGGCTGGCGCTCAGGCTTTATTGAATCGATGAAGCTCATCGATTTGTTAAGAGCTTCTGCACATCCCTCGATGGGCTGGACCCCTGGGCAAGAGGGCCTTTCCTCGACACCGTAAATTTCCATCTTGGCCTCTCGGCAGCGTGTAAACAAGTGTCTACCCAAGTGTGGGGGCCGGGGGCAGTATGCTAAATGGTCCAACGGCCCCTCTGGGTCAGGCCTGCCGGTGCCACCACTGAGAAAACTGCCCCCCCAAAAACACCTACACTCCACAGGCCCCAGGTCAGACCTTCAGCATCAGTCCAGGGACGGCAGGGACCCCGGAGCAGAGCTGACCAGGTCACGCCCTGACCCCGGAGAGCTACAGCCAGGACCTAATTGGACCTCAGAGCTGCATGGACAGCCCTCTACCTGTCAGCCTTCCAAACACACCACACCCAGACACCCTGCCTCTGAGCTTTTGTACCCGCTGCCCCTTTCCCGGCTTGTCACCTGAACCGCCGTCTCTAAGACTCGGCCCACATGACCCTCCCACGAGGCCTCTCCTGGGCTGTGGCCCCACCTCATGGTACATGATCTCAGCCTGTTTGGGGGTCCAATGCTCCGGAGAGAGAAGAGGCTCCTGGGGTGGGGGCAGAGTCTGCACGGCATCTGAGGCCCCCTTCCCAGGCTAGCTTGGGGCCTGGGAGACACGTGGCCAGACCCACAGATTTCTTGCTCATCAGAGGAGGGCCTCGTTGGTTCTCCGCCCACAGGGAGCCTGGGCTGCCCTTCCCAGCCACGGTCCTTGCATGACCAGAGACACGGAGGCCTGGAGCAAGGAGGAGCTTCGCCCCAGGCCCTGCACCTCAGCCCAGGGCCCCTCCGCCCAGAGGCAGCTCCCTGCTCGGTGGAGGGCAGCCCTGAGGAAGGGGTCTGCCTCTGAGCGGGCAGGGGGACGGGGCTACGCCCGACCTTGCCACACTGGACACAATCACAAGGCTAATAGGCTGCTTAAGCACGCCCCACAAACATCAGGTGTGGAGATGAGGTCGGAGGGCGGCCAAGCCAGCCCCCTGCTCTCACTCCACCACTGGCAGCCTCCCGGCTACACCGGCAGCTCCAAGCATCAAGGCCAAGCCCCGGACGACCCTCGGCCCGGCCCGAGGATGGCACGGATCACTCTCCAACAAGAGGCTTCTTAGGGTTTCTGCCGCTCCCGGCCCACAGAAGGAGCTCCCAGGGCTTCCAGCCCACTCCCCACGCGACAGCCGGTCCTGAGGACATCTCAGATTCCCCAGGCCCGGGGTCTCAGGTCCCAGCCTGCCCTGAGAGGCCCCCAGCCGTTCATGGAGCCCTGGCCCCTCGCCGCATTCAGAATAGGACCCAAGTCCCCACGGGCAGAGGAGCCCTTTGCGACGAGACCCAGGGGCCCCCCACCCATACCTCCTGACGCCCCTCAGCCCAAGGCAGCGCCTGGGAGGGAGGGTGTTCGGCGGCTTGTGAGCGTGCACAGGCAAGGGGAAGACGGCTGGTCGAGTAAGTGAAGAGCTAGAGGCAGAACCCTCGCTTTCTTTCTCATAATTATATTTTTGTATTTAGAACTTTAGTCCAGTGATTGAAGAAAGGTGTTCCAACAGAAGCCCCCACAAGGGGCGCCCGGCGGCCCAGTCGGTTCAGCCGCCCGTTCTTGATGTCGGGTCAGGTGGTGACCTCAGGGTCGTGAGATGGAGCCCCACGTCGGGCTCCGCGCTCAGCGGGGACTCAGCTTGGGATTGTCTCTCTGCCCCTCCCCCAGCTCGCGCTAGCGCTCTCTCTCTAAAAATTAAAAAAACAAAACGAAACAAAGATCCAAAAACCCACATGATGTCCCCAGCCGCTCTCTCAACAATAGCCAAAACTTGGTGGCTGCAGCGCAGACGTCCGTGACGGGCGGGTGAGGAACTGGCCGTCCACGCGGGGGACATTACTCGGCACTGGTGCCCCACGCAGCCCGGCGAGCCGTGGGGACGTCACGCCGAGAAAGCCCCTCACGAGAGGCCGCGAGCCACGTCCAGAAGCGGCGGCTCACAGGGGCCCGGGGGGCCGGAGGGCGCCCTGCGCTGGGGGGAAGGTACGCTGGGGCCAGCCGCCGTGAGGGTACGAAATCTCCCGAACCGACACTCTAAGATGGCTGCCACGGTGGCTTTTCTGTCACGTGGACGTCACCTCAGCTTAAACGAACACATAAACTAAAGCTGACTGTAATCAGGTTGGAGGTGGGTCTGAAGTGGGAGTGAAACGAGGACCCGGCCCCATCTCTCTGCGTCCCCGTCTACATCCGCTAGATCGGCGGCCTCCAAGGGGAGACACAGGCATCCGCAGAAGCAATCACTGACTTCGTGGTGACCACGACAAAAAGTAAGAAGACCAGTGACATCCATTTAAAAAATTTATTTTATTTAACTTAATGCACCAAAAATACAATAATTCCAACCACGTCCTCAACATAAAAATATTGACAAAATTGCTCACGCTCTTACGTGTGCTAAGTCGGGGAGGTTCTTTGGGCTTCCTTCACACTGGCCGCGTCTGGAGCATATGACCACCGGTGGCCGGTGGCCATCGTACCGGGCGGCTCTGCAGTGTCCCCTGGACACCCCTGTTGGGTCCGACGTCACTCGGCGGACTTTCGGGTTTCTGACTCATGTGAGTGTCAGGAGGGGCGCCCCGCGCCCCTGCCGTTCTCCGCCTTCTGGGGGATTCCAGAACCTCGTATTCATCCTCCAGAATCCCAACCGTGTCAGCAGGCTGAGGCTGGGGGCTCCAAGGAGCAAAGTAGGCACAGAGGGGTGGTCTGAGCACGGAGGGGCAGTCTCGCCCCTTCCCCACCCAGGGCCGCAGCACCTGCCCAGGCCAGCGGCTCCGGTCACCCTCGGGCCCTTGGACTGGCTTAGTGCCCGGGAGATGGCCTCATCATCCTGCAGGCTCTATGGCCCCAGAATCCCGCAGCCCCAGGCCCCAGGCATCAGGGACACCTGCTGGCCGAGGGCTCTCCCTGTCCCCGCCCACGGCTTCTCCCAGGGGCAGGGACGGAACCAGGCTTGGTGTGAGTCCTGCCCTTTCACTCACCGTTTCCTCTGCTCCCAGGTGTCACCATCCCTCACTTCACTAACATCCATGGGGCACCTCTGCTGTCTGGGGTCCCACATGAGCATGACATGGTCCAAAGACTGAACTAGGGATCCACGCCAGCTTACCTGTGTGGGGGCAGACTGGGGAGTCGGGGGAGAAGGAGAAGAGCTGAAGCTGAGATTGACGGGGTCAGAAGTGCAGGGGATGCCGAGCACAGCATGTGCACGGGGGCACAAACGGCTTCACATCCTCGAGAGGCCAGCGGGTGGGTATGAGTAGGATGCGGGAAGAGGAGGGGTCAGCGGGACTGACCAGCTCTGGACGTCGCCAAGACCTTCAGCTGGGAGCATCAGGATCAGGCCTGCACCCTTACGGTCCTGTAGCTTCTGATCTGAATTCACGTGACATCGGAGTCAGCACCTCAAAGCGAACACGTCGGTGGCACTTAGCGCAGTCAGAGCGTTGTGCATCCCCTCCCCCTCCGGTTCCAAAACGTTTTCCTCTTGGCGAAAGGAGCCCCGGTGCCCGCAGGCCGTGGCTGCCCCTCTCCCCGCCCCTGCCCCATGGTCTGCTTCTGGCGTCTGCGCATTTGCCTGCCCCGGACGTTCCGTACAACATGAGGCCTTTCGTGTCCAAATCTTTCACTGAGCATAATGTTTGCTACAGCCTTTTATTTTTAACGTTTTTCCTTTGGAAGAATTTCAAACTGAGAAGGGAATTGCAAGAATCCCACAAGGAAGCCCAGGTAGCCTTTGACCAGAAGGTCCCTTGTCTCGAGGGTGTCCCTCACAGCAGAGCACCCAGTTACACGGGGTCGCGGGCTGCAGCTGGCGGCCAGGATGCGTCACCGCCTGGGTCTCCCCTCAACTGCCACAGCGCGGCCTCTTGCGAAGGTGGCAGGCCTGGCATTTTGCAGGAACGTCCCTCCACTTGGTTTGGGGATGTGTCCTCACGATCACACCGTGGGTGTGCGTTTTTGGAAGGAACATGCCAGGCTGATGCTCTGTCCTCGGAGCGGCGCCTCGGGGCACGTGGGGTCTGTCTCAGCTCTGGCGAGGCTCTCATGGCACCTGCGGCTTTCCCGCCGTAAAGCCACTCTCCCCGTGCGCGCTCCGCTCCCCGGCTATGGAAAACCACGCTTCTCACCCGACATCACCCGCTAGTTCTAACGCCCATCGTTGATTCCTGCCGGAACCGATGACACTGGGGTGGCTGACGGACGGTGGTTCTGAGACCCCAGCGTTTCCCCCCTCCCCGCGTGTTTACTAACTTACTTATCTGCATAGCTCTGGACCCGTGGTGGCTATTTCTTTGCGTGGGTTATAACTCCGTTATGTACCCGGTGTCGGACTGTCCCTGTGTGACCGGCGGACTCCCCTTCGAGCTGGCTCCTGATCCTCTTTCCCAGCCCCAGCCCCGGCCTCGGCCACACCGTGTCCCTTCCCGCGGAGGGTGGTGGGCATGAGGCGTGCCTGCTGCTGCGGAGATGCTGCTGTCCCCTGGCCCCCTCGGGGTGACACGTGGAGAGGGGACATCTCACACACACACGGGCGTCCATGGGCACGGCCTTGTGTCCTAACCTACCTTCACGTGACGGAAACCGATTCTGACTGCAGATGCGGAGCAGGTAGCAGCTTCCTGGGGCCCTTTCGCATCCCCCTTCTCTGACCACGGGGCACCTGGCCACAGGGGCCTTCCTGCCACGAGCAGCAGGGACGGGAGGTCCCGCGTCTGCATTTCTAAAACTCACGGGGCAGCTCTGCGAACGATGGGTGGGAGGGGGGCAGGAGAAGTTTCCAGAGATGAGCACTTCGGTGCCCGAGGACGCACACCAGAACCGCTCTCGCACCCGCGACAGCCCCGAGCTGGAAGCAGTGGTGGGGCAGGTGGAGCACCGGGGGAATAGTACGCAGCAGTGCACAGGGCCTGACTCTGACGGACACAGCGGCGGGGGCGGCGGAAACATCCGGACACGAGCAGAACGCTCTCTGCGACGCACAGGACGTTCAGGAGCAGGGCAGGACTGACCCGAGGTGCTGGGGTCGGAGGAGCGGCCACTGCACGGTGAGGGCACTGGCACCTCCTGGCCCTGGTCTGGGGGCTCCACGGGCAAACACACGTGTAAACGTCTCCACGTTTGAGGGCTTTCTGCAGAGACGGCAACGTAAACGGTAACCAGAGTCAAGCGGGAAAGCAGGGTCTCCAGGGTCCCTCTCAGCTCTGACACTCTGCATCTGCATCGCAGCCCCATCTGCCGAATGGGCGCACGGTCCACTCCTGGAGCCCAGGGCCCCCTCCCGGGAGCCGCTCTGCCTCGGGGTCTCCGGCCCCCGGGCCCCGCCGCGCCGGCGGGGATGCTGACCCTGCAAGGCCAGCCGATTAGCGCGCGTGGGCTGCTCTGCGAGAGCGGTGCAGACGGGCGGGCGAGGGAACGGGCAGAGGAAGGGTTTATAATGATGATTAGGCCCGAAATTGGCGGAGATTTACAGCGTGGGCCAGGAATGGAGGGAGAGGGGGCCGGCACTGGGAGCGGCCTAATGGATCCGTCAGCTCGTTCTGCTGCTCAGCGGGCCGAGGCCGGTCACCCGGCTTTCCGCTGGCAGCACAAAGCACTTCAATTTCGTTAGGAAATGTATCAATTTAACTGACTTGAGCGGCACACTGAAAAACCTAATGAATCTGGACTCAATTTTCCGCCACACTGCTCCTGAGAACTGTCGGAAACAATGTCTGTGGTCGGAGGTGACGGGGTGGCCGCCGATAGGCCGCCTGGGCGCCCCTTGCCTTCCCGCCCGGCTCCCCGGCCCGTCCCTGTCAGGGTTAGTGGAGAGAGACGGACCTGTCTCCACAACCTGGTGACAGCCCAGCCGCCACTTCCCTAACAATGATGTCATTATAGGTAAATTGGCCTCTCTTTCAGCAGGATGATGGTGCTAATTGAGTGGGAAAATATAATACTGGGAGCTGTTGTCTGTAGCTGAAGGGAGGAGGGGACAGACTAAATGGCCTACCATTGTTGGCGGCCGGGCGGGCAGATGTTGCTTCTGCTGATAACTGCACCGGCACATCTCGAGCTTGTCGCCGCCGCTTCTGCCCGGAGACTCGCGGCTCTGGTGGCAGATGGCTTCGCTCAATGGCCGAGGAGGGTCCCGGCAGCCTGGCGGGGCAGGAGGTGGCCTCCCGGCAAACAGGAGGGACTCTGGGGCCTTCCCCCGGCTCCCTGGGGGATGGGACATGGGACTCTCGGTGCTCCATGCCGGAGGCCAGAGCTGGGGTTGCCAGAGGGTTCTGGAAGACAGTGTCTGGTGTTGGCTGGGGTGTGGATCCCCATGCTGGGTGAGGGCACCGGGCAAGGTGTATCCTGTGGGCTCTAAGCTGCCCTAAGGGTTGGGGGAAGAGGGCAAAACCTCCAGGCCTCCCCAGCTGCCCCCAGACAAGGCCTGAGCTCCCTATGGACAGACGCCCTCCCCAGATCCCCCACCTGCTCCAGCATACCCACTGCGGGAGACACACTGGGTCTCCGTCCCAGAGCCCAGGGCTGGGGCCTCCAGGAGACAAAACCCACTGAGATCTCTGCCCTGGGACGTCTCTCACTTCTGCCGAGACACTCCCTCCAGGCCTGTCCCAACACCCTCGGCTCCTTCTGACCTGCGCCCATTGCCAGGCCATGAAACCTCCTCCCTGGACATTTGTGGCTAGTATCTGCAGAGATTAGAGCTCCCCACTGACGCTCCATCTGGCCTGGGGACCCCTAGGGCTAAGGTACCCTCCAGCTCATGCCCTCAACACGTCCTGGCCACCCGTGCCTCGGCTGCAGCAGAGGGAAACCCGAAACCCTGAGCCCACCCAAGGGCCATCCAGGCCATGGGCCAGCCCACCCCCACCCAGACCGGACAGAGTGGTCCTCGTGGGTCCAAGGCTGAGCCAAATCAACCAGACAGGGTCCCCCGCTTCCGGGTGCTCCTGGCAAAGATTCACCAAAGCCAACTCGGTGCCTGGCTCTGGGCTGGGCGCTGCTGGGGACACACGGCGACTCGGATTCGGCCCTGCCCTCAGGAGCACCAGACCTACGGGCAGGACAGATCCTGAGCCATCGGGCCTGCCATCGCAGGAGCGTGCCCTGGGGGCGGTAGGAGCTGGGACAGCAGGAAAGGCTTTCCAAGGGTGGTGGTAGTAGAACAGGCCTTGAGGGATGTGTAGGAGCTCAGGGGTGGGTTGGGGGAAGGGCACCGCAGGCAGAGGACTCCGCGCAGCACGAGGAGGGGTGTGAGGGCCTGAGTGGAGGCCCTTGGGCTCAGGGCACCCTGGCCACGCCTGCCTGGGGACTTGCAGGAACCCCGAGTAACTGGCCCCGTTTACGGAGCACCGACTGTGCACCCCAGCCCTCCCTCCTTCCTGCCGCACACGCTGGCCACTTCGTGTGCCTCCTATGGGGAGGATGTGAGGCCAGGGGAGGAGAGGGAAGAGCCACATGCAGGAGCCACACAAGCCTCGGCCGCCCGTCTGCAGAATGGGCAGGATGTGGCCCCTCGGGCCCCGCTGGCTCTGAGCAAGGCAGGGGCCGGCACACTGGGGCGGGCACACCCGAGCGTGGCCTGAAATGGGTGGGCGAGGGGCGGCGGCCGCCAGCCCTGGGCCTCCGCTAGACCTCCACATCTTCCTACCAGCACCGTCTTGCCCCCAGGACTCTTTCCCAAACCGAAGACATTCTAGAACACGCTTCAGTCATTCTAAAACATGCTGGGGGCGCCTGGGGGGCTTGGTCAGTTAAGCATCCAACTCGATTTCAGCTCAGGCCACAATCTCAGGATCGTGAGATCGAGCCCCACATCAGGCTCCGCACAGGGTGTGAGCCTGCTTAAGATTCTCCCTCCCCCTCGATCCCTCCCTGCCCCAAGTGCACTCTCTCTCTCTCAAAAAATTTAAATTAAATTAAAAATAAATAAACCATGCTGGCCCCACCCGAGGCTGAGGGTCAGGGTCTGGACTCGGGGGGACACTGGCCGATTCTGTAGTTGTGATGCTGACAAGCCTGCCCACAACACCCGCTCCCCAACCTCGGCCCCCGTTCTTGGCTGAGGGCCCCGCAGCTGGGGGGCTGAATCTCTGAACCTTGGCGTCCTCGTCTGTGAGTTGGGGGCAGCCTGACACCTGGTTCTCCAAGGACAGGTGAGAAAGCGATGTGTTGGCAAGTAATGAGCCCTCCCAAAGGGGGTCGACCCTCAACCCCACGCTGGCCTGGCTGGGCTGGGCTGGGATTCCACAGGGCATGGTTGAAAGGTTGCCCACTGCCCAGCCCGCACAGACCCTGCTCGGGCCACCCCCCTCGCCGCAGCCCCCCGCACTGGCCTTTCCCACCACCTGACCTAGGGTGGGGGCACAGAGATCCAGCACGGGGGCCCAGGGGCTGGAGAAGGAGGGGCTGGGGACCGGACAGGGCTTGCGGCGGCCAGCAGTGAGCACTGCGGGTTTGTGCCCTGCTCCTTCCCAGGCACCCTGTCCTGGGAGGTTTCCAGTGGGGTGACCTGTGAGCTGGTGGCAGCTCCCACACTGGACACCTCCCAGGACAAACTGTAGAGTGCTGCACCGTGGACACGGAAAAGCATCGTGACGCGGGTAGTGACCTCGTGGGAGACAGAACAGACTTCCAGAAAAGAAGGCGCCGGGACTGGGCCCCGAAGAGCCGGGCGTTCGGGGCAGGGAGCAGGGCTCAGGCGGCCCCGGGCTGTCTGGGGTGCTGGGGAGGGCAACAGTGGGAGCAGAGACCACTCTGGGGGGCTCAAAGCCGAGTCCTGCCACCTGCCCTGGCCCGTGGAGCTGGGAGCCAGGGACGTTTCTAGCACAGGGACAAGCCCAGTGAGGGCAGTGCTTTGGGAGCCAAATCTGGCCCCAAAGGGGAGGTTCAGGGACAGGCTGAGAGGACAGGACCGGGGAGGAGGGAGGCATGGTCCCGGGACGCGGGGGCAGGGGTGAGGCCCCGCCCAGCCAGCCCAGTACTTAGAGTCATCAAGAATGATTCAATTGACAGGTTTGCGTGCTGTTTGTTAATTCACTCAGATTCGTTCACGGGAACAGCTGGCTGGGTCCCAGCAGGGCAGCCTCACGGCCCACCTGCCGCCAGACAGCCGGCTCTGTGCAGAGGTACTCACAGCTCAGCGGGCGCGGCCTCGGCTGGCCGGGGACCCCAGCCTCTGCGAGGGTGCTGGCCGGGGCAGGCTGGGGGCGGGGTGCAGCCCCGCGGCCCAGGGCCCCTAACTGACAGCTGGGCGGGGGCCGGAGGGGTGTGGAGGGTGGGCCGGAGGCCGGCGGGAGTGGCTGAGACGCTCCCCCCACCACCCCCACCGGGTTCCATGGTAGGAGCTGCACGCCTATCCGCCCAGAGGCCCTGGGGCTCGGCGGCTCACTCGGCCGCCAAGGGGCAGGGGGCCAGCAGCGGGCAGGGGTCACGGGGGAGACAGGTCCTCACACCCCTGCCCGAGGGGGTGCTTGGCCCTCCCTCGGGGCCGCCGGGCCGGCCTGCCTGCGCCTGGGCAGAAGGGTTGAGGGCGAGACCGCGTGGCCGGCAAACAGAGCGGTTTCCCTCTCTTCGTCTCACTGTCCCCAAAGCTTTGTTGTCTAAAGTCAGGTTAAGGGAAGGAAAAAAACCCACAGACAGGTTTGGCTGGGAAGCCCGAGGACAGGAAAAGTTAGAGATATTTATTTGACAGGGTCAAGGTTGGCGCCTTTCTCCTCTCTCTCCCCAGGTCCCATAGGTGTTAGGCTGAGAGACATTTAATCGCGGGAGTAGCGGTTTCATATCTATAACAAAAATCAAATAATGCAAGATGATTTACTCCCCCTAGCAACCGCGGAGCTCACCCTTAGCAACCAGGCTAGCCTCGGGCTGCGGTGTAATCAGCTTGAAAATATTTCAATTATTGTGTTGATTTTAGTGGATTTGAGAAGCGCTGTGTGGAGAGCCGGGCACATTCTCCCCGCGACCCGGAGAGGAAGATATTGATTTAAACAGGTGTCAGGGAGGGAAAGTGGAGTAAATTTAAATGCGACGGGAGAGCAGCACATCGCACGCGGAACAGGGCGGGGATGACATTTTGTGCACTGCCTTGAACAAAAGTGACTCAACTGAACTAGAAATTTCACCTTGAGAATCACCTCCCATCCACACAGTCAGGCGCCTCTGCCACGGCCCCCGCGTCCTCGGCAGGCGGCCAGGAAGGGCTGGAGAGGCCAAGAGGGACTCCAGCTGACCTAGCCTGGGCCTGGGTCCTGGGGCTCAGAGCCAGGAGTGGACGGCACCCGCGGGAGGCCCTCTGGAGGCAGGAGGGACAGGGAGAGGCCCGGGCATCGTCAGTCCCTGTCCCAGCCGCAGGCGCCCCTCCATAAACCAGGTGTGTTTCTGAGGGCCCTGCCGGGCTGCCTTCTCTGAGACCCGCCCCCAGGGTCCCAGAGCTCCGCCCGGCTTCTGGGGCCCTCCCTGACCCCAGCCACTGCTCGCCACACCTGGCCTTCGGCATAGCACTCACTGTGCGGGAACCATCTGTCTTCCTCCCCATCGTGTCCTCTGCTCCCTGCTGCCCACCCCACACCCAAGAGGACATGCGTGCTCCTGAGATAGGCCCCACAACTGCTGCCTGTCTCCCTGTCACCCCCAAACCACGACTGCTTCTGCCCCCCCATCCCCAGCACTCAGCCTTCTTCGCTGTGGAGTAGGGTGCCCAGGATGCAGCCGAGGTGTGCAGAGGAGACTGAGCTCCTCGTCACCCCTTGGTCCTGGCCATGGAACCCTAGCCCACCGCTCCCTGCACATCGGCTCTCAGCTGAGAATCAGGGGGATGCTGGGAGGAAGGCGGTCAGCAGGGGTGCGTGCAGCTCCAGGGCAGGCAGGAAGCCCCTCGGCTCTTACCTCCCCCTGCGCCGTCCTGCTCCCTCCTCTGCTCTGCGCTATGTCTCCAGGTCACTGCAGGCCTCTGAAGGCCACTCAGGTAGAAAATCACTGTGAGCCCCCAAATCTCGTCTCCTGGCAGACACGGCAACATCCCACATAACTGAAGCTCTCGCTGGGTTTAGGGCTCCTGCAGCCCAGGCCCGAGGCCCGGAGCTCGCTCCTGCCTTCCCCCGAGTCACAGGCCCGCTTCCTCCTGCCCTCCTCGGCTACTCTGGGGCCCCTCCAGGGCAGGAAAGCCCCCCTTGACTGAGGCTCCCAGGGCTGGACAGTGCTCTTTCCCGGTATGGCCCCAGGTATGGGGTATTTCCAGGTATAGCCACAGCTTCTCCAGGGAACCCCAGGAGGGGATGTGGTGGAGGTTCCCTTGGTGACCACGGGCTTCTCCTCAGGCTGGACACGGACCCCCCACCCTCCACCTTGCCTCTCCCAGCTTGGGAAGCGACAGCAGGCCTGGGCAGGTGGGGCCCAGCCGAGTGGGCACAGGGCTGTGTAGTAAGGTCAGCACCCCCCGAAACTGTCCCGCTCCTGACCCGAAGGCCCTACCCCCCGCCCGGCCACTGGCAGCGGGGCACACACACATGCCGGGCCTTGGCCCCGTTCACAAGACTGAGTTCTCCATTTCTTCCACAAAGGAGAGTGAGGCCTGGTCCCTGCCCTTCGGGGGCCCCTGCAAGGCCCCAGCTCACAGGTGTGAAGGGCCACGAGGGACACTTGTGCAGGAGAGAAGAGTGGTCTCTGACTCCCTTGGACCAGGTGAGTCGACCAGGTGGAAGGGAGAGGTGGGAGCTTCCGGGAGGGGCCAAGGCCGAGCTGCCCGGTCCCAGCTGCTGCCACAGGAAGCTCGGGGACCAAACAGCGGGCGGGACCCGGCGCTGGGGCTGAGCAGCACGGAGAAGGATGACAGGAGCTCCGGAGGGCCCCAAGTGGGGTCTGGCGGCCAGATCCGGGTTTCCAGAAGGTCCCTCCGGCTGCCATCGGTGGAGAACAGACGGTGGGGACACCGAGAAAGCAGGGAGGGTCCTGAGAGTCGAGGGGCGAGTGGCAGGAAGGGACATAAAGGGGTGCTGGGGTGCTGAGCTCTGTTGGGGCTGAGCTGGAGCAGAAGCTGGAGGACGGACTGAGGATCCACAAATGCAAGAGCATTTGTCAAAGGAGTAAACGTTCCTACAGGAGAGCCCCGGGGTCCCGGGCCATGGGGATGCCCCGCCCTTCCCGGCCGGAAGCCCTCTCCTACGATCGGTGCACTGGGGCGCAGCCATTTTCTGGCCCGCCCTCAGGTCGCTGGAAGCTCGAGCCCAGGCCCAGCTGTGACCTGTGGTGGGGCTGTGGGTCACACATGTCACAGTGGGGGGGTCATTACAGAGTGCCACCCCCAAGGGACCTTGGAAGGGATGGGGTTATTAGTTGTTGTCACAATGCGGGCGGAGGTGATGGGGGTGATGTGGGCACTCCTGCCTGGGGCGGCAGAGCCCGGGGGCAATGCCGAGGGCAGCCCCACCTGCCCGCCCTCCGTGCCCGTCCAGCTCAGAGACCTGCAGACGCAGACTCTAGGGAGGGACAAGGGGGTCAGAACACAGGAGCTCCCTGGCAGGACCCATGTGACATGGGGCTTTCCCGGGATGGTGTCCAGGCGGAGGAGAACAACAGAGTCCCCAGATTCAGGATCCCAGGGTGCCCCAGTCCCGAGCCATCCCCCAGGAAGTGCCCCACACTAGGGCTCTCCTGCACACAGCCACAGTGACCATCCGCAAGGGTCTCAAGATGAGTAGATGCACCGTACAAGTGCTGGGAGGGCCCAATCTGTGGCCCCCACTCCCATGGGGTCCTCAGGCCACGTGCCAACAGCTTTCCATGGCCCCTAGAATGAGAGCCCCAATCCCACCCAGTGTGCCATGCCCCTCTGACCACACCCCCACTGTCACCTCCTCCCTGTACTCCAGCTGCACACGCAGGCCCAGCCCGGTTCAGCTCAGGCCCTTTGCACTTGCTGTTCCCTCTGCCCAGAAGGCCCCTGCCCAGACCTCCACGAAGGACTGCCCACAAACACGTCACTTCCTCCTGCAGGTTCTTTCTGATGCCCTGGCTGAGTGATGCCCTGTCACTCGCCCAATTTTATCTTCCACATAGCACCTGTCTGCCTACAGCACCTCGAACCACGAGGTGTCATCAAGAGGCTCATCTCACTCCCGCGCCCCAGCCTGGCAGGACTGCCAAGTGAGGGGCTGCAAGGCCTGGGGGGTGGGTGGGGCTGGAGTCCAGCTCCCCCCGAGCTCCCCAAGCCGGCAGCGCCTGCGCACAGGGGGCCATAACGTCCCAGGGGCAGGCACCTAAGGGTCTGGGCAGGCAGGGTGGGTCGGGGCCGGGACTGGGCACCTGGCATCACGGTTTCTCCTGCCTTCCACTGTGGAGAGCAGAGTCTGAGAATTCGGTCAAACTGTGAGGTTTACCCAAAGCCTCAGACCATCCCCAAAGTTGCCCCAGAAAAGACAGCAGCAACGGTGTCTCCTCGAAGCCCTCCACAGCCCACGGCGTGGATGACCAGCCGTGGGGGTCTGGGGGTCTGAGACTCAGGAAGGCAAGAAGCCTGGCATGCTCCCAGCTCTTCACGGGCCCTCGGGCAAGCCCCTCTCCTGTGGAAGCCTCAGTCTGCTCAGGAGCAGGAAGGGGACAAGCCGGGCAGCGGCATGGCTCCTGGGCTCCTCTTAAGAGTTTCTTTGTGCTTGTGTCTGATCCAGGCATTCTCAGTTGGGGGCCTCGAGGGTGCCCTGAGGGCGTCCACAAATGCAGGGGCGAGGGGCCCAGCTCTCCTGTGGGTCTCTAGGAGATCTCTGGCCTCCTAAGCGTTACGCTCCACGGATCACCCCTAGAGACGGGGAAGTGGGCCATCCCGTCTCACACGTGGGGAAATGAGGTGAGACTTCCTGAGGACCAGACTTGGAAGTGACCTATAACCGCGACCCAGACCTGCCGGCCAGGTGCAGCTCTGTGGCAGCACCAGCCCCACGTGCCCGCATGCCCGGAGGCCGAACCCCCGGCCGCAGCCCCGTGCCCCGCACGACGCTGGCTCTCGATCGGTAGCAAAACCCCTTTCTCTCCAGGTTTCCTGGCCCCTTTAGAACCGCAATATGCTACTTAAATGTGTATTTTTATTACTTTCTCTATTATAAGTAAAAATATTGTAATGCCATCTGATGATCCGCCAGCTGTCTGTGGGAACGGCGGCGCCTTTGCGGAGTGGAACTCGGGCGGGCGGGCGCGGTGCGCTGTCTGGGGAGGCACATTTGGATTGCTGCTTAGGTTGGCCCCACATATGCCAGGCCACATGTTCCCAGTCTGGGAAACGGATAATTGTGCCCATTTATCTTGCTGTAGTTGAAAGTGCAAACATTATAAAATCGCGCCCGTGCTGGTGGCAGTGGAGGGAGAGGTAGGGGCACAGACAGACCGCTCAGGCACGAGAGGGGCCACGGGCCTCGGGAGTGCTGGGGGGCCGCAGCGGGAGCAGCCGACTGGACGCACAGCCGTGGCAGGCACGCTCCCGCCAAGCAGATCTGTGGTTAACGATATCCGAAAGACGGCGTGGCCGTGGCGGAGAGAAGCCAGTAGTTTCTCATCGAGACTAGAGGATGGGAGCCCAGGCTGGAGGATGAAGCTGGCCAGCAGGTATTTGGCTGACGTCGTACCTTTTTCAACATTTTTGAAATAGTTGCCAATATTGGAAAATCTAGCGATTTTATCAGCTGATCTAGACTTCTGGTTTCTCTTAAAAAGCCCAGAACTCTGGCAAATCTGAGCCCTGGCCTCTGCCTGATGAAAACAGGCCCCCTCTCTCCAAGCCCAGTCCAGCCTGAGAGGAGGTGACCAGGGTGCCAGGCTCTGGGGACCCAGAAGGGAGCCCAGATGTCCCTGTGGCAAGCCCAGCCCCAGCCCTGACTTGCTGAGTGATGGTAGGTGTCCTCCCAGAAGGACACAAAGGGCCTCCAATGTCGGCCACACCCTTCGGAATGGTTCTCCGTCCCCCACAAGCCCCTCCTGTCCCCCAGACCCTACTGTTTCTCCGCCACCAAGGGAACGGCCTGCGTGTGCCGCTGCATGCCAGCCCCTAGAACGGTGCCCGGCACACAGTCGGGGCTCCATCACTGCTGTCCAATGCGCGGCTCTCTTTTTGGCTGACACACCCACCAGGCACCACCCATCTGTGAGACTTGCCTGACCCCGGTGGGTACATGAGCTTACGACCCTGCTCTGAGCCAAGACACCCATTTTACAGATGGGAAAACTGAGGCCCTCGGTGGGCCTTCGGGGGCTGGAGAGGGTTCAGGACCCAGGGCAAGCCTGAGCCTCTGAGCCGAGAGCCCCCACCCCTGTCCTCAGTGTCCTCTGAAAATCCAGATGGAAATGCATGCCCCCCCACACTGGGACAAAGCTGACAGTGTGGCGTGCCACACTTGCCTCTGAAGGCCTGGGGTTCAGCGAGGCTGGAGCGGCCTGTGTCGCTAATCATGCTGGCAGGTGGGGCCCATCAGGGCGGGCGGAGGGAAGGAGCAGAGAGAGCATGGAGAACAGTCCCAGCTATCACTTTGATGTTCAGCCCATGAAACTTCTCAAATTATAAAAGAGAATCACTTTTGAGCCTTTAAGTGGCTCCGAATAAACCGACTGTCCAAAGATACAATGAAAAACCGACACCGGCTCTCCGTAACAAGGCAGGAAAAATTGTCAGTGCTGAGATGAATATTAAAAGCCCTATCCGTGAAAAACACCCTGGAAATATGTTTTAAAGGAGCAGTGTGAGGCAGACGATTATCTTGGCGGCTGGAGAGGCCCCCACCCGCCCTGGGACAGGGGCCGCTCTGCGGGAGAGCAGGGAAGTGCGTGCTGCCCACGGCACATTGCCGGAGGCCCCGCTCACCTGGCCTGCTCACCTGGCCTGCTCACCTGGCGGCAGGTGCAGGAGGAGGCCCCGGCCGGCCCCACGATGTGGGGTGGCCGACACTCTCATCAAGGTTTCGGGCACAGCCGTGTGGTTGTGCTGAACAAGGGCTCGTCTCCACCTGCCCCTCTGGGGGAAGGGAGTGGACCAGGGTCAAGCTGGGCCACACTGGTCATCGGCTCCCTCGTGCCAGCTCCTGGGGTCCCGGCGGGAACAGGGAAAGGCAGGTATGATGTGCCAAGGCCTAGACCCCAGGACAAGCGGCTCCTGCTGGACTGGAGCTGGGACTGGCCCCCTGCTAGCACCCACCTCCTCCTATGCCCGGCACCCGCTGCCTGGCGGGATCCCGGAGCCCCCATGCTCCACATCCATGCCCAGTCCTGGCTTCCCACAGGGCTGACGATGTGCTGTCCCCACAGTCTCCTCTGTCCGGCCCTCTGTGTCCCCTCTGATGAGGGACCTTCAGATCCCCCCTCACCCAGCACCCTGGCAGCCGGTGGGGGCTCAGGGCAGCAGGCACTCAGGCAGATAGGAGGAGGACATAGGTTCCTCCTTTCAGGGCACTAAGACATTACGACAACCAGATGCAGAGGGCCCCCAAAACCAGCCTGCTGATGGCATGCCCGCCGGGGAGGTCCTGAGGAGGAATTCTGGGAAGCTGGATCACCTGTGAGGGGCACCACAGGCCATGGCTGCCCCTTCCTTGCTCATGGATCCCCTCAGGGGTGTAAAAGACAAGACCTTCTAGTTTCACTGCCAGGCCGCCATGTCCCAGCTCTGCTGCACTGCCGAGCCCCCCTACAGCCCATGGCTCCCCTGGGGGCTCCGGGCCCCCCACCCCATCCCTGTCAAGTAGGCATTTAAACACCATCCCAGGTAATCCTGCAAACATCCCTGCCACAATGTACTCTGGAGAAGAGGCCAAGGAGGCTTCTAGAGGTGAAGTCATTGCCCCAGTCACCCACCCTGGGAAGGGGGTCCTGGCCTGCCGGCTCTGTACCCATGCTCCTTCCACCCCTCAGGGCTCAGGAGGCCACAGCCCAGGGGCCCAGCACCCGCCCCGGGGCACAGACCGCTCTCCCCCAGCACTGACGCTCCTCTGAGAGCCCGGGCTTGACCAGAGCCAGCAGACTGTGGGCTTCTGGAAGCCTCTGGGGCCTGAGACCTGGGGGGGGGGGGGTGGCGGGGCAGGGAGGCGGGGAGGGGAGCAGCCTTGTTTTGTCCTCAAAGCCGCTTCCTTGTAATTAAGAGTAAACTTTGTAGCAATGTGTCCCTAGCTGTTGTCTCGCTTGCCTCCCAAATGATAAATTGTTAATGAGCACCTGTTACAATGCTAATGAAAGTGGGTTCGTGTGTAAATAAAGAAAATTTAATAACTTAACAAGGTAGAGTAAATGCCCCACCTCCTCCTCGGCTCTAGTCCAGCCGAGCAGCAGAGCTGCCGCGCGCGCAGGGAGCAGCAGCGAATGCATTCACCTCGGAACACTTTCCAAAATATAATTAATAGTTTAAAAATTTATAAAACTGAAATCAGAGGTCTTGATTGTAACAAACAAAATATCCATCTTTAATCTGCTACCCAAGGGCCAACGGCGGCCCCCTCCCTCCCCGGCACCCGCGCCTCAGTGATTCCACTGGGAAAATGCAAACCCGGGCTCTCCCAGGCGGCCGGGGAGGGCTGGCGGGCTGCGGCGGGGCTGGCGGCAGGAGCTGGGGCGGAGGCCCTGGGTGCCAGTCGGCACCCCAGCTGGGATTTTCGCTCAGCCCCCGGCGAAGGGATAAAATCGCTGGCCTCCGGCCCCCAAGCAAGCGTTTGTCCCAACTGCGCCCCTGCCCTGGACGCTGCCCTCACTTCTCAGAACCTCCGCAGGGGTGGGTGGGGGCCGACGGGAGCTGGATGGTCTCAGACCTCATGCTACAGGAAAGGCCACTGCGGGCAGCTCCTAGCCCCTGACCAATGGGGGGGGGGGGAGGCTGGGGCAAGGTGGTCTACCTCCCTGAGCCGGTTTTCCCCTCTGGAAAGTGGGAGTGATCCTGGTGCCACCACATAGGGCCCAGTGAGTGCTTCATAACTCGAGGCTCCCCTTTGGGAGGACTCCCTGTGCGGCTGGGGAGCCCCCGGGGGCAGGGTCTGGTGGGAACATGGGGACAGAGCCTCTCCCCTGTCCAGCTCTGGACCTGCTTCCTTGTGCGACTCTGGCCCACGCAGCACGTGGTGGGATCTGCTACTGCTAGACTACGGTCCTCTCAAGGCGGGAAGGGGCGTGGGGGATCTAGCCCATCCCCACGGCGCCTGCCCCTCTGCCCTGGCCCCTAGTTGGCTGTCTCCAGAGCATGGCCGCTAAGCCGTCGGCTGTCCCCTCGGCCCTGACCCATCAGGAAGGTGGGCGTCTGTGGGGCAGGGGTGGGGCTCTCCTGAAGCCAGTCTGCAGTCAGGCAAAGGACAGCAAAGGACACCTCTCTCTGCAGCGTCCCTCCAGCTATCCCAGAGCAGAGGGGACAGCGTACCATGCTGGGGGAGACTTTTCCCGGTGAGGGACCACAGGGCCTGTCTTCTGGGTCTCCACCTACCAGGAGGACAGAGGGAGAGAACCCAGCAGAGCAAGCCAGCAGCTCAGCTCCTGCCCCTCAACCATTCCTGTCCCCAACTCTGGGCTGGGGAGACACCCCTCTGGTGCCCAGCCTCCCCTGTGTCCGCTGTGTGCCGGGTGCTGTCCCAGGTGCTGGGCACATGCAGGACCCAGGCGAGGGCCCTGCCCTGATACTCCAGTGGGAGAGACAGACAACTCAATATAAACTAGAACGCCAAGTGGTGAGAAGGGCTGCTCAGAGACCCCGGCGGGGAGTGGGACAAAGGGAAGGGGCCAGCGGGGCGGGCAGACGGCGTTGTAGCCGGTGTGGACAGGCAAGGGGACATCTGAGCTCAGACCTGAATGCAGCGAGAAGCAAGCCAAGCAGATATCTGGGGGAAGAATGTTCCAGAAAGAACCCACACGCAGACCCACAGCAGGGCGGAGCTGGTGCGTTTGGGGAGCGCGGGGTGGTGGCGGCTAGAGGGGGAGGGAGCCCCTCAGGTGGCAGTGGTGGCAGGAAGAAGGGGTGTCCGGGTCTGCCCCGCAGCCTCACCCTCCTTCAGAGGCCCTCTTCCCAGGGTGGACCCCGCTGCCTCCTCAGGGTGAGCCAAGGCACGCCGGAGCCTCCTGCCCGCCTGCCTCGGATCTGCCGGCAATTTAACGAGTCATGGTGCCACTGACCATCCAACCATTTTTCATGGCTTGACCTCACTTTTAATTAGAGACTAAATTATTCATGCCGTTTGATGGGAGATGATGCTTGGGAGGTGCCTGGGCCCTGCGCCGGCTCAACCAGGCTGAAGCCAAGTTCAAATCAAACCTAAGTGGCCAGGAGGAGGAGAACTTGCCCGCGTGGCTCCTGACGCCCCACATTCGTCACCCGCCTGCTGCGGGCGGGCGCAGACTGAACACTCAGCACGCGTGGGCTTAGGGGGAAGCCCTGTCGGCCCTGGAGGGCCCGGAGCTCCTGCCCAGCACCCAGCCTGCCCCAGTCAGAAGCGCCCAGGCTCGGTGTCCGGCAGGCACCCTGGTCCTGGCTCTTTCTGAGCTGACCCTGAGGGGCCTGCCTCCGGCCCCCACCGCACACTTAACCACGCTCCCTTCCAATTTAGAGCAACAAACATTCACTGAGCACTGGGAGGGTGCAAGGCTGCTGGGTGCCACCGGGGATGTGACCCCTGCTGCTTCAGCTCCTGCCCGCCCAGGAAGGGCTCCCAGACAGGAAACGTCAAGACGGAGCCTACAGAGGGGGCTGTGGGTGCACCCCAGGGTGGCCGGGTGGTCCCAGAAGGCTTCAGGAGGACGCACAGCTGCGTAGCTCCCCCGGCGGCCCCACCCCCAAGCTTCATCCCACACCGCTGTCTCCTGCCCAGGGCCCTGCCTTGCCTTTGGGTGGGCCCCAGGCCTGAGGGGCATCTGGGGTCTGGGCCTTAGGAACGCTCCCAGGCTGGTCCAGTGTAGTCTGGGACCATAGTCTGGGAGTAGGGGCGGGAGAGGTTTCCACAGTATGGGGTGGGGGGATCCCAAGAAGAGACACAGGATGGGGAAACTGAGGCTCGGAGCAGGTAGGGAACTCAGATCCCATGAGAAGGTGGTGACAACGCCAGGACAGGGATAGAGGTTTCCTGTGCCATCCTGAGCTCCCGAGTCCCTACGTTCTCAGCCCCCAACCATTTCTCCCCGACCCCGGGCCCCCCGGCAGCCACCCACCCCACCGCTGCTCCAGGACCCGAGGTCTCTGCTTCGAGCCTGTTTCCACACTGCGGTCTGAGGTGCCGACACAGCCCGCACAGGGTCGCGTGAGCGTGACGGGCAGCCCTCAGGAGTGGCGCCTTCCAGCGCGAGCGCAGTCCCCGCTCCAGCAGCGTCCCTGCTCATGTGTGACCACCTGGGAAGACTATGGGAGAGCACCCGAAGGTGCCAGCGCACAGTAGGTGTGCAGCCCAGGCAGCCGCTGAGAGTCGTCATCTCCTGGGGCAGCGCTGTGCTGGGCGGTGAGGGACACGGAGCTCTCTGCGGGGACCAAAGCCCTGATTTGCAGCATTTGCAGCATTACACCGATTTCTGTGGTGTAAATATTCCTACTAGGGCCCATTTCAAGCCAGCGACGTGAGGTTACCGACGGTGACATAGCTCTTGTGAGCTGAGGGCAGCTACCTGCAGCACGCCCCAGATTCCCCAGGTCTCGGGTTCTGCACCCTTAAAATGAGAGACACGTGTCAGAGGATTCCCATGTGGTCTCGGCCTCACCGGAGCCGGGGGGTGGGGAGGGAAGACACCCCAGAAATGCTCCTCGGGAGCTCAGGGAGGTAAGCTGGGACCGAGCAGCCGGGCGGAGAGGCAGGGGCAGCAGGACAGGGCAGGGCGGAGGAAGGTCGTCTCTCTCCCTTTCTTTGTCTCTGCCACACCTGTCCCCACACAGGGGTCCCCAGGACCGGTCCCCCAGGGCTGGCAGGCGGCTCTCGGGTAGCCAGCAGGGCAGGGCCTTGTTATTTCAGAGGAGCACAATTATCCCATGTCAGAGGTGACATGGATGATGGGGAGGGGCTGCTTTTGGCCCCAACATCTGGCTCGGGGACTGCCCTGCCCTGCAGCCCTGCCCAGCCCTGATCTGCCCTCACGTGGCCTATTTGAGCCTCTCTGTTCCCTGCTGTCAGCCCCTCTGGGAAGGCGGAGTGGAGAAGGCATCTTCGAAACCCAGTTCTGCCACTGCCCTGCTGTGTGTCCCCTGGCAAGTGTCTGACCCTCTCTGAGTCTCTGCTTCCTCCTCTGTCAGCCTCTCCAGGGTGGGACAGGGCCAGGACAGGAGGCCTAAAAGGGGTGACCCCAAGGGTGGGACTCACTTTTGGCCCCGAGTTGGGCAGAAACACCTGGGCAGGCGCTCACTTTGCAAGTTTCTCACCCTGGAAGAGGGATGAGGGGTCCCAGAGGACCAGTGGGGGGTCTCTGGCCCCGGCGCTGGGGAAGCAAGGATGAGCCATGTGGGTGAGGAGAGTCCCGCTGGCTGGGGGATGGGCAACCCTCGCTCCCTTGCTCCCCATGGGAAGATCCCAGCTCAGCCCAGCGTGCCGTCTCCTCTGACCCGGGCCGGGGGCTGGGGGAGGGAGGGAAGGTGGTCTGCTGTCGTTCCCACGGAGGGCTCCTGGCAGGTCTGAGAAGGGATAAATCAATCGGCTGATGTGAGCCCCTGGGCGGGTCTCAGGCGGGTGGGCAGGTCTCCTGTGGGGGGTGGGGGTGTCCTCACCCAGCAGGGGTCAAACTTGTCCATACAGAGCACCTAGGAACTCACCCTTCTCGGCAGTATTCGCCAGAAAATAAATTAAGTGCAACAAGATTGTTCTAAAGTGCCGTCCCCGTAGCGTCATAGTGCTAAATGACAGATGTTTTGCTCTGAAAAGTGGCTCTAATGTCTGTGCAGTAACTTTGTCTCAAATGATTTCAGCAGACGTCAATAGAGGGGGACTCACAGCACGGTCTCACCGTCACTTGCCTGG
This sequence comes from Potos flavus, assembly GCA_028534135.1. Classification (NCBI taxonomy): domain Eukaryota; kingdom Metazoa; phylum Chordata; class Mammalia; order Carnivora; family Procyonidae; genus Potos; species Potos flavus. The sequence goes on along the minus strand of CM052890.1, from coordinate 552,063 downwards.
CCCAGAGGCCACAGGAGGCACGGCGGGTGGGGGCAGCACCCCCCCATGTCCTGGGAAGAGCAGAGGGAGAGGCAGGCGCCCAGGGATGGGGGTTGGGCAGGAAAACGGGGGACCCCGCCCAGCAGGAGGGGCCGGACGCAATCATCCCGAGCAGCAGGCCCGAGGACGCCTGTGTCAGGACCCAGGACACGAGGGAATGTGTCCAGGCTGGGGCCGCAGGAGGCCACGGTTTCAGCCCCGTGCAGCACCATGCCGGAATGACCTGCACAAGTCGATGCCCCTCCCTGGACCTCGGGGTCCTCATCCATAAGCTGGGTGCGTGAGGCGGCGACCTCACTGGCGGGATGCTGGCCTGGTGCCAGGCGCAGGGCCCACGTGACACCTTCCGACAGGTGCTATCAGAGAGATAAGAACTGGCAGCAAACCAGTGGTCCCGCCTGAGGCAATCCAGAAGGGCCTCCCAGAGGAGAGGGCACTTGAGGGAGGCCTTGAGGACAAGAAGGACTTCGGCGGGAAAGGCAGAGAGAGGAGGAAACGCAGCAGGAACGGTGGGACTTCATGTGGCTGGATGCCGTGGAGGGGGAGGAAGGGCTCCAGAGGACAAGGTGTAAAGGGCCCGAGTGCCCGGTCTTCAGTCTGTGGTGACCAGCAAGCCACCGGGAGATTTTATACTAAGTCCCATCCGTGACTTGGGAAAGTTAGAGGTGTTTTTCCTTCTGCTTTACTGTTACACATTTGCCCTTTCCAGATGTGCCATAAGGCGCACAGCCAGGTGAGTCCTCGGGCCGGAGGGGGAGAGAGGCCGTGGTCTCTCTCTGCCAGACACCTCGAGCAGAGAGAGCACCGCCAGCCTCCCGTCCCCACCCCCGCAGGTCCCAGGACAGAGGCGACACCCGCCGGCTCACTCCCCTGTCCTACCCTTCTCCAACATCACAGAGAGGACAGCCCCCAGGGTGGGAACCAAGCTTTCTGGGGGCAGGGAGGAGGGCACCGCGAGTAGACCTTGAGCCTCCCCTCCTCGTTCCTCTCGCGGCCTCAGTTTCCCCTTCTTTAAACAGAGCAGGCCTGACTCAGCAGCCCAGAAGCCCTGTTCCAGTCCCACATGGGCTCCCGTGCCCCTGAGGAAGGCAGACTGGCCGGAGAGGCACCCCAGAACGTCCTGGGAAGTTGCACCAAAATGGCCTCCGGACTATCTGGGGGACTGGGCAGCTCTGTGTCCCCTTTAAGCTCTTTGCAGCAGCTCGTACGTCACAGAGTGCTAGCCGAGGGCCAGGGGCTCTGTGAGCCCTTCACAGCATCCCCTCACTGAAGCTCCCCACAAGCCTGCTGGGTCCTGCCGTCACCCCCACTTCACAGCTACGGAAGCCCAGGCACAGGGAGGTTAGACACGTTGCCTTAGGTCACACAGCGGGCAAGTGCGGGGCTGGCCCCCGGCTCCTTACTCTCAGCTGCTGCTGTTCTGTCCCCCCAACTACTGGCTTAACTGAGAGCTGCCAGGCATCGCAGAGCTTCGCAGGGGGTGGGGCGGGCCCAAGCGGACAGCTCTGGCGGGAGGCTGGGATCAGACCCCAGCACACAGGCCAGAGACCTCATCAGCCAACTCAGGGGCTCCCATTACACTCTGCGCAAACCCCAAACCTAGCACTATTTCTAGAAATCACTTCCACAACAGCTGTCCCAGTCAGAAACCTAGTGACTCGAGAAGCAAGGAATGACGGGGAGAAGACACGACAGCTCGGTTTCCTTTCTCCCTCTTTCCTTAAATCGTGGTCTTATTCTTCAGAACAGAGCGGCCACTCGAGTCCCTGACTGGGCAGCCCCGGCATCTCTCAGTGCAGCACCTAATCCTCCCGCGCTCTTTAGCAAATACCCCGGCCTTTAAAGTGTTAGTAAATGCCTTTTTTTGGATTATAATTTTTTACTCTTGATTATATGATGACTATATAATCAAATACTCATTGGATAATGATGATTAAAATATATAATCCCCCAAAAGATGTTTAGAACAATTTAGGCTACCATTGACTTAATTAAGGGAGTTAGGGGATTAGCAGTGAAGTGAAGGGGTAATTTTTTTAGAACTAATTTTGTGGTTCTTGTGGCTCTGAAACCAGCGGGAGAAGAGGATCAACGGCGAAGCTAGAAGACGAGGGTCCAGGGGTCACCTGCACCTAGGGGACCTTGGTCCTCCCGGGCGGCAGACCAGGACGGCCCCACGGGTGCAGGGCACGCCGGGGCCAGCCCACTCACGGAAGCTGAGCACGCGAGGCCCACGTTCCACGCCCACTGGCACACCCAGTGTCTCGGCCCAACGGGACATGGTGCACACTGCTCCTTAAACCCGACGACATTCGCGTTTTCGCTTCTGTGCAGCCTCGAGGAAGCCTCTGGGGTCCACTCCTTCCCTGGGTCCTCCTTCAGGGACTGTCTCGGGGACCAGGGCCTGTCTCCCAGCAGGGCCGGCTCCCTGTTACTGGGCCTCCAAGCGTGCGGGAGGCTGGGCTCAGCATGCCCCAGCAGACCCTGCTTGGGCTTTAGCCGAATACGCATCATTGTCCTGTGTCTTTCTAAACCGGAGGTGGCAGAGGACAGAATTGTGTCCTTAGGTTTCAGGTGTCTGGGTTCTAGGTGACAGACTTCCTAGCCTATCCTCAAGCCAAACACTCTATGTTTCCTCAGAGCTCAGTTTGTGGAGCACGCAACTCTTGGTCTCAGGGTTGTGAGTTCAAGACCCATGTCTGGGGTAGAGTTCACTTAAAAAAAAAAAAAAAAGAAAAGAAAGAAAGAAAGAAAGATGAAGAGAGGGAAAGAGGGAGAGGAGAAGAGAGGAGGGGATAGGAAAGGACAGGAGAGGGCCTTGCCCAGAGTCGCAATGCCCGAAGAGACTGGCCTGGCTGCTGGGCACCCCTTCTCTCCCCTGCCCCTGGTGGCTGCATGTGACTCTTACCCTGAAGCCGGGTGGAGGCACAAGCAAGGATCAGGAGAGCTCCCCTTCTCTGTGGCTGCTGCACCCCTCCCTTCCCTTCCACCCCCTTCCAGGCTGAGCGAGGAGGTCCCTTGCAAATGCCTAAGCCCACCGCACCGTGAGATAAGTAGACATTTGCCTGAGAATTAACTGCTGCTCGTTGACAGGCTGCGGAAATCCCCCCACCAACGGGTGCTAATGCCCAGTCTGCTCTGGGGTAGGGGAGGAGGGAAAGGGAAGGGAGAATTGGGGCCAAATTCCATAATCCATATTTACATAAATCTGCAGCTAAAAGCTGGGAACAGCCCTCCACCCCACACGCCAGCTCCCTCTGCAGAAACCACGGCCAAGGCCAGCCTAGCCTTCCTCTCCGCCAGTAAGGAAGGAAGGCTCCAGAGACAGAAGCATGCCCCCGATAGAGACCTCTGCCCACTTCCTGACGGCTCAGCCCAGAGCCCCAGGAGACAGAGGAGGCCAGAGCTGCCGCCCTCCTCCCTGGGGGGGCTGGGCTGGGGGACAGCCCTGGCTTCTAGACAGGGACACGAGGCACCCGTCCACGGGCCTGGGGAAAAGCTAAGCATTGTTTCTGGGGAGAACAGACTTGTCCCCAAGCCTTGGAGAGGCCCAGCGGGAGCGACAGCCCCAGCGAGGACACTGAGGCCTGGGGACGTCAGAACCCCCACCCCGAGAGTCACCCCAGGGCCCAGGTGAGACCGACGGTAAGAGCAGCCAGTCAGCAGGCGCCTCCTTCACGCCAGGCCCGTGCCCGCCCTGTGACGGAAGGTGCGTTAGTCCGAGAGGGCGGCCCAAACGAACATCCCAGGCAGCGGGCTGAGACTGCAGACATATACTGTCTCTCGGGTCTGGAGACCAGAAGTCAGAGGTGGACGTGCGGGCAGGGCCAGTTTCTCCTGAGCCTCTCTCCTGGGCCCGCAGACAGCCTTCTTCTCCCTGCGACCCCCGGGGTCATCCCTCTGTGCATGTCTGTGTCCTCATGTCCCCTTCTTGCAGGACCCCAGTCCTACTGCAGCGGAGCACACTCTGGCGACCTCACTGTACCGTAATCCCCTCTTTAAAGACCCCCACCTCCAAAGACGGTCACATTCTGAGGTGCGAGTTACGGGGGGCTTCAAGTGTGACTTTTAGGGGGGGACACAGTTCAGACCACTGCATCTGTTATCCCCCTAAGTCTCCACCACCACCCTGGGAGGGATTGGAGAGGTGCATAGGCCCAGCAGGTTAGGCCCCACGGCCTTCCCGTGCTGCAGAGACCCTGCTAGCGCGGTGCTCAGCCCCCTCTCAGCCTTCCGAGCTCAGAGGGAGACAAAATCCGGTGGCAGGAAATCGACCTGACCATCCTTCCACCTTCCCGTGGCTGCTACTGAGCCCTCGAGGCTCTGACGAGGTTGGGAAACAGAAGATGGGGACCCCCAGGTGACTGGTGGGGAGGTGAGGTCTCTCCCCCAGCTGCCGCACAGACACCCACCGCCGCAGCCCCACTCCCCGTCTCATCAGCCTGTTGCCCAGAGAGGCATCCGGGCAGCCTCCACACAGCCCAGTGACAGCCCCAAGTCCCCCTCTGGGCAAAGCGACCTCACCAGCCCGCTGAGCCAGCACGGAGCCCACCTAAGACAGGTCAAGCCTAAGTGCAATGATAAAGCTCAGGGCCCCTTGCTGGCCCCCGGTGGGGGGTCCAGGGAGCACCTTACTTCTGGACAGGTCTGCAGAGGGAGCACGTGTGTGCTAGCCGTGCGCTCTGGGCCCAGGTCTGCCTCCCACCGTGTGTCCCACAGGAGCTCTGCTCTCCAGCCCCGGCCCTCCCCTTGGCCCCTGGCCGCCACCCTCCTCAGTCCCTGTATTTGGGCAGGTGAGTAGTAATGGGTTTGAATCTTCGGCCTCCCTCCCCCACAAAGCTGGGGGGGGGGCAGGTGTATTAACCATATTTTCTTACTTTCTGTACTGCTTTTTTATTCTTTTTTTTAAAATTTTGTTTATGTATTTATTTATTCATTTCTTTGGAGTAATCGCCGCCCTCAGTGTGGGCCTCAAACTCATGACCCGGAGATCAAGAGTGCCGTGCTTTACCGATGGAGCCGTCCAGGCGCCCCTTACTTTCTGTGCTGAGATGCTCTGGCACCCGCAGCTCACTGACTGGGGACAGACTGTGCCTCCCAGATGGTCAATAACTTGCCCCAGGACCATGCCTTCTCAGACGCAAACCACCCAGTCCAGAGCCCACCCGACCCGCCTCCTGTCTCGGGCTCTTCCGCTCCAGGAGGCCCCACCCTACTGTTAATCGCTGGGGCCAGCGACCACACAAACAGGGACAACCGCCCTGCCCACAAGCCTGCCAAAATTATTCAAAGCAGCCAGTCCTAAACCCACTCAGGTGCACAGATCTCACGTCACCCGTTCCTCCCCCGAGACACCACACGCGAGCCCTGGGCCCTGCTTTTTCCCTGGCTCGCTCAGCCTCCTGCGGCGTCCCCACGTGGCCCTGCGTGGTGGGCCTCATCTCTGGATCCAGGAATCCGTGTAAACTTCTTCCTTCATGACAGTCCTTTCTGTGTCTGCATGTCTCAGTGTGCCTTATGAAGACAAACCCCAATACGGTTTAATGCCCACGTCTAACCACCTCTCACAGGACACTGCGGCATGGAGGCCTCCGCGCCATCCCGGAGTGTGAACGTGCTCAGGATGCGGGCCCCTAGGCACGTGAGCGGGTGGGAGGGATGGACCCCCGAAACTCCAAGTCTGTGATGGGACAGTCTCCGCAAGGCTGGCTAAGATGGTCTTGCAGACAGACGGGACCTCAGACACACAGCCCTGAAGACGAAGGGGCTCTGGGTGCCTGGGACACTGGCTCGCAGAGGAAGACAACCCAGTCCAGGCCCTCCCCCACGCAGGGATCACAAGGCTGTCCCGGGGCTCCTGGGACATTTCCCACCTGGGACACACACCGAGCCACTCAAGTGAGGAGAGCAAGCTGAGGGCTCTTGACCCCGCCCAAGGCTCAGAAAGAAACCCCAGTGTTGGGGGTCTGCCTGCCCTCCCTAACCCTTCTAGCTCAGGACACTGTGCCCAATCCCTCCAGCAACCAGCAAGTGTCCCTAACAAACCTGAGACTCAGTCATGCTTCTCCATGGCTTCCTCTGGCCTCTCTGCTCTCCATGGAGCTGTGGAAGCAGAAGCAGGCAGAGCAGGGGGCCAGGCCTCAACCCTGCCGGGGTCTGTGGGTCTCAGTGACAGTGGCGCCAGGGGTCCCAGCTGGGGCTCCCCAACTCTAGCAGTGGTCCTTGCACTGTTACTCACCCCCAGCACCCAGAGGATATGAGGGGAGTTCCAGACCAGTGTCCCTCGCAGTGGGGGCTGACTTCCCTTTCCTCCCCGGCCCCTCAGAAAAGACTCCAGTCCCCAGCAAAGTGGCTGCTTTGGATTTTTCAGAAAACAGAAGGAAAGCCAGATGAAGCTTGGCTGGGGGTCAGGGCCTTAAGGGAGACAGTCGAATCTGAGAAAGAGGAGCAAAGAGGGAAAGCGGAAAGAGGGAGCCCCAGAGAAGGAGGAACAAGGGGGAAGATGGGATGCTTGTTCTGAGAGCCAGCACGGAGCCCCCACATGTCCCATGTCCAGAAGACCAGCAACGGGGTGCCCTGCCGGACCTCCATCCTTCCCCACCTCCCATCAGCAAGCCCTGCCTGCTGGGCCCTGGGCTTGGGCAGCAGCTTCGGGACATCAGGGGAGTCCCCGGCAGGAGCCCTGTGCGCTGCGGTGGAGGCCGCTGGGGGAGGAAGGAGGGAGGGAGGGGGCGGGACGGAGGGAGACGGTAAACTGCACCCTGCAGGGGCTCCAGGGCCCTGTCCTTCAGAGCGGTCCCAAATGGAGACCCACGCAGACCTTTGCATCCACAGCGAAGGAGCCACCTTTGGGGGGCAGTTCCCCTCAGCCAGGGCAATGCTGGGAGAGGGCCTCAGCTGGGGGGTCCTGGCAGTTGGGGAAGAGGAGGCCCCCATGGAAGGAGCCGGTGACACATTACACCATCCGCTGCGTGCCCTTCAGCAGTCGCTGAGATTCAGCTTAGACCATGACCCTCCCAGCCCCCATCCCGCCTTGTTCGAATTCGGGGGGCCCTAAGTGACCACTCCTACCTGTCTCAGACTGCACCTCCTCTCCCTTTCTCACTCTCCCTGAACTTTTGGCCGTCCCTAAACTTTCTGTGTGAGATAGGCCTCACATTCCTCTCCTTAAAATGGAGACAGTGAGAGCAGTCACCCCACAGGTGCTCCGGTGAACACCAAATCCCAGAGCAGGTGGGTCCCAGCAGGTGTCCCCCAGGGCTCGTGTCTGCCCGGAGCATCAGGGCCAAGAAGACCAAGCAGGGCGTGTCCAGCACAGCCCGGCACCCAATGCACCGCCTGAACCCAGGGAAGCCGGGGTGGGGATGGGGCGAAGGGAAGTCGGGGAAGGAAGAGCACTGCCTGGGCCCTTCTGGGAAAGTTCCCGCATCCCTGGTTGGTGCTGCTGTCCTAGCTGTGGGAGGAGAACACTGGTCAGCCACCCTGTCCTGGGGGTACCAAGGGCTGCGGAGCCTGCTGAGAGGGGAGGAAGCTGCCTCGGGATCAGGAGGTAGAGGTGGAGGGGGAGGAGGAAGCCTTTGAAAATCCTGCCAGTGTACCAGCACGCTGGCTGAGGGCATTGGAGCTACACTTTCTTAATTAAGTGAATAATTAAGAAGAAGTTGATTATCAACTAGCTAATTAAATAATCCATTTTATTTTCATATTCCAGCTTTTACCCTATTTTTTTGTTCCTTACTTTTTTCTGTCCCTCTTTCCCTTTCTTTTTCTTTCTTTCTTTTTTTTTTTTTTTGGTTAATCACTGTGGCCGTGGTAATGAGCCACCGCGGGTTGCCAAGCAACCGGCTCCCAGTTAAACAGTCCCAGCTGCCTCCCGTCCGCGCCCCGGCGCCCGCGGGGGGCGGGGACCCCCTGCAGCCCCTTCTGTGCGCGGCAGGCTGACACCCACTGCAGAGAGACCCGCACGCAGCGCAGGGGAGGGGCGGGCCCAGGGTCCCGCCAGTGCACCCCCCATTGCCCCCTCCATCCCTCGCGCTCCAGCCGGAGCCCTCTGCTCCCCGCACCTTCCCGGGTGCCCCGCCACAACGCCGCGGGACCTCAGTTTCCCCGCTGTGCGGCTGTGGTCACGCAGCCACCAGGACCGGCTGCAGGGGGCTCAGGCCGACGCGATGGAGGCCAGGAGGAGGCGGTCCGCGGCCAGGCCTGCGTGCGGTCCGCGGGGCCGGGGAAGAGGGCTCCCGAGCGCAGGCTGGGAGGGGTCGGCGCCGCGAAGGACAGGGGCGAGTCGTGGGGCCGCCCTGGCTCCCGCCGCTTCGGGGTCCAGGGCAGGCCCGGACCCGCTCCAAAGGCGCCCTGAGCGCGGCCGGCGACCTGGGTCAGAGCGCGACCTCGCAGCCTCCAGCCGACTCCTGCGGGGTCGCTGCCCAGAGTCCAACGGCGGGTCCCGGCTCCTCTCCCGCGCTCTGCGCCCTATCGCCCCGCCAACCCAGCTGTGTTGTTGGTGTGCGTGTGCATGCACGCGTGTGTGCGTGTGTGTGCGCGCGCGCGCGTGTGTGTGTGCGCGCGCGTGTGTTTCTCTAATTCTCCGGAGTTACTCTTTTGTTGCCAATTGTTTCTATGCCCCGAGGCCGCGCTGTAAATGAGATGTTACATCTGCACCGAGCTAAGTAAACACTTTATAAATGAATAAATAAGTGAATAAATAACAAATAGTCATCTCGAGGACCGGACTGGCTGCCAGGGCTCCGACCACGCTGTCTGCAACCATCCTGTGCCCAGGGCTCCGAGGGGGAGGGGGTGGGTTGGGAGCCAGCATCCGACCTTCCTCCCTGCTGCGCCCCACCCCTGGCCCAGCTGCCCCTCAGTCAAGAGTCCCTCCCTTTCTCCAGCTCCCAAATTCTCCTCCAGGCTCTGTGGCATTTTCCCCAGATGTCGTTTGGGATTCATCGCTTTCACCCACTGCTTTTCAAACAAAAACGGATTGTTGCCTCTGCTCTGAACCCTGGGTCTGCCACTGAATGTGCCTCTCAGGGATGGCGGGGCTGGGAATGGTCACGCCCCAAAGAAGGGCCCCGCACTTTCCAAACCCCACGGTGGGGTCCCTGCAGCTTGGCCGGAGGACCTGGGTGGGGGGCTGTGTGCATCTACCCCACCGGGGAAGTCACATAACAGCACCTGGGGGGGCCGGCAGCCAGAGCCCCCCACCTCCCAGTACCGCCGGTTACCGCCATTGCGCGGGAGGAACCAGGCAGGCCTCCGCAGTAGAGCCGAATCTCAACTCTGAGAGAGGCTGAACTTCACAATTATCACGGATAACAAGAACAAATGAAAAAGCACTCATTGAGTAACTGATATCAATTATGAAACCCGGCTTTAGAGTCTGGAATAAATGATAGGGGAATCGGCCTGAGAGAGAAGGGGAGCAGACGTGTTATTATTTACGCCAGATTAAGAAAAGTATCCAATTTGCTGGCCATCTCCCTCCCCGTGGGAATTGGCATCAATTTTATTATTGTTCCTCCGATTTTAATATTCTCTAAATGAATTACTATTGAGCGAGGTAGTTAGTCAATAGTTTAATGCAATTAATTATCTTTAAATCGCTTTATCTTTTTTTTTTTTTTTTTTGAGAGAGAGTCTTAACTCCAGTAAGCGGTTGTTTCCAGGAGCGTCCAGAGAGAGTGGGTTCCGCACAGTGGGGGCCCAGGACTCAGGGCCGAGACCCGGAGAGGGGCTTTCCTGGCCCAGAAGCAGGGCAGCCTTGGATCCTGGGACTACAAGAATCCGAAGGGTGCCCACACTGGGAGACCCTCCACGCGGTTGAACGTGGCGCCTGCGGAGGCTGCGAGGACTGCGCCGGACCTGGACGTGAGGTGGAGCCCGGGGGCCTCTGTGTTTTGTTTTGCCGGTTTGTGTTTTTAGTTTTAGTAGATCAGGGGAGAAAAAATGAAACCCACAGGCCACTGAGCTAGTGTTTCTTTTCTGGACTCTCCTTGGCCCTACCCTGATGAGATGGAGGGACGGAACTGCCAGGCTGGCCCTTCTGTCGTCACTCCTGGCTTCTCCTCCTCCAAGGGACTGGGACAGTAGCCTTGGGCAAAGGTCTTGGAAGAGAGAATGTAATGGGAGGATCAGTGGGGACTCTGATGTTATTTCCTCTTATTATACCCCAGCTTCTTTCTTATTTATGGGGTTGGGGAAGGCCTCGTCTCTCCGCACACATACCTAACATGTCCCAGACCGGTGACCCTACAGACCTGCCTCCAGGCTCACTCTGGATCCCTGGCCCTCACTGCTAGCAGCTCCCAGCACCTGGGAAAGGCAGCTCCAGCCTGGCTTGGGGGGGTGGGCAGCCAGCAGCCTGCTGCGGGTGCTGAGCGGGCGGGCCCAAACAGAGAGAAGGCCTTCTCCTGGTTCCCAGCTGCCTGTTTTCCTCTGCTGCGCTGATTCGAAGCAAGAGGGGGCAGCCATCTCCACTCAAACTGAGCACTGGAAGTTTTCCAGAAAAGCCCTCTTTTCCAGTGCCTCTCCCAGCCCTGACCACAAACATGGGGAAACAAAGTTGTCTGCTGTGAGGTCTGGCCAAAATGGAACATTCACTAATGCAGAAAGGGAGGAACTTTTTTTTCCAGCGGGTCAGAGTAACTTCTCCATGAGATCAGGATAGCAAACAGAGGAGTGCTGGGGAGACACTGGGGGATGGACAGAGACCTGCCGGCAGATAAATCATAGGTCACCGACAACCTTGTAAATAGTCGCTCGCCTAGGCCAGGCTCAGAGGCGAGCCCGGCGCGTAATAAAGAATGCAAATGCACAGAGACAGGCTGGTACAACGTCCCACGCATCGTGCCTGTTTGCTGGGTGTGAGCATATCTCCCTGAGTGCAGGCAGGTGAACCCAGACAGCAACAAGGCTCTCCAGAACGTCAAGACAATCCCTGAGAATTTTCCTCTTCCTCCCACGGAGCCGCTGATCAGCCCCCAAAAGAAATGCTGGAGCTTCTCACCATTCAGTGAAAATTGAATCCCCCCGAAATAGCACTGAGGACAGGACCTGGTATTTCATAGTGTTTCAAAAGTAATATTCCGTTTGTCGGTGCCGTGAAATAGGGCACCAGGAACGCTACAAGAAATAAAAAGAGTAATTTCTCAGCGGAGAAGTTGCCTGTTTCCAATTCAGGGCCCGGATGGCTGGAACCTGGATGCAGGACCAGAGTCCGACCAGGGTGGCTCGGTCCTCACCGGCCAGGAGCCACGGCCCCTCCCACCTCGCACATCTGGAATTGGCATCAGGGGCGCTGGGGTCTCAGGAAGTTCTCACACTTCACGACTCATTAAACTCCGAGCTTAGATTCCTCGGGAAAGGGGATGAAGGGGGGAGTTATGTGGGGGTGGGGGGAGGCTGGGGATAAGGAAGGGTGCCCCCGCCCAGCTCCTCTGGCAGCTGTTGGCCCGGAAGGAGGGGCAGGGCGTGATATTAGGGGAGCCCCCACCCTAAGGCTTGGGAACTGGCCAGGTGCCCGCCTCAGTGGGACAGGCCTGAAAGCACCTCTACTGGGGTTGGGGGAGCCCAACCTGTCTCTCAAAGGAAGAAATTGCCTTCCAATCCAGGAAAGCTTGGTGTCCATTCAAGAGGAAGGGTAGGCCCTTGGTGGACTGGACAGAGTGGGTAGATGGGGCCACCTCTCAGACAAACACCCTGACCTCCGAGAATCATTTCTCTCGGACCAATGAAATGAACGAGACAGTGCCCACCCGGCCACCCCGAGAGGCCTGGAGGGGCTGCTGGCGCTGCTCGGCCAGGCTGGTCCCTCCGGTGAGGTCTCTGGGGGCCAGGAGGCCTCGGAGCCTCTCCTCCTCACACTTCCAGTTGATGCTTACAGATACTGAGTTAATGTCTGAAGGGGATAATACTTGGGAGCTTAAAATTACAATTGCTTCTACTTAAATTTATTTGATGGCCGGAGCGTTCCCGTTATACACTCGTATATGGGTTTTCAATATCTTAAATGTTTAAAAAGGTTTTATTCTGTACTTACACTGAGTGAAATTAAAAAGAAACAGTAAAATGTTTGAAAATGAAGTGCATTATGTTTAATAAATTTAAAATGAACAAAGACTGCTATATTGCCAGCAATATCATTCCCTGCCCAGGGGCATTAATAAAGACTGGAGGTTTGGAAAAACAATATTTTCTATTAAAATTCTGCGCTGTGTTTCAATATTAAAAGGATATGTGATGAATTTCCAGTGTTACCCAGACGGGGTCAGAGATTAATTTCATTTCTTTCTGGTCAGCATTCTGTCGATAATTAATCAAAAGCAGAGTTCCTTAATGAAACACTTTTCATAAGGTGATAATTAGCAGGAAAGAGGCGGCCCGCAGACAGTCCCGCGAGCTGCCTAATAACCGGCAAGGCGCGGGGCTGGGTCCTGAGGGCCGCGGGCGGGGGCCGCGGGGACACCGGTTCCCCAGCGAAGGGGCTGAGCAGCAGTGAACTGAGTCCCCACGCGGCCCAGCCCTGAGCTCAGGCCGCTCTGCAGACCCGCTCAGACCACGAGAGGAACCAGAGAAGCAGGAGCGCAAGGGCCTGGCCCGGTTAACCCCACCCTCGCCCCAAAGTGGCCTCTGGGACGCTTTGTGGCCTTAGCCAAGTCCCTGCCCTTCTGGGGGGGGGGGGGCCTCAGCGCTCCCTCCTACGGGAGGAGCAGCTCCAATCAGAGCCTCTCTGGCCTCGGGCACAGAGACCGGCCTTTGTCCTGGCCTGTCCCCTCCCCGCAGATCTCCTGGAGGAAGGACCCACGGGAGTCCACGGGCCCCCGCCAGGCTCCGGCTCACCCCTTGGCTCCTCTATGCGCGGCTACCAGCGCCACGCCGAGCCGGGTCCGCAGCGGAGAAGCCTGGGAGGCCGAAGGGAGGGAGCGGGAGGGGGGCGGTGAGCGAGGGAGGGAGGGGAGGCGGAGGGGGTGGAGGCGTCCGCAGACTGAGGGGGATTATTAGTGCATTATAAAATTACTAAAAATAAATGGAAAACAATTAAGGGGTTCAAGAGTAAATAAAGTTAATGAAACAAAATTAGCAGCAATTAGCGGCGGCGCCCGCGCGCCCGTGCTCGCTCCCCGCAGCCCGGCGCGCGGTTTGGAGCCCCGGGGCTCCGGGCAGCGAACAAAGGCCTCCCGCCGGCCCTGCCAAGCGCGGCCCTTGGGGTCCCTGCCCGGCGAGTCCGCTGGAGCCGGCGGGCTTAACCACCGGCCGCCCGCGTCCCCCGCACCCCAGGTGCGCCCTAATCCCGGGCAGAGCGGCAGGTGCCGGGTCCACGGCCGGCCTGGCCTTCCCCGCGCTGCTCGGGGAAACGCTGCAAACTTTCCGATAACGCCGAGAGGCGGGGGCTCTGTGCAGATGAGATTATCGATAGTTATTGAAAGTCCCCAAATAGGATTTACAAAGCAGGCTCCTGCGCCTTTAATAGAATTCTAGATAATCTTTTATCACAACAAGACACCCATAGAATTATTTAAACAGATTGGACGGCTGCAGCAGCAAATTTCAATTATTCTAATGCTTTAATAAATGTGGTGCGTGTGTATTAAATTCAAGCTTCTTAATCCAAATTTTACGATTTAACTGCTCTGATTTTTCATTACTGCAACACCCACACGCGGCAGTGGCCCGCTCCCTTCCTGGGGAGGGCTGTCCGGGCTCAGAAAAGCCGAGGAGGGGAGCGCAGAGTGCGCGGCGGCCGGAGAGACGGGAGCCAGAAGCTGGTGAGGGACACCAGGCACAGGGACATCTCGGGAAAGGCGAGGCCAGCGCCACGGGCAGCAAGGGAGGACGAAGAGAGGAGGGGCCTGGGGGGGCCCATGAGCCCCTCTCCCCACCAGCGTCCCTCCCCCTCCATACTCACTTCGTGGCACTGCAGGGCCTAGGGGTTCCCTGAGCGGGGAGCTCCATCCGGACCACCTGTGGGGGGCGCCCC
>CM052890.1:528049-535549 GCA_028534135.1 Potos flavus | reverse complement strand
CAGACAAATTGTTCACCTTAGATAAAATAACCGGCATTTTACGCACAATTTTCTGCTACAATTTCATAATTTAAATGACACTTTAAATACAGTTTAATGGGGGCGGGAGTGGAGAAGAGGGGAGGGCTGACTGCAGGCCGAGGCCAGGCCGGACTGGCTGGAGACAAAGGGTCGGGGCCGCGCGGGCCGCACTGGCAGCCGCCGGGCTCTGTGCAGAGCGGGCGCAGGACCCCAGCAGCCAGAGCCGGGAGGGGCCCGCGGGCCGCGGCAGAGCCTCGAGAACTGCTTCCAAGCCCCGCGCCACCTCCCTGCCGACTCCCGGCTTCCACTGGGGCGACCTGTCCCCGAGTTGGGCTGCCGGCGCCACTGTCTCCTTCCTGCGGATCCCGCCCCTCTCCCTCTCCTTCCCCCTCTCACTTTTCTTTTGATCTAATTATTTTTCCTATAAGCTCGGTCTCCTAGAGAGCAAATATCAGAGTCACTGAGCGAAAATTATGTAAATATTATTAAAGGGACTCGGGCTCCGAAATTCATTTGCGCCCGCGCAAGGAGGAAAGCTGTCCTTCTGATTATTTTCAATTTATTTGCAAATAAAGGCCTGATGACCAGGAGGGATCAGGGATATTTAACGAGGCTGTAAACATAATTCCACTGCGCTCAGCCTCGCTGGAATTAATGGTTTTAATAATTGGGATCCCAATTTCTTGGGGAATTGGTGGCTTTTGCGGCACCGAGGACTCAGGGCCCAGGAAAATTAGGAGGGTGGGTTGGGATTTTGGAGGGGGGGAGGTGGAGGATTGGTGGTGGTTCACTCCCGGGTGGGGCGGCTGCGGGCAGGGGAGGGGGCCAGGGGCTGGCTGCAGGCTCCAGCCAAGTTTGCTAATATTTCTTCGCTGCAGATGTCCTGAAGCCCCCGAAGGGTCCCCCGGGGACCCGGACCCTATTAGAACAAATGTGCACTGCTTTTGTAAAGAGGCGCGTTGGCGGCGCCTGTCCTATTACAGACGACACATGATCAATAGGCTGATAACGCAGCAACATCAATATAAGCGACAGAACAATGAGGGATATCATTGGGCATCTATCTTAATATAGCCGGCTACAAGAGCGCTGACAAAGAGTGCAGCTCATGAAAATTCCGCCCCACGATTCCCCGTCTCCGCTCCAATATGCGCACGCACTCCCCCAGCTGCCGGCGCTATTATTCTCCAATTTCAATTTGACACCCCAGCCTTTCATGCTAATTCTATTATTGTAGGAAGTTTATGTGATTTCATATCACTAGAAATCGGTAATGTATAATAACCCTTTGGGCAAGAAACCCAGTCCCCGCAGCAGCCACCGGAAAATAATTACTTTCATATCAAAACTCTGCAGGAGCCCAGCGGCCCGGCCCTTGCAGCCCCCGGCTCCGTCACCCCGCGCCGCGCGCCCCGGCGTGTGCCAGCGCGCGGAGGTGCGCGCGGGGGCGCGCGTGTGTGTGGCGCCGGGTGGGAGGGGGAGCGCGAGGGAGGGCAGGAGAGGGGGAGCTGCGGATGCATAAATTTGTTCAATCAGAAAACACAAACACACACGCACACAAAAGGAGGCATTAAGCGCGGACCTCGGGGGAGGTGAGGAGCCTCGTCCCTGCCCCGCCCGCGGGGAGAGGAGTGGAAAACGGAGGGGAGGAGGGGCCATACTGGGCGCTCGGAAATTTGAAAAAGATGGATCTGAGAGCTTGCGTTTGACCAGCTTTATTTATCAAAAATGGTACATATATAAATATTCTTAGACATTTTTGCATTTTACAAGGCTGAGGATTCTTGTTGTGGGTTTTTGTGGGGGATATGGGGGTTTTGTTTTTTGCTCCCCCGAGAGGAGGAGGGTCTCACCCCAAGTCCTGCGGTTGCTCCCTAGGTCCGAATTGATACAGCGGTTTTCTTTAAAAAATAATAGTAATAATAAAAAGAAGAAAACCGAAGAAAGAGGAAAAAGCAGTGTTTCTAAGCCGATCACCTGATTTCGTTGTGTGAGTCGAGCCTGAGCGAGCGGGCGCGGGCCGGCTGAGCGCCTCTCTCGGCCCCGCCGCCCCTCAGTCCATGTCCACCTCCTCGCCATCCGGCGCGCTGGGTCCGGGCTCGGCGCTTGGCTCTGCGGCCCCGCACAATGCCGGCTCCCCGGCGGGGCTGGGAGCCCGCGGGCCCGGCCCAGGAGACGGCGCGAGAGGGAGCGG
Source organism: Potos flavus (assembly GCA_028534135.1). Lineage (NCBI taxonomy): Eukaryota > Metazoa > Chordata > Mammalia > Carnivora > Procyonidae > Potos > Potos flavus. Next base: position 533,334 of record CM052890.1, on the reverse strand, counting down.
CAGTGTGGCCGCTGGGCACACGGCCCCCGAATCCTCGCAATCCCCGCCGCCACCCTCGGCCGCAGCCACGGCCGTGTCCCGGAAGGGCGCCGGGGTGGGGGCCCCCGGGGAGGCGACGGCGTCGGGGCTGCGGCGCGCGAAGGCCGAGTCCGGAGCACCGCCGGGCCCCGGGAAGGCCCCGAAGCTGGCTTGAGCGGGCGGCGCGGGTGGCGCGGCGGGTGCGGGCGGCGCGTCCTTGGGCGCGGGCTCCGGACCCGCTGCGCCCTTGAGCGCGGCCTGCGGCACCAGGAAGCCAAGCGGCTGCGTGATGGGGTAGAGAAGGAAGTGGCCCTTGCCAATGAGGGTCCGCGGCGCGCACGGCAACCCTGGCGCGAAGTCTAGCCCCGCGGCGGCGGCGGCCGCAGCTGCGGCGGCGGCGTTAGCGGGGGCGGCTTTCCGGCGGGGCGGCGAGTCGGACAGCAGGCTCTCCACGCTGAACGGGCTGGCCTTCGGCAGGCCGGCGGCGCCACGTTCCACCGCCGCCCCGGGCGCACACGGGGCCGCGTCCTTGTCCGCGGGGCGGCCTAGCCGCAGCTGCGGGCCGGCGCCACTTCTTTGGCTCGGGTAAAAGGCGGGGTCGCAGGTGCCGGGCGCGGGCGGTTCGCCGGGCGGTGCGGGCGCGGAACCGGTGGCACCGGCGGCGTGTGCGCTAGGGCCCTTGGCCGCGGCGGCCGGCGGCGGCTCGGGCGGCTCCGGGGACAGGCCGCCGCCGCCGCTGTCGCTGTCGGAGCTGGGTGCGCTGTGCAGGGACAAGCCGCCTGGCGAGTGCAGGTGGCGGCTCTGACTCTTCAGCAGCTTCTTCTCATGCTTGCGCTTCTTTTTCTCCATCTTCTCCAGTTCTTTGCGCGCGATCTCCTCTGGGTCCATTGGCTCGCCACTGCACGTGGTCGGGTGTGAGTTGTGAGCCGGCCGCCCCGGGCCCTTCTTCGTGTTCTCCTTCTTCCTCCACTTGGCCCGGCGGTTTTGGAACCAGACCTAGAGCAGCCGGATAGGGGAAAGGAAGGCACAATCAGGCGGCGGGCTTGCCGCTGGGGCTTCGGGCCTCCCCACTCCCGCCCCAGACAGGCCTGTACAACCTCGGCTCCGGCCAGGGAGCCGCAGCCAAGGCACTGGGCCCCGCCGGCCCTGAGCTGGGTTTCCGTATGCAAGCTGCAGGTTCCAAAGAGCATCTTTTCCGCCCAGAAGGAGATAGATGGGGCCTCTTGGCCAGCTTCCCACTCTGGATTCTCACCTCGGGGAACTGGGAGCTGCCCCTTCGTTGGGCACGGCAGGTCTGACCCCTGAGGGCGTCTGGTTCCTGGTCAGGAGGCAGGCAGGGAGCAGGGCCCCTCGGATCCCCTCTTGGCTTCTCACAGCTCCTGTTCTAAGCGGCCTGCCCAGCCTGGTGCTGACCGTCTGGCCTGAGGACCACCAGTGGCCTGGGCTCAGCTGCCCTCCACACCTGTCTTCGGCCCCCTGGAGACTGAGTCAAAGGCCAGATTTGGGGGTTTCCCATGAAGGGAAATCTGGGTGCTTCTTCTTCTAGAAGGTCCTGGTAAGCCAAACTTAGGGGGAGGGTTTCCAGCAGCCTGCCCCCCAACACATTTGCACACGTCCTTCTTTCTGGGGGCTCCAGGCCAAGGCACCAACACGGCCCCTGAAACCAGTTGTGCTTGGCCTAGGCCAGAGGGGAAGGCAGACAGGAAAGCAAGAGGCCAGTTGCCAGCCATGCAGAGGAGGCCTGGGCCCATCCAGCCTCTTCTACCCTCCCTGCAGCCCTTGTCCTGGGGAACAACTGCCCTGGACACTGGCTCCCCCACCGCACACAGTCAAATCCCTGCTGAGCCTCAGGCACAACACTCTCCCCAAGAGATCACGATAATTCGAATTCTTTGTTGCGGCCACGGAGAGACCGATAATTCGAATTCTTTGTTGCGGCCACGGAGAGACCCGGCAAAATAGCAGGCCGGCCTGGTCACAGGGAGCCTTGCTGGTGCCAAGGTGCGGGTTTTAAGCTGTAACTGCTTCTTCCTTCCTTCTTTCAAATACTTCTTTTTTTGGTGCAAATTCCATGCTCACTTGTCACCAAGAAATGTCCTTATCGTATAGGGGAGAAACGAAGAGGTCTTCGCTTAAGACACTCATACAAATTGGACGAAAGGATTTACAAACAGAAGAGGTCATGAGGGGCAGTGCAAGCACAGGTCGAGAACACCTTTTTAGACAAAGCTATTGGTGCTAAACAGGAGTCTTGCCGGCCTCTGCCTCAAAGCCCTGCTCCCACAGCTGCGGCCTCACACCCCACTCACCACCACACCAGCCCCAGAAAAGGATTTCTGGACTTCAGGGAAACATCCGATTATGCACTATTCATCTTGAAGTTTTAATCCACCAAATAGACGCTGTATATTTTAAAAGCATAACGCGGGCAGTCTCCAAATGAAATCAAAGTATGCCGCGCAGACTGGGGTGGGGGAGATATAACCGAGAGTACTAGAGATTCAGACACCTCCCCCCTCATGTGTTAACTGTGTAAGTTTCCACCTCCCCTTCTTCAGCTAACCTTCTGCAAAGCGAAGAATATATACAGGTCTCCATCTGAATATTTTAGAGGCGAGAGGTAAACAAACAGACGCGTTTGCTCTGGGCTGGTGACAGAGACCCGGGGCGAGGGCCAGGAGGCGTGGGGTCTACTTGCTCCGGGTCTCTTCCAGATCCCAGACCGGCTGGCTCCCCTCCCCCGCCGCCGCTTCTCCCGCCCAGCCCTCTGAGACCTCGTTTCGAGCCGTCGCCCGAACCCCACCACGCAGCTCCCGGTTCGGACGCAGCTATCGTTCTGGCTACTTCGGGGTCGTCGTCCGCCCCTCCCAGGCCTCCTGGGGCTTTCTCTCCGCGCGACGCCGAGCTCCGGAACCCCACCACCACCTCCGGCCAGGCGAGCGCTAGGGGGGCTCAGAAGCGGGGCCGCGGTCCCCCACCTAGAACAAAGGCGGGGCCGGCGCCGGGCCGGCTTAGTGGCGGGATGCTGGCTCCCGGGAGCAACGGCGGCGGGTCTTTACCTGCACTCGGGATTCGACCAGATCCAGGCGCAGCGCCAGCGCCTCGCGCATGAATACGTCGGGATAGTGGCTTTCGTTGAACGCCTTCTCCAGCTCCTCCAGCTGCCAGCCGGTGAAGTTGGTGCGGGTGCGCCGCCGCTTACACCCCGGGCTCTCCTTGTCCGGGTCCCCCGAGTCTGCGGGCACGCAGAGGACGCCGCAGGGCTCAGGCAGGGCCCAGGCCACATCCACCCCCTCCGTACCTGCCGGCCGCTTGGGTCTGGGGGCCCTGCGCCGGGGCGGTAGACGGAGAGCGCCCTGAGCCCGGGCAGCCGGCGCCCGCTCTCCAGCCGCCCGCGACCCAACTCCTGCGCCCGACAAGGGGGCCCTGCTCCCCCCACCCCGTGCCCTCTCCTGCCAGCCGCACCTACCTGACAGCTTGAAGGGCTGGCTGTCGCCTCCCACCCCGCAGGCGGCCGGCAGCAGCGGCGTGGGGTTGACCACCGAGGCGGCGGCGGCAGCGCACGAGCCGCTGAGCAGGCCGTCGATGGAGAAGGGCACCGAGGCTGCGGCGGCGGCAGCGGCGGCCGACTGCAGCTGGTGGCCGGCCAGCTCGTACACGTGGTGGTGGCCCAGCGGGTAGGGGAAGCCCACCACGCCGCCCAGCGAGCCCCCGAACTGGGCATGCGGGTGCTCCAGGAGGCGGCCGTCCATCATCTCGCGCGGGGGGCCGGCGGGGCCGGCGGCGGGGCGCGGGGGCGCGGGCCGGGGCCGGGGCGGGCCAGCGGCGGGAGGCGCGGACGGCGGCGGCGGCGGAGACAGGGACCCGGAGCCCTACACATGCTTCGCCCGCACTCCGGCGCTTTACTTTATCAACATCAAGCTCCCGATAATTAGCCGCGGCCCGGGGAATTTGGGACCAATAAGAAGCGCTAATCGGCTCTGACGTCAGAGGCGTGCTGGGTGCAAGGAAACGTTTTCCATATCGATTGCTAATTATACCTGACATGCACCTCAATAAACAGTATCAGGAACTGTCACAACAAGGGGGGGGGCAGCAGAGAGGGAGGGGCGCGGCTCGGCGCTGGGCGGGCGCCGGCTCGGGGAGCGGTCCAGGCGGGGGTCCCCGGCGAGCCCCCCACTCCAATCCCTGCTGGCCGGAGCCCGCGCCTCCCCCGCCGCGGGCTCCCCGCCCCTCTGCAAATCACTAATAGATTTCCCTTTAAAACATTCACCGGCGTGTTGTGGGGATTTTTCACCAGAAATGCTGTACTCTCTGAACCTTTAAAGTGATGTTGCTCCAATTACAGAGAGACATTGAGCGGCAAATAGACTGATCCAATAATAGGAGATTCATCATCCGCTCTTTCCGAAACTGTCACATTGAATTTAAAACTACAAGGGCTTCTCATCTCCTCTCCGGCTCCAGGCGGCAGGGGAGAGGAGGAAGGAAAGGGAGGAGGAAGAGGAAGGAGCAGAGGGGGCAGGGGGAGGAGGCGACTCCAAAAGAGAATGACTCCTACAGAATGTAGCGCGCTGTCAATAAAAAGGCATAATTAATGCCCTTTCTGACTGGCCGCTGCCCGGGCTCTAGAAACAGAGGTGGAGGCCGGCTTTGGAAACACCCTGACCCCCCCCCACCCCCCACTCGGTAAAGCTAGGGCACAGGACTGGGGAGGAGGGGTGGGAGGAAGGGAAAAGTAACTTTGGGGTGGCAGCCAATCAGGCCCCTGACGTAGTAATAAAAAAATAAATACATCTCCCTTTGACTCGGCCTCTGAAGAATAGGGCCCAGGTACTCAACCCATTAATTATAATTAAATTATGTTCTCAGAGAAGAGTCTGTCACTCCCTTTTCCACTATAAAATATTGATAGACTCAAAGCTAAATCATTAAAGGGCATATTCTTAAATAAGCAGCAAATTAGGACTGTGGGCAGAAGGGAAAGGAATCATTATATACATATATATGTGTATATATATAGTCTTTGGTAAAAAGTTTGCCAATGAGGAGGGTGCATTTTGCTGCGGCCCCAGGCCCGTGGACCTCACCCCTCCGATCCCCGTGGTCTGAGCTGGAGTCCGGTAGGAAGGAGCTCCTGGGCCTCCTGGGCCTCGGACTGGCCAGTCCCAGGTATCTGGCCAGTCCTGGTGGCCGGACCACCGGCAGCCTCTCACCCCAGGACAAGGCGACAGGCAAGTTGGTCTTTGGTGTAAGTGGCTTCGACC
>CM052890.1:463049-523049 GCA_028534135.1 Potos flavus | reverse complement strand
CTTATATCCACATCGTAAACGAGAAAAGATGTTTTAATTAAGGGAAATCAGGTTAACTTAGCTCTAATTTACAAGCCGCCTGCCTAATGAATTGTCTGGGCTGCTCTCTCTTTGTAGAGAGTAAATCTGAGGATCCTTTCCCTCCGCAGTTCAGACACTAATTAACTAACCAAGAATTTTAGTAGCACACCCGCCTGTCGCCTAATAGTTTTACCTAAAGCCAGCCCGGTCATTGCTCGTACAAATTGCCAATTAAATGTGATTGATATAATGAAATTGGATTGTATTTTCACTTGCCTTCTTCCGTTCCCCCTCATTCTGCATCATCTTGCCCCTCTGTCAAGGACCGCGGGCACACACGCACCCCATCACAACAAAGCTAAACACGCCGGCCCCCCAGCTTGGCCCATCCAGGCTCCAAGTGGCGCCAGCGCCAGGGCGGTGCAAGTTCCTGTTAAACCAACATTTCTATTAGTTGAAGTTAACAGGCATAATCTTGTTTCCAGATATTTATCCACGTACCAAGGGCTGTAGTTACATGTTTGAAGTTAGGGGGGAAAAGTGAAAGATCTAAGCAGTCATTCTAAAAATACATTAACAGTTTCCAAAATCTATATCGCTGCTTAATTAAATATGTTATCCTGTTTATAGGATCTGTGGCTAATTATTTAGAGTCATTTAATCTACTCAATTTGCACGTTAATTAAGCAGCGTCGGTTTGCAGAGCGCGGCCGGCGGCTGGGAGGGAGGCAGCGCCGCCTGGCGGGCGTCCCGGCTCGGCCGGAGCTCGGCGCGGTCCGCGCACCCGTCCTGTGCCGCCCGGCTCAGCCTCGGGCCCCGGCGACCGACCGCGCGGCCGCGGGGAGGGGCTGCACCGTCCCGGGGCAGCGCTCCCCGGCTGTCCCGCAGGGAGGTGGGGGTCGCCCGGCCTGGCCGACCAGGATTCAGCCGCGCGGTCATTTATGGGGAGGGGGATGCATCCGTCCGCTCATCCCTCCCTCCGAACCTCAGCCGGCGCGGGGAACGGTGGCGCCGAGCCCAGTGGCAAGGTGGCGGGTGGGGACAGGCCCCGGGTTGGGGAGGGGGCGCGAGGCGGCGCCGGTCCGGCCTGGTTAACTGGAAAACGATGGAGCCGCGCCCCGCCCCCGCGGCATAATTGTTTTCGCTCGCCCGTCCCCATCTGTCCCTCTCCGCCCGTGTGTGTTTTGGCCTTTGTCTCGCTGCCCTGTACTGACACCCTCTTTCAAAGACCACTTCTGTCGCCCTTCACCGATCTCTTCTGCCCCATTAACCCATCGGCACGAGGCTCCGCAACAAAGCCCCGAAACGCGACCGGCGCGCGAGCCTCTCCATTGTGCGCTGCTGACCCCGCGGCCGCGGCCCGCGCTGCCGGGCCCTGTGGCCCGACGGGACGGGACGGAATTGGCCTTGAAGATAAACAGAGGAAGCCGTCGGGTCCGAGCCCATTCCGCCCTAAGTAAACAGGGGAACCGGACCCACACTGCCCTTGGCAGGGCCGCAGAGCAGCTGCCGCCGCGGGAACGGCCGCCCAACGGGCAGGAGCTAATCCGCCCACAGTCCCCCTCGTCCCCCCCTGGACGTGAAACTGGCAAGCAGAGAGAAAACGGGCTGGGAGGAGAGAGGCGGACCTGCCTCGTGGCCTGGTAAACAAAGACCAATAACCTGTTACTAGGCCGGGGCTCCCTCTCCTCCTGATTGCATTTTCCTCCCCGAGAGAGAGGAAACCCAGCCGACTGGACTCTCTCTCCTAGGAGCACTGCGGGTGCTGGCTGCCGTGGGCCCACCTCACGTCCAGGCCTGCTGCAAAGGCCTTCTTGCACACCATCCCCAGCCCAGGAGGAGGTCCCCCCCCCCCAGGAGGCACCTCATTTTCTCCTCCATCCACCAGACTCTGGGAAGGCCAAAACCTCGTGTGAGAGGCCAGGCTGCCCTAGCAAATGCTCGTATGCTTCCACGCCCTGTGTGTGTGCTTGCTGCCCACTGGACACGCAAGGCATTCCCTGGAACTTGCAGCACTTAGATGGGGGCTGGCACAGGTACCTGCGGAGGGAAGACCCCCTTGCCACTTGCATCTCTGCAGCTGTGGTCTATCTTCATTATTCGGGAGCAGTGCCCTCCCAGGAATGCTTTATTTTGACTAGTGTGGCAGGAAGAAGGGTGACTGCTGCTCAAGGGTTGTCCACACAGGCCACCAGAGGGTCACCTTTCTCTACAATGGGAACTTCAGCGACAGCAGGAGGCTGGGGCCCCTCAGTTGCTCAGGTGCACACACACGATCAGTGCGGCCCTGATGCCAGTCTCCTGGAAACTTCCCTCTTAATTCCCCTGGAACCTACCTGCTCTTACTTTCTATCTTACAAATGTTGATCCCATGGCCAGGCAATGGCCTCTTGCAAGGTTGTCCTAGGACACACCAAAAGTGTCCCCTGGAGGATAGAGACATCACATGTCCAGGCTAGCTAAAAGGGGTTCCAGGTCTGTCTCTGCCTGGTTACCTTCTTATTGTTAAAATTCATTGAGAGTTTTGGGGCGCCTGAGTGGCTCAGTCAGTTAAGCCTCTGACTCTTGGTTTCCACTCAGGTCATGATCTCTGGGCCTTGACATTGAGCCCCAAGATGACCTCTGCATGTTGAGGGCAGAGTCTGCTTGAGATTCTCTCTCCCTCTGCCCCTCCCCTCCATGCACACTCTCTAAAATAAATAAATAAATAAATCTTTAACAATTTTCATTTGGAATTTTAAATAAAGAGATTGCACAAAAAACAAGAAAGGACACACTAAGATCAGCCAGGGTCTCCTACCACACTTCCGGCAGACTCCATGGGTCTCTCCCTGCCCAGGCCCCATCCTTGCTGTTGATGGACCAGAGCTCTAACTCTGGGGAGATCTATTTTCTGCTGCTGACCTGATGCAAGGGGAACTATTATTTCTTTCGGAGGGTCTGGTGGTTCCCAAAAGTCCAGGGACAGTGAGGTCCACCTTGTCTCTGTCTTCTTCCCTTCTTTTGCCTAAAGCCGAAGTCATTACAATTTTGTTCATACCGAGTCTTTATAGGTCAATTTTGCGATGTATCAAAAGTACAAGTTTTTTATCCACTTCTGATAAATTTTAGAATGACTACCCAAGGTCAGGTGCATGGGGTCTTCAGCATTTGGCAATACGTGAAAATGTTTAAGAAAAAAAAAAAGACTACAAATTACAAAGTACACACCTAAATATCTATCAGACCTACACTTGATTGCAGTATCCAAGAACCACCACAGGAACTTCAGAGCTCCTTCCTCACTGCAGTATCCAGATGCCAAGTACAGAACTATAGGATCTACTTCCTCACCGTGGGGTCCAAGTGCGGCTGCAGGGCTCTGGGACCTAACTCCCGACCATGGGGTCCAAGCGCGGCTGCAGGGCGATGGGATCTGGTTCCTGACCACAGGGTCGAAATGAGGCTGCAGGGCTGTTGGACCTAGTTCCTGTGTATCCTCCATGTAGGATGAGGAACTCAAGGTCTCAGTCCCTGCATTAAGCCAGCAAGAAGAGGGACGTGCATTTTTTAAGTAACTGCTTTATTGCGTTCTCACGGACACATGGTCATACTTACCTTTCTGAAGCATAAAGTTCATTGCTTTTAGCGCATCCACAGGAGTCTGCAACCATCACCACTCTCTAGCTCCAGGACGTTCTCATCTCTCCCGAAAGAAGCCCCATGCCCATTAGCAGTCACTCCCCATCCTCGACCCCTCCCCCCCAGCCCCTGGCAACCACTAATCCACTTTCCGTCTCTATGGATTAGACAAGGATAATTTTGCAAAAAGAAATTCTACCAGTCTGGAAAGGCGTGTATAAATGAGGAATGTGGGAGTAAGGCTTGAATACACTTTCTCTGTGAATCAACATGTTCCCTACAAGACACAAGGAGAAAATGTCACTAGGGGGCCAGAAGTAGGAGATGAAAGCTCTACGGCCACTGGCCTTCAGCCCAGAGCATATGTTTTAGAAATCAGCACCCTTTTTCTTTTCAAAGTTTACAGATTTACTTTTAAAGTCGCCTCTGACCCCTCTGTGGGCTGTCTGCATCTGTGAGCGCGAGGTGGCCACAGCCAGCGTGGCAGAGGCGGTGGCTCGTTTCAGCCCTACTTCATCAGACACTAACATCTGGGTGGCTTGGAACACAGAGTGGTCACTGGGGAGGCTCCACATGGCCATCCCTCTTTGATTTCTCCCCGGCCATGAGCACCCAATCTGAAGTCTGATGGCCAGCTCTCATCCTGGTGCTTTGCCAAGTACGATTTGGGTTTTAGTGCATTTAAAAGGTTGCTGAGGTCAGAAAATGCCATTTTGTTTTCTCTGAACAAAAAATACTTTCGAACTTAGCCTATTTTTAACACCAAATCTTGCCATTATCCCATTCTTTACAAGCCGAAACTCCTAGCAATCGCAGCTTTGGGTTTCTAATGAGTGTTTTCTTGATTTACACCAGAAATGAGCAGTTATCTGCTAATAACCCATGAGTCTGAAATTAAAAGGGATATAGAAAATAAACCAAATTGCAAAGATCAGCTCTCGTTAAATAAAGTCTTTGCGAAAAGACATATAACATCATGAATCAGATCAACGACATGATAGACTCATCATTTGAGGGCCGTAATTATTTAATACCACTGAGCACTTGCAGAGCGCTCACCCTGTGAACATGTAATGGACATTTGTTAATTAATTCTCAGCAGAGCCCATTCGGCTACTTCATACACAGAGAAACTGAGGCAGGGGGAGAGATGACAGGCCGTCGGGTGCCCATGGCTCCCTCCCTCCCGCTCCTTATGACGTAGGCCCATCCGGTGTCATCAGCTCATTCCTGCCTGGTGATTTTTAGTGGTGGGGATGGTAAGATTGCACTGAAGAAATGCATAAACAAAAGCATTGTTAAAGGAATTATATTCCTGCTGCCTGTGACTTTCCTAGAGTCAGATGTCAGTTATATTCCATCCACCAGGAGAAAAAGAATACTCAAGATAGTCTGAATTAACTCTAAGTTAATGAGAACAGTAATGATGAGTTCCAGAGTGGCAGCAGTAGAAATCTATGGAGAGAGGCAGCAGGTTTACAAGAAGAAATTACACACTGGTTAGAGTCATTAGCACAAGCTGGAGCCTACCAATATCACTATGGATGATGGTGAGGATGGCAGAGGAGATGGTTATGTTTAAACATATATCACAAGTTTCCTCACCTGCCTTCCCATCCCAGCACCCGGCTGTCCCCAGGCCCCCCTCAGGAACATGAGGGGCTGCTCTTGATGGCTTGCCGTTGCCCTCATTAGGAGAAAGAGCTTTCATTTCCAGAGACATAAACAGCAGTGGGAAAAGGACAGTGAGCCTGGGAGACCCCAGTGATAGGACTTCTGTCCCAGGATCACAGTTGTGCAGCCTGATGGGCTCACTCACCCTAGTGAGGGTAGGCTGGCTCCTGCATTGCCCTTCTGGCCCCACTCCTTCCCCAGCTTCAGAACCCCTTCATTACCTTCTCTGGCTCTGGAATGAGTGTCCCACACTCCCACACACCATTTAGAACTGCAGAACAGGCCATTCTAGAGACAGCAGGAGGCAGGACCTAGGTCACTTTATCTTGACTAGGCTGATTAGACTCTGTATGACCTCTTCGATTCTTGGGACCAATAAGAAGTGGGATGTGGGGGTGAGAACCAGTCTTCACTCCTTCTCTGACCAGTCAAATGGGCCAGGGTGAGTTGTCAGAAGAGGCCCACAGAGCCCCAAGTGCCCTCAGGGGTTCCCAGGGACCAGTGCATTCCAGAGCAGAGGCTCTGCTGTGTCCTACTCACAAGCTGCCTTCACAATGAAAAGCCCTCCTCAGGGGCGCCTGGGTGGCTCAGTGGGTCAAAGCCTCTGCCTTAGGCTCAGGTCATGATCTCGGGGTCCTGGGATCGAGCCCCACATCGGGCTCTCTGCTCAGCGGGAAGCCTGCTTCCCCCTCTCCCTCTGCCTGCCTCTCTGCTTACTTGTGATCTCTCTCTCTGTCAAATAAATAAATAAAATCTTTAATTAAAAAGAAAAGAAAAGCCCTCCTTTGCTTTCATCGATGCAATTAAATAACAAGCATGTGAGAGACAACGGGCACTCAGCTTGTTACTCGGAAGTGTGAGCTCAGTGCTACAGGCAAGGGCTCCGGCTAGAGGTGGCCAGCCTGCCCTGCACCAGGAGGAACTTCGGTAGTGACCTAGGGCTTTGTTTCCCTCCAGCTCACTGCGAACAGCCTTCTAGCAGAACAGAGTTCTGTGTGATGGGGGGAAACTACAGACTCCAAGACAAAGACCACGCCCTTGATCCAACACCCTGGAGCTCAGACCAGACCCAGAGAAAAGGGACACCTGTGTCTCCTAGAGGGCGGAGCCTGTGGCCCGCGTCTGAGAACACAGCGTCACAGAAACCTCGACGAGCACAAAGGGAAGTGGTTTGCACCAAGTGGCCAGGAACCGTCTGGAAAGGAGGCCCATGCTGTCATGCTTCAAGGACAGGTGCTACCAAACAGTGCAGGAGGTTCTCCCGCTTGCTTCCGAGCCCAGGCCTCAGAGCCATGCAAGTGGCCTCACTGCGCTCTGCCTGGCCCATAAGAGGACCTCAGCTCCAGCCAGCACATTCCACATTATGAGCACCCCATGCCTCCTCAATCCCTGCAGCCAAGGCCGCCGGGACTCAGGTGCACAGGCCGGGCTCGTGCTTGTGGTTGGAAGGAGGTGGCACGCCTGGGGCCCGGATGCACCTCAGTGGGATGGGGTTACGGACGACTCCTCCTGGGTTCCAGGCTCTGGGGACGCAGGGGCCAGCTCTGGCATGGGTGCGGTCAGCAGGCTGGGAGTATTCCACACTGGGGATCTCGGTAAATGTCACCGGAAAGGGGAGACCAGGCCCAGCTGCCACCTGCACTTGGTCCTGTCCAGCAGGGGAGGGGATGTTTGGTCCTTCTGTGGTCTGCACAGTGACGCTGTTCTTGTTTGTGCTGAGACAAGATTATGAATGTCCCTTCATTTCAACCCGGAGGGCGACTGTCCGGCGCGGTGCTCTGTGAAGCTGCTGGCATCCAACAGAACAGCACCGAGGCCTCCCGTGCCGCACCCCTGGCCGTCGGGGGCTGCTTGTCCTTCCTTCAGCTCCCAGGGAAGAATGCACTTCTGGACTCAGTGTCTCCCAAATTTCAAATTTCAGTTACTCAGGCCTTGGGTTTCATATCCACACACAACTGTTGGATTTACATTTCTCTGTAAATCGACTTGAAATAGAATCACTGTTTAATTCAGCCTCGCCCTAAGATTAAATCCATGAAATCACAAGTCTGACGTGCCTATTGCTGTTTCATATACATACACTGAGATAAACAGTTATTAAAGTAAAAAGTGCTAGTCCGTGTGCCTCCTCTTACCGCCGCGCAAGCCACTGGAGCACACAGGCCCAATGGAGGAGAACCCCGCCCCAGACGGCTGTGTGACGGATTCTGCAGCAGTGAAACCGTCTTTCCGCGAAGGCGGCGGTGGCCCCTGCGGTGGGGTAAGCACGCAAGTCCTCCGGCCCCTCCCACCGCTGACCGATGCTGGAGCAGCCCCTCAGCCTCTCTGACCTGCTCTCTCAGCTCCACTACGGGGCGAGCTGCCAGTGGGACCAAATGAGTTCATACTGGTAGAGTTGGAAAAGTCAGTGGTTTGTTCTAAAGAAAAGTAGAGGCAGTTTCAGTTTGAGCTGATTATCGGGCTTGTCTAGGGGTCCACGGCTTCTTGAGTTTGAAAACGGTGGAGGGGTTGATGAACCTGGAGGACATTACACTGGGTGAAATCAAAATTTGTGAAATTTGTCACCAAAGGACAAATACCATATGAGTCCACTCACATGAGGTTGTCCGATGAGTCATACTCAGAGACACAGAGAATAAGACGGTGGGGCCGGGGCTGGGGGAGCAAGCAGCGGCCAGTGTGTAACAGGGACAAAATCTCAATGTGGGGAGATGAAAAGTTCTAGAGATGGATGGTGGTGATGGTTGGACAATAGCGTGAATGTGCTTAATGCGCCTGAATTGTATGCTTAAAAATGGTTAAAATGGTAAATTTTATGCTACGCATGTTTTTCTACGATAAAGAGAAAAACAGTAGAGGGGAGGGATGGAGAAGCTGGTGATGGGTGCATGAGGAGTCATGCTAAAGCCTCTCCTTTTGTTCATGTTGAAATTACCCGTAATAATTTTTGAGATTTCTCAAGTTTCCCCCAGGAGCAGCCGATGTATCTCTCCACAGAAGGGAGGCCCTCCAGGATCAGGGACTCAGAGGGCCCCGAGCGAGGGCAGCTCTGAGAGCCTGGTAGAGTCTGAGCAGTGGGTGGAACAGGCCGAGGGAAGCCACGTGGAGGCACTTTTGACTCTTCCTTCTACCCCAAAGTGCTTCCTTCCAGATGAGCCCTCCTAATCTAGAACTTTCCTACAGCCAGTTCTTGCCCCTCACTCAGGAGAGGCAGTGAGGACAGTCCAGAAAGAGCTCGGGACTGCCCCTGGAAGCTGGGGCCAGTCCCCAGGGAACATGGGGTCTCAGCCAGGGTTTCTCTCCACCACAACCTCCCTTGCTCTGTGGCCCAGGGCAGAGACGCCCAGGGGAGCTGCAGCGCGGAGTTAGTGCTCCCTCGGGTTCCCTCTGGAGGCAACAGTTCTCTTGCCTTAGCCCCTTAATAGGCCTTGCAGGCACACCTTTCCCTCCACCTTCATATATTCTCAGCTCAGTGGAACACTGATTTCTGGCAACATTTAAATTCACTTAAATTCTAGTTCTGGCATTTAGTGAAAAGAGCTGGCTAAATTAAAAGCAACTAAAAATGTTTTTCTCTTGCTTATTCTTCTGTTTCCATACTTCTTTTAACCTCAACAACTTCTACTTGACCAACAACATTCCCATTTGGTTTTCCAGCCTGAGGCCAGGCCGGCAGAGACTTTCTGACCCGAGCAGGTGACCGTCAGGGCACTGGGCTTTGCTGCATGTGCTTCTCCGAAGAACAACCATGGTTTCCGAAGAAGCTCCCTGTCTCGGGGAAGCCGCTTCTCTCCTGATTGTCCACCACATTCGGATTTCTCTGCTCAGCCAGAGGAACAGGCTGCCATGAACCCAAGGAAAGGCCCCCAGGAGAGACTTGGTGGGGCCTCCCATCCCTGCAAGTGAGGCCTGCATTTGTCTTCTCCAGGGGCAGTGGTTTCCTGCATCCTCTGTTTCTGTCACGGTGTGGAAAGAACCCATCAGACAAACCACATGTACCTTCCAGGAATGCCGTCCAGAGACAAGGACCTCACGAATGTGGAACTGCTGCTTTCCCTGTGCCCAAGGCCAAGTGTGTCTTCTGGTTTTCTTAAAACCTTCTCCCTAAAGGGTTTTATTTTCTCTGTTTATCTTCCCTATTTTCTCTGTGAATGTGTCTCTGTAGCTTGATATTAGAATTGTCCACAAGACCTTTTTATATTGGATAAAAATATCTCATTAAAAATAAGCCGTCAAACAAGGAGAATTAGTTAAATGTTCAAGAAAATTTCCAATGCACGGCATGAAGTGGGAACTGCTGGTCGAGGGCAGCTTCTCACCTCAGTGGCTGGAGAAGCGGGGCAGAGACTGTCCCTTTGTCTGAGCTTCCTGGTCCCTAGCCTCAGCTGTTTTATTAATTTTTTTTTTATCTACAATTCTAAACTACTATTGCATTTATTAGAACAATAGGGAAGCTTACTGAGGTTGTATTTTTATTAAAATTTCTATTAACTTTTTCTATCAGTGCGGTGGTAGATTAATTAATTTTTACTACTTTTCTAAAGCAAAAAAAATTAGAGCTGATCCCAAATTACTTCAAATGTGAAAGAAGCCAAATCAGAAAAAGAGCAGTTTCACAAGCGCCATCTCCCGCAGCACATGTGGGCTGGGAGATGGTTTATGACGGGGGTAGCTAGCACGGTGGGATCTTTTGGGAAGAAGAGAAAAGTTTCCTCTTTGTTCAGGAACGGTTTAGGGAAAGTTCTGCTTGAATTCTATAGTTGCTGGTTCTCACATAGAAACATATGGATTTCCTCTGGTTCTATGAGGTGTGTGTGTGTGTGTGTTTAGGTGAAACCCACCATTTTAAAGTGAACATCATTTGTACATTCACAGTGGTGTGTAACCACTACCTCTGACCGGCTCCTGAACACTCTCTAAGAAGTCCGCCCCCCATTTCCCACCCTCTGGTCCCTGACACCCACTGATCTGCTTTCTGTCTCTGTGGATCTGTCTGTTCCGGATGTTTCTATGAATGGAACCATAGAAAACGTGGCCTTTCACGTTTGGCTTCTTTTGCTCGGCATCACGCTGTCGAGGGTCATCCCTGCCATCAGGTATCAGCACTTCCTCCCTCCCCGTGGCTGAGTAACAGCCCACGCGTGTGTACACCACATTCTGTTTCTCCACTTGCCCACCGCGGACACTCATTCCAGCCTTGGACTAGCGTGGGTGGCCCTGGCAGGAGCAGTGGACACAGTGATTCGTCCGGAAGGCCCGTTCTCTGTTCTTTGGGCTGTCTGCCCCGGGGCGGAGCTGCGGGCTCACGTGGTGCCTCTACGTTTAACCTTTGAGGAGCTGCCAGACGTTTCTACTCTTTCAGTTTTTGCTGGTCAATGTGCTCCCCTCCGTCCCAGTTAGGGGACTGCCGATGGGAGGAGCAGAGTTGGTGACCGGTGACTGTAGTCTCTCGCCCTAGCAGGAATGTGGGACACAGACCGGAAAGTCCTTTGTAGCTCTTTGTGTGGCTTGATATTTCCTGAGTCGCCAGTATGTGGATGCCAGGAAGGGTGTCAGGTCACCCCGAGGTTGTTTTCTGGCAGAGTATGGCTATCACTATTGGCCACATCTGTTTTTCCCCCCAAACTTGCTTCATTTAGAACTGAACAGTGTTAAAATCTTCCAACACTCCATCTGGAAAGACCCAGCAACACACAACCAAAGGTCAGATGAAGGGGGAGGAGGGCAGAACACCAGCCTGTCCTGGGCCCTGGGTTGGAGCCCTTCATTCCTCTCGATGCCCTGGAAAGATGCTTTTTACCACCTCTCAGTGTCACACACCAAGAGGCTGGAGCAGAGAGATTCGGTAACATGCCCAGAGCTAGCAACAGGCGGGAGGGCCGGATTCCAGCCAGGCCTGTCTTTCCTCCAAACCCCATTAACCTGAGAGGAAGATAGTTGAGCTCAGACTCCCAGGAGGAAGGAGGAAGGACATTCCCAACAAGCACTCCCACTCGAAAGGAGACAGGAGCTCGATAAATCATAAGCAGATCTGAGGTGGCCTTCGCTTCCTGTGTCGTCCCGGCCGGGGGCAGTCTGCCCCACAGGGCACTACCACAGCATTCCAGACTTTTCCTGAATATGACTGTCGGTTTGGGGCAGTGTGGCCAGCCTGCAGCTTCTTGCTTTACTCCCCCCTCAGCCATGACAGTCACAGACCATCATCTGAGTGTACCAGCCACTGCATCTCCCCTCACTGAACTTTAACAGAGATAGCAAGGCATGAATAATCGAAGTAGCCAAGGTCTGGTGCTGAAGGTGCCGCACTGATGAGCCGCCAGGCAGGAAAGGGTGCAGTGGGTCTAAGGTGGGGGGGGGGGGGGGAGAAGAGAGCAGGCAGCTGAAAGCGAAGCAGGCTATGGGCTGCCTGTCCTCAGTGCAGCCTTGCAACACCCCCCCAGCCGAGCTCGGCAGCTCCCACGTGCAAAGTGCAGCCGCTGGGTCAACAGCGGGCCTCACGCCTGAGGCACATCTGGCACCCAGGTGTTTGGACGGCGATCTGGCAGCCGGCCAGCAAGCAAGGACTCCCTCTCTCCCCTCTCTCTGACCTCCCCACCCTCAGTGTTATCCAAAGAACAATTTGGAGTCATTGCCTTAGTTAGATGAAGCCAAGTGGCAAAGCAACTTCTGTCTGAAAACCTAGACTTGGTTTGCAGCCCTCTGCCTTCCCTCAACTTGGCCTTCTTCTGCTCATGCTGGGATTTTCAGGGGAAGGGGCTGGGAGGCTCCGAGCTGATGTTCCCAGCGCTCTGAAAGCAAGTTTACTGCCTAATTAGAACATCGGGAGTGATAGGTGTCCAGATTCCACAGAAATCCTGAACCCATAGGAGGTGGAGGTTTGCCGGGGAATGCTGTAAAGAGAGGCTCCCCTTCATCGGCGTGCCTGTGCTCTAGAGCAGAAGCGTCCCTCCTGGGGCCAGTGGACTGGGATGCGGCGGGAGGGGGCTGGCTGGTTAGTAATGCGGCTGGAAACAAGTTCTGTTGTAGCTGCTCATGCTTCTCCTTAAACACTCATAGATAGTAAACACCACTCCCTACCATATACTTGGAATTTTAGACTTCGGAAGGCCTTTCACACACTGTATTTGTAGGTTTTTTCTCTCTGAAAAACAATCATCCTGAGAAGCTCAGTTGCTAGATAACTAATTGCAGAGAACAGACCAGAGCCTGCTGGAGGGTGAGTTACTCCTTCGGGTAGGAGGCGAGCTGAAGCTTGGGGCCACTAGGGAGCCCAGGGCAATGATTTGTCTGTCAAAGCTTGGAAGCATAAATGCAGTTATCAAAATAAGCACTGGCTCATATGCATGGGACCAAAAATAAATTAGGACAGGCCTAAAAGAGATCAGGCTGGCTGCCAACCGAAAATACAGGGGGCCTAGAAGAGAAGTCCATAAATGTGATCCTGTTTGTTTTTGTGAGGTTCTCAAGGGAAACATTTTTTTAGTGGAATTCTGGGTGTTTGTTCCTGATATTTCTTAAAACTAAATCAGATCGACAATTGCTTATTGCACCTCCAAAATGAGTAAGGTATTTTTTTGGGTGCAGTAATTTGGGAGCAACAAAGGAATAAAGAGAAGAAGAAGAAAAAGAAGGTTCCAGTGATGACTGTGAGTGGAAGCAAGGTGGGGAAAAGCAGAGGTGATTGAAGGGGATGTGAACCCAGGGGCTGAGGACAGACGTATGGAGATGTAGGAGCGTGAGTGATGCGGCACACAGCCCACGGGCATCCTCCAAGAATAGAGAAATGGGGTGGAGGCAACATGCAGAGATAATCCCTGAGAATTTTACAGAATCGATTAAAATACACCTCCTTGGATTCATAAAACTTAAGTCCCAAGCAGGATAAAAGAGATCCTTATCTAAATACATTGCAGTGAGAACCGCAGGTTACCAGAGACAGAGAGACAATCCTGCAAGCTGTCAGTGAGGGAAGAACAGCGAGCCCACGACAGCTGCGGGCTGAGACAGCAGACTTCTCAACTGCAAGATGGAATCAAAGACAGGATGGAATGAGATCTTCCAAAGGCTGAGCGAGCGCGTTCCAGTGCGGAACCGTCCACACCTCGCTAAACCACCTCAAGGTGAAATGAAGACATACAGACATGTTCGAACAGGAACATTTGCCACCAGCTGACCCTGGCGGAAAGAACTAAGGAAATGAGGAAATTCTGGAGGAAAAAGTAACATGCGAGACGCATTAGTGAAATTAAAAAAAAAAACACTAAATGTGATTAAACCTCAAGAAACATTGACTATACAACATGTAATAATACAAAGGGCTTATTGAAGAGTTTAGAAACAAGATGGAAACAAGATTCTGGGTGACAATAATGGTTCTAGGTACTTTTACCCCAAAACTACTGGCCATGAGGCAATGCTGCCATAGAAGATAGAATCATGAAAAATAAAAGAGGGACACTCATTAAAAAGGATATAATGGAACAGAAAAACAAATAACAAAATTCAAGAGTTCACTGCAAAATACAAAATATTTGAAAGCATTCAAAACTCACAGTGCAGATTCGCATCAATACTGCACAAATGACTGATCCTATTTCGTGGATGGTGCCTGAGTGTTTGTCTTCCAAGTGTTTTGTTTATAATATTGGGCATTGTTTTGCTTGTCAATTAGTTCCCTCGTCTGGCATCACACTTTTCCTAGTTTCACTAAAATTCCTTCCTTCATTAAGAGAGGCACCAGTTTCCAGATACTAGGAAGCGAATTGTAACTGAGCTTTGTGCTACACCTTGAAAGCTGTCCACACTGATGTTTGTCCCTGGCAAACTGCCACATGTCTGCTGATGGACATTCCAAAGTTCCAGGGGAAACGTGGGTTGAAAACGCTGTGCAGCCGTGTAGACCACCACGAGGGCTGAGATCTCTATTGATATAAATGGGAGTCCTTCCCCAATGGAGTCCAAACTGTCAACTAGTCTGATGGAACCAAATTGTCAAACCAAATTGTCAATAAGTATTTTTATCTTTTATGGCAAGATTGCTTTATGGCCAATTAGTTATGCAGTGAAAATGTCTGTGGAAAAAAGTGCTCGAGGCAGAGATGTCTAAGGCAAAGATGCTGACGCTGAAAGTGCCGGACGCAGATGGAAACACAAGTGCCCGTGATGGTGGTTGCAGGGGAAGCAAGACAAGGTTCTTGTTTCCCTCAGGAGGAGGGCAAAGATTCTGATAAATTTTAGACTGTTAACTCAAGTATGTGTGTTAAAAGTTAAGGGTGCTCCTAACAGACTACAAGTATAACTTCACAGCGTGATATAGTTTCATTTTAAATTTACAGAAGCTGGAAAGTACGTTACCTTAGAGGAACGCAAGTGAGTTGTGGTTGGTAGCAGTGCAGATGATCTGGGGACATGGTGAGCAGCGCAGATGATCTGGGGACACAGTGACGGTGGAAAGTGAACAGGATTTGGGAAACATGGCTGCCAGGCATACACAGCAGCTTGATTTTAGTTGGGGAAAGATGTTGAAAATATCCTTGTTCAAGTGTATGGGATTTTTTTTTCTGCACACCCCTTGAACCTTAGATCAACTAATACTGTGAACACCCATAATTCTCTTTCAAATATTCAAGTAATACTGAAATCTGTGGGCAGTATTTAAGGTGAAGTTACTATGTAGTGTCCTAGAGACCATCTCATTTTCTTAAACCAAAACACACAGCTGAGTGCTTCTGCTTCTGTGTTCTCTTATTGATGTTGCAAATCATTTTTCTTAAAATGAGCATAGGCCACGAGGGCCTGGAACCCAGGGGCTCCCACCCAGCACAGCTGAGCCCAACAATACCCAGGAATTCAGGATAACACATACTATTTTTTTCGAGCTTGCCAAAATAAATCCTGAGCTCGTCACACAGCCCAGAAAAAAAATTCCTACTCCCCTGACTACAAGAAGCTTACCTTTTTCTGTAGAACCAGAGTTACAGGGAACTGCATATTTCTCTCACACACACTTAGTCAGGGGTGTGTGTATATGTGTGTGAGAGAGAGAAATACACACACACACACACACACACACACACACACACCCCTCTGGCAAAACCCAGTGGATGCCAGGCTGGGGTACAGAAATACACATGTGCCATCTCAGGGTCATCTGTCCAGCTATCCCCAGCTGTGACTACTGGGGGTCTAAAGTACAAACAGAGCAGAGTCCCCCCTCACCCCGGGTTGGCATGCTACTCTCCCCCAGGCCTCTGGCCAGTTTGATGCCATTTACTTCACATTTATATTTATTATTTTGGAGTTCAGAGCAAATTACTTGACTAGTCTGAGTATTAAGTCGAGTCTGTTAACATTCAGTCAGCCTAAATCGCTATCAAAATTTTATCCCCTGCTCTCTTCTCTCCATTATGTGTTGTCAGAAAGTTTATGAGCATTGCTGAAATCTGAATGTGGCAGGTTTTGCCATATATCTGCTCTTTGCTACCATAACTTACACATTCACATCGCGTGATCTCCTCCCCTCCCATGGGTCTGAAGAACATGTCTTCAAACCTTGGAGAGGATAAACTGCTGCCCCCTTTAGGTTAAATGCAATGTGGCTTCTTTCTGTTCCATAAGCCCTTCGGCACAAATATGTTTTGGTTAAATTTTCACATATTAATTAACCACATTTAATGGCATATCAAGTCAACTTTCAGTACATGAAGGCCACTTTACTTGGTAAGTGCAGAGTGTAAAGGCTTTTCCTACTGTTTCACATTAATGACATTCTATTCTATTTTAGTTTATTCTTTTCTCAGCAGGGCTAAGCATAAGAAAACTAGGGACCCTGTGTTTTCACTATATTCCATACGATGCCGCTGTGGCAGTTTCTGGGGGAAGCGAGAGGAAGGGTGTGTTTGCGGGCTGCTAGAAGCCACAGCACACTTACGAGCCGCCTGCGCACACACTACCATAATGTGAAAGGCCAGCATGGTTTGGTGGGGGCAATGGTGGCGGTCACAGTCACCGAGAGAGTGTGTGTGGAGTCTCCGTGCCACGTTGCATGGCCACCGCCAGGTGGACCAAAGCGCCAGGGACAAACAGGAATGCAGAGCAGCCCATGTGGATGACTTCGTGACCTTTGCTCCCCAAGGCCTCCTGTCTCTCACTTTTGCAACCATGAAGACACACCGGACCAGGGATTTGCGGTGGTTTCCAGACGAGAGATGGCAAATGTCATGGCCTGTGTGGCTACAAAGCCACAGTGTTAGTTTCCACCAGTAGCAGCTGCAAATCTTTTGCTTCACCTTTGAATGGAAGGGCTTCTTTTTTCTATCAACTGATATTAAAAACCAATCTTAAAAAGCAACAAAACAGGGGCGCCTGGATGGCCCAGTTAATTGGGTGTCCGACTCCTGGTTTCAGCTCCAGTCATGATCTCGGGTGGTGGGATCGAGCCCCCCATCAGGCTCAGGCTCAGTGCCGAGTTGGCCTGAGATTCTCTTCCCCCTCTGCCCCTCCCCACATCTCTCTCTCTCTCTCAAATAAATAAATAAATCTTAAAAAAAAAAAAAAAAAAGGCAACAAAACAGAACTACTCTGAAGAGTGTATCCTCCCTGTGCTCGTTTGGTGTGTGCCTCGCCTCATAAGGCTCCTGTCTGAGCAGGGCCTCCCTGGGAGCAGGAGATTGGCAGATCGGGAGCCCTGCGGGACAGGCCCACTTTGCATCTTTACCTTAATTGCTTCCAAGTGCCATATGTATCTGGAGCACTGTATAAACAACAACCCAAAACAACAGGAGGAAGACTACACTTCTCACAGGGAACTCCGAGGCAAGTGGGAAAACTGCCAGTGAAACTCAAGAACCAAGCGCTTAGCCTCCTGGGGGCTCAAGGCCAAGTAGATGCCGGGGGTGGGGGGTGGGTGGGAGGGGGCGGGGGGGTCGAGCGGGCACGCGCCTCCCTTATGCACCACACACCTCCCCGGAGCCGCACAAAGGAGCATCGCACCAGGACTGGTAGGGGCCAGACATCGGAGTCCCCTCCTGGTGGGAGATAGCAAGATATTAGAAATCAGTGGGGCGGGGGCTTCTTAGATCTTCAAGGCAGACAGTTTTGGTAGGTGAAGAACTCACTTTAAAAATACAACTTTTCTTTGTAAAAAATGAACGTGTTACTTGAGTCTGCAGAAGGAAATATCCAGTCTGTATGTCAGCCTTGGCGGCAGATGTCCTGTGTATTCCGCTTAAGAAGCTGCTGCGGCTCCATAAATATTTATGGTAACTGTAATCCTCCCACATCACAAGGGTTTCTGTGCGTGTTTTACTATCCTCGTTGGTGCCAGAGTGTGGGGTAGATATCGTTTTACCAAAGTGCGTTTCCAGCACTCAGGAAAACCTCTTCTTGCCCCTTCCTCTCAACGATGAGCAAGCTACGCTGGGGTTCAGTGGAAATGTTTCAGCCTCTGAAACACCGAGCAGTTGGGCCAGACGGCCGCCAGCACTGTTGCCTAGTGTGGCTATGTTGGTCTGGTGCCCAATCCAAAGGTATCCGGTAGTCATTCTTTGTTGGGGAGATTTTTATTCAAAAGCTGAGGATTTCCAGCTTCATCCAAATAGGCTGCTGATCTAAGACTGCAGGAAAAATCAAGCTGTTTATACGGTCTCAATATGTCTTGAAAAGAATTTAAGAATGCACTTAAATTCTAGCCATTTCTTTAAAGTTATCAGTGTGCATTCTCTTCTTTGCAGATTGTGAGGTCTCTCCTGTACTTTTCCCTTGTTGCTTTGGGAATGGCTCATTTAACAGTCAATTTAATAGCTTTCTATTGGCTAGAGAACTAGGCAAAATTTCTGATCACACAGAACTTCAGTTTTAGCAGGGAGGAGACGGAAAGTAAAAACAGTCACTTCAATAGAAAGGAAAATGTCAAACAGCACTAAGTAGGAAGAAAATTAAAATAGGGCATTCGGAAGTTCTCCAATCTGACACCTGCACAAGGGAGGTGTCCGCACAGCGCACTACTCCTAGCCGAAGAAATAAGCCAGGCGGGGAAGAGGGATGGGCTCAGTGCTCAAACTTAGTGATGTGGAAGCAGATCGCACACTGTACCGTGCTCTATGGTCTACTTCCTCTACTCTGCAGCCCCGAAGAAGGTGAGTCAGGAAATGTCAACCACCGTCCAAGTTCCCTTGGAGCACATGGAATATAGCAGTGAGACCCGATGCTGAACCCCAGGTCCAGCTATAAAGTGTAACGTAGCGAAGGCAGTTTCCTCCCGTTGACATGACCTCGGTTGGGCCAGTGCACACTCTCCAACGGCAGTTTGGGGCCTGACACCCAGGTGGGATTCTGGCTCTGACTCTCCTAGACTAGACACCCTGGCAAGTCACTAGGCCCCCTTCCAGCATGGACTTCCTTCACCATCAAATCGTGCTGACTCAGCGGTCCTCAGGAGGCTGGACACAGGAAGGCACTTGGGCAGGGAGTGAAACAGTTATCGAATGTTTGATAAAAAGTAGGAATTGATATTATTAAATGTGTGAATATTTAAATAAACAATTCCTCAATCAGACAGATTTCTTCTGAAAATTTTATTTAATGTAAGTGCCACTCGTCTCGGCTGAATATCTCACTCCACGCACTAGCAAACTTCGCGGTGGCTAAGTCCTGGTCCAGATCCGCAGGCCTGGGGTGAGGCCCACGGAGCCAGGGTGGTGCAGGTGGGTGAAGGAAGACAAGTGCCACGTCCCTCTTCATCCTCAGGACAAAGAGGCAACTGTTTTTCCCCAGGAGATCTGATTCGAGAACACGTTCCAGGAATTCTATCTGGTTTTACCACAATCTATGCATTTCCAAAACAGATTAGTGAAGCTGAATGGCTAGACAAAAGATTTCAAAGCGATCTCTTCTACATCCAATCCAGTTCCTGGAAGGCCTTTCTAAATTATATGGTCAATGCAAAACAATGTGATTTTTAAATTAAAAAATCTGTGCTGAGCAGCACAGAGCCACTTGAGCCCTGTCGGCGTAGACGGACTTGGTGGAGGGCCTGCATCCAGACCGCGTGTGCAGATGCTGAAGCCAACGGCTAGCAAACAGTGCCACCCCATGGCACCCAGCTCGGAGATACTCAGCACGCCAGCTCTGCATGAGTACCATGAATAGAATACTATGGAGCTTCTGTGATGCCCACAAACAGCTGCCCAGACCAAAGTGCTCGTCTGGGGAGACAGCTGCTCCCAAGGCTGACTCTTTGTCCAGGTTACAGGCACCTGCGCCCACAGCACACCGCCATGCCGAGGCTGGATACCAGTGCCTTGGGGCTACTCACGTCAGCCCTGTGGGGCAGCCGTCATTACTACGATCCCTCTTTTACTGATGCGGAAACAGAGGTGTCCGAGCTTATACGGCTAGGCAGTGGCAGAGTCAGGATTCAAATCCAACCATGTCTGACACCAGAGGTTACATAGTTCCTGGGCAGAGATCCCTGGGGAAAGCCACTGCCTAAGGAAAGCAGGATGCCACCCTTAACCCTTCTGAATATATACACGACAGCTGGAAGGGAGATGCCAAATGCGAAAGCCGATTCATCCATCCATCCATCCATCCGTCCATCCAACCAACCAACCAACGGACCAACATTTACTGAGTGCCTATATGCCGGGCACTGCTCTAGGTACTGGGGCCATGGTGGCCACAGGAAGGAATCCGGATTATCCTTAGTGCCGCCCCAGCTTCCTCCTTTTGTCCCTCTGGACTAGAGGTGGCAACGGATTCCTCCCGTGTTACCTGGGCTGTCTCCAGATTGCCTCACCTCTGTGTGAACAACTCCCTACCTTAAATCCCTCGGTTATACACGTGAACTTGGGCCTGTTTTCCTGGCTAGACTGTAACTGGTATAAAGCCACTAAGAAGTTCTAAACAGGCCAGTGACATGATCTTATTTCTGGTTTGGGTGGCTGTTGTAATGGAAGACGGACTTTACCAGGTAAAAGTAGAAAGCAGGAAGTCCAGTGAGGAGGCCTGTGAGAGAGGACGGTGGCCTGGACCAGGGTGTCACGGTGATGGCAGAGATGGAGAGGAGCCAACAGATTTGGGGTGTTGTCAGCAGGCCATGTTGGTGGATGGCACTGGAGGGTTAGCGAGAAAAAATGAGGAATTTGTGTCTCTTGGGCATTAGCTGTGGCAACTGATCGGGCAAATGGGGCTGCTATTTACTGAGATGGATAAAAATGGGAAGGGGCAGCTTTCAGGAGGAAGATCAAGAATTCTCCCTTGGACATGCTTAGTCCGGGGCGTCAAGGAAGCAGCGACATACTCAGAGCTACTGATGTCCAAAGGGGAAGAAAGGACGGCCACAGGAAGCAATCTTCCCAACTTTGTCTGGGACCAACGTGGACGCCTCCTTGAAATATACTTCTGAATTCTGTGGGAAGAATCAATCTTTTCAAAGTGCTCACTCCTTACGTCGCTGCGGGAAAGTTACAGAAGGCAAAGTATTCTGTCTTCCAATAAATACTACGTTTGCTCAGACAATAGAGACTTTGGAGGGCATGATGATTTTGTTGAACACTTAGGACTATGAGTATATTTTATTCCATCATAGGTACCCAGAACAATCCTACATGTAGAAAAGACTACTATATGATATGCATATAGTGCTCTGTGCTTAAAAATACATTATTATTTCAAGAAACCACATTTTAGCTCAACAAATAAATTTCATAAGCTTATTTACTAAATTTACTCTTTAGGCTGAGATGTGGAAGGAAGGCGTGCTGTGGAACATGGGCAAAGGCTGGGCCAGGGGGCTGACATCTGAATGTCTGCACCCTCGCCAGTAGCCAGTGGTAGCAGCAGGCATCCAGGGTCTAAGAAACCAGAACGGGGAAAACCTTAAACACATTCACCTGTTAACTTAATCTCCTTTGAACCCGGGCAGCATTCTCTTCCTGTGATGTGGGGACATTGGTTGAGCTCCCCTCACATCAGCATCTCAGCTGGATCACAGATGACACCCCATCCAGTGGGTCCCTCCACGGACAGGCAAGGGAGGTTAGGCTGGGTGATGGCACAGCCTTGCTTTGGAATCACAGGTCAGCCTGGGCTCCAGAGAGTACCAGAAATATCTTTTCTCTGGCAAACACTCTAACCTATATCTCCTACACAGAAGAGAAAGAAACATGAGCCTTCCTACATTTCTATAAATTAAGGAGATTTATCCCCTGTGACTTTTGAGACTGAATTGAAGGCATCTCTCCCCATGTTTTTTATTCAAAGTAACATATTCACAAGGTAAAAATATGAAGCATCACCGAAGAGCTTATGTTGAGAAGCAGCAGTCCTCTGCCCCTTCTGCCCTCCCCCGACTTCCCACGGTCAACCACTTACACACTTCTGTTTGCGTTCTTTGGGGTTCCTGGTCAAAGGGGTTTCACCACTGAACTGGTGTGACCCCACTGAAAGGTCCAAAGGCGTCTCCTGACAGTTTTAAGAAGCCATAAAAACTTTGGCACACTTAGTCATTAGTTAAGACAAATGCACCAAGAGATCATTAAGAAACAATTTTTTAAAACCAGATAAAATTCAAAGACACAAACCATTCCTCTCCCTGCAAAAAAGAAGTTTGGCATGAAGACCCCCAATTTCATTGCATGAAACTAAGCCAGGAATATAATAGTAAAACTTTTACTACACTGACAAGTCTTATAATGTGGTTGGGAAGCAAAAAAATTCCTCAATTTTTCTTCATAATGCTGTGCTTACTAGATAGAAAAAGAAATCTCTGAGCAGGATTCACACCTAGAAAGGGCCTCCAGAAGAGCATGATTCTTATATAAACAGTCAAAACTCCACTGATTAAGCAACAAGGGGTTGGTTGGAGAAGATCTGGGATAACCACATGCAAGAACACTAACACAGTATAAATTATTCTTTTTAATTTGGTCATTGAGAAATATTCATAATGTAATGTTAAGTGAAAAATGTGGGAATTTTCCCAGGGCCTCTCCCTTTGTAGGAGGGAAGAAAACTCTGACCCTTGACCTATAGGACTTCCTCCTTCATGCTCACATGCAAAACAAAGCAAGCAAACAAATGCAAGGGCAACAGCAAATTAACGGTAACAAAGCTGGAAATGTTGGCAAAAGTTCCCCCCTCAAGTGAGCCCTAAAACTATCTGAGACCTAAGGGGTGGCAGCCTGGGCCAGCAGCAGAGTTGGCCTGGCGTGGGAAGGAGCTTCCCTGGGTCTGCCAACAGCCAAGCCAAGTACCCAGACGCTGCACGCGCGGAGGCAAGACGGCTGTGCCACAGGAAGCTGACGCTGGGCATGCACCCTAGGCAGAGCCTGAAGGATTCCGTCTTGGCCTCCCTTCCTACCTTACAATCCATGTGGGTGCCCTGGAGGGCTGGACTCTAAGGAGAGGTCCTTCCTGCTTATTTATGTGCTTGTTTATTTTTTAAGTAGACTCCATGCCCAGTGTGGGGATTGAACTCACGACCCTGAGATCAAGAGTCACATGTTCTATCAACTGAGCCAGCCAAGCGCCCCCCTCCTCCTGCTTTTCTATTTTATTTAGATATTTTTTAAGATTTTATGTATTTTATTTTAGAGAGAGCACACGCATGAGTTGGGGGAGGGACAGAAAAAGAGGGAGAGAATCTCAAGCAGACCCCAGGCTGAGCACAGAGCCCCACGCGGGGCTTGGTCCCACCACCGCTAGATCACCACCCGAGCCAAAACCAAGTGTTGGACGTTCAACTGACTGAGCCACCCAGGCACTCCCCTTCCTGCTTTTTTAAAATTACACTTTTTATTGTGAGATCACTGCAGACATATGTTCAATTCTAAGAAGCACTACAGAGAGATCCCCGTCTACCATTTTCTGTTTTCCCAAGAGTAATGCCTTGCAAAACCACAGTGTAGTATCATCCGGGATACTGACGTATGGACACTGATACAAGCCACCGGCCCTACTTGGTTTTTCTTTCTTTTTTTTTTTTTTTTCCCTACTTGGTTTTCCCCAAATTTATGTCTGCTCACTTGTGCACGTGTGTGCATTTAGATGCCTGGCTTCTGTCGTGAGCGTAGGTTCATGTGTCCACCACCACAGTCAAGATACACACACCCATCACCACCAGGGTCCCTTCTTTTATAACCACACCCACCTCCCCCCAACAGCTCATCCATTCCTGTTCTGTAATTTCCCATTTCAAAAATGTTGTATAAATGGATTCATACAGTGTGTAACCTTCTGGGGTTGGCTTTTCTCACCCAGTGTCATTTTCTGGAGGTCCATTCAAGTTGTTGTGCGTATCAATATTTCTTTTTTATCGCTCAGTAGTATTTTGTTTAATGAGATTTTACAAGAAGTTTTACAGTTTTATTTATTTTTTTAAGATTTTATTTATTTAAAAAAAAAGATTTTATTTATTTATTTATTTGACAGAGAGAGAGAGAGAGATCACAAGTAGGCAGAGAGGCAGACAGAGAGAGAAGGAGAGGCTTTAACCCACTGAGCCACCCAGGCACCCTAATTTTAAAGTTTTAAAGACCACTTGTCACCTTTCAGATGAAGGGAGAGCTGTCCTGCTGAAGTCTGTGGCACTCAGGGGCGCCTGGGTGGCTCAGTGGGTTAAGCCTCTGCCTTCGGCTCAGGTCATGATCTCAGGGTCCTGGGATCTAGCCCTGCATTGGGCTCTCTGCTCAGCGGGGAGTCTGCTTCCCCCCCCCCCCCCGCCTGCCTCTCTGCCTACTTGTGATCTCTCTCTGTCAAATAAATAAGTAAAATCTTTAAAAAAGAAAAAGAAACAGTAGATATTGACCATCGGCCTCTGGGGCCACCACCTCACTGTGCACCTCTCTTCTGCCTCAGTCTCCCTACCTGCCACGCAACACTGATGAGAACGCCTGTCAGTGTGGTGACACTCACCAAGGTGACACTGTATTGGCGGTGTTGCTGGCCTGGAGATCCACATCCCGGTCAACGGGGCCTTTGCTTCTTGAAGGGGCCTTGACTCCTCCCGTCCAACCATCAGCCCCCAGCAGAGCAGACTGGCTGCGAAGTGGGCCCCTAAGTCACACACAACCAGTCTACAAGCTGGGTGAGATCTATGGGGACCCCATCCCAAGGGCAGAGGCAGTTAGCTTCTCAATCCTGAGGTGCAGAGTAGGGCTGAGCCAGAATCTGAACAGAGGCCCCAGAGTGGAGACAGGGCAGTGACCAGCTGCACCTATGCCTCTGGAGAAGACACTGAGTGAACAGATGCTTGGAGAGGGTCAGGGGCCTGGGGGGACCTGGGGAGTCCCTGCGGGCTTTGGGTCCATGCCCAATCCTCCCTGGTGGGTCCCTACACCTGACAGCCCTTCTCTGGAGCTCTCCTGACCGCGCCCCTGTACCTTGATAGAAACAATGTCTCCAGGTACCCTGAATCTTTGGTGAAGGCCAGGCCACGTGTTCCCCGGTGCTTCTCTTGGTTTTGCCCTGTGATCCTTTACCTTTCAGACTAATTTCCTTCTTGAAAATCAACCTTCCCAAATTAAGTCCACCCAAGTTCCCACGTAAAACGAAAAGCCATTTTTCTTGCAAATCTTATATGAACGTAATTTAATATAAGGCATAAACTAATAAACTAAAGATCGTATATTACGGCGGTACCACAGTAAAAAACAAGCCACTAGAAGAGACAAATGAACAGTATTTTCGCCGAGGGGAAAAGGAAAATAGAAATGAGATGTGAGTTATATTCTGTGTATAAATAACTTTAAAGAGAAATAATAAAGATGACTTTTGTAAGTTTCAGTATATTTGGGGAGAGATTATTTAATTGCGGTAAAATAAGAGGTGGTAAGTTTAGCTGAAGCTTTGTATAATCAGGATTAAGTTAGTTACCTAAGAAAGGCACAATAGGCAAGTATTATTTTATAGGATTTTTAAGATTTTGGAGATACATAGCATTTCTTTGTGTTTGAGTGCCACAGACTTTTTTTTTTTTTTTAAGATTTTAAGAGAGAGATTACAAGTAGGCAGGTGGTGGCAGAGAGAGAGGGGGAAGCAGGCTCCCTGCTGAGCAGAGAGCCCGACGCGGGGCTCGATCCCAGGACCCTGAGATCATGACCTGAGGCAAAGGCAGAGGCTTTAACCCACTGAGCCACCGAGGAGCCCCAATATCTACTGTTTCAACCACAAATACTGAGGAAGTTCCTGGGAGCAGGGAATTTATTGCAGCTCCGTCCTCTAGGCTGGGCCTCAGGGGTAACACGTGCTCAGTAAATGCTGCTGAATGAGTGAACAAATGAACACTGGACTCCACCCATAGTTGAACTCCGGCCTATACACACACAACAGAAACGAGGGCACGTGACCTCAGCAGACCACAATGGCTAGAGTGTGTGACTCGCAGCAGCTGAAATGGAAACGACCCAGACGTCCATCAGCACTAGATCAGGTAAGTGAACTGGGACATGTGCGCACAGCGGAATGCCATGCAGTAGCGAGGTGAGACAAACCGCACTGTAGGCGACCACACAGATGAGTCGCGAAGGCGTAATGCTGGCTGAAAGAGTCAGGCTCAAAGTGTTCGTGTGACAAGTCCATTTTGTGACGTCCAGAGCAAGCGACACTACTTGATGGTGATGGAGGTCAGAACATAGGTTTCCTCTGGGGTGGAAGCCACTGGACAGGCAACTGGAGGAGGCTTTCAGGGGCCGCAGATGCTCAATGTGATTAGGGAGGGATACACAAATGTATACATATGTTAAAATTCAGTAAGCTCTATGTTTAAGAGTTGTGTACTTCACTGCATATAACTTATACCTAAATTTCAAATAGTTATGGGGTTCAGGGGCCTCATACCCACAGGAACCTTGAATACAAGAGGAAATGAGGGTATCCTACAAAAGGGGTCTTGGGAAATCTTGCTCAGGTTTTCCGGTGCTGTTCTTACTTAACCAGGTCTTAGATTTGTGGGCCAAAAGCTTGCAAGCAGTAGCCCGTTGGCGTCCCCTTGCTCACAGATTGGGGAGCAGGTGATGAGTGTGACCTGAGGGCCCCGGGGAAGACCTGGGACTCACAACCCTGAGGCCTGCCAGGATGCAGTAGACTCGGCCACAAAGAGGCTCACTGGCAACATGTGCCAGGACAAGTGGGTGCTTAGCCCTTTTGAGGAGGATCATGGCTAGAGTGGGGTGTTTGAGGCTAAAATCAAAGCAACCAGAAAAGCTTCAAACAAATAGAGCTTTCCGAAGAGGACATGAGACTTCCCTCCGAAGGCGCATACTGAGGCTAACTTCTGTGTCTCCATAAATATCACACATGGCAGTCATCCCCCTTCGTGCCACAAAACAGGTTAGAGACCACAGACCCTAGAGCGAGTAAGACATCAGATTCACGTGCAGCAAGCCAGAGAATGATCTCGTGTGGCGAGTCCTTTACCAGCTCTCTCCATGAAAACTGTTCCATGTGTCCATTAACAGCTGAAGAACAAATACGCTCTCTATACACAGTGGAATATTATTGAGCTACAAAAAGGAATGGAGTCTTGATCCGTGCTACAGTGAGGATGGACCCTGAAATCATTATGCTTAGTAAGAGAAATCAAACACAAAGGGACACATCTCGTGTGATTCCATTTAATGAAATGTCCAGAACAGGCAAACCCCTAGAGACAGAAAGTAGTTCAGTGGCTGCCAGGCGCTCCAGGGAGTAAGAATGAGGAGTAACTGCTTAATGGGTTATGAGGTCTCCTTTTGGGATGACGGAAATCTTTTGGAATTAGATAGAGGTTGTGGTTGTACAACATTATGAATGTACTAAATGCCATTAAATTGTTCAGTTTAAAATGGCCTATTTTGGGGTGCCTGGGTGGCTCAGTTGTTAAGCATCTGCCTTCGGCTCAGGTCATGATCCCACGGTCCTGGGATCGAGCCCCGTATCGGGCTCCCTGCACCGTGTGAAGCCTGCTTCTCCCTCTCCCACTCCCCCTGCTGTGTTCCCTCTCTCACTGGGTCTCTCTCTGTCAAATAAATAAATAAAATCTTAAAAAAAAATAAATAAAATGGCCTATTTTGTGTTATGTGAATTTCACCTCAGTGTACAAAAAACCTGTTTTATAAAAATCTTTACGTATTCAGCCGTTTGTTCTTTCACTAAATCAATTCATTCACTCAGTCCAGACCTGGATTTTCATGTGCCAGCCGTGTGCCCGGAGCAGGCACTACAGTACTGAACTTATAATTCAGCACAGTGGCTCTCGACCTGTTGAGATGTTTAAAATACAGAGGCCTGGGTTGCAATCCTAGAAATTCTAATTCACTAGGCTGAGATGGGGCCTTGGCATCTCTGTATTTTCAACACCCACAGTAATTCTGACAACCAGCCCCGTCTGTAAGTGGTTGAGACAACTTCGAACCACACACATAAAAAGCCCGACTTGGGTTTGAAAACAGGCATACCGCAAAAGCATGCCGCAAAAGCAGGCATGCCGCACTCTGAAAATGAGGCTAAGTTGCTGTGCTTCCCGCCCGGGAACATCAAGTTTCTTCATCCCTCTGGATCTGGCCCATCCAGATTAGATTGGTGTCATGCTTGCCTCTAACCACTTGGTGGCAGGAGTAAAATAGGGTTAACTTCCCACTGAGTTGGCTAGGAGATGTAGATCTACTTCTCCAGTGTCTTCCAGGAGCATATAAAATGGAAAATCAACCCTGACAGAAAAAAATGAGGAATGGTAGTCTCGAAGAATAAGTAGTTTAGTCCTCAGGATTTAGCAGGCCAAACGTCTATTTCTGAAGCAGCAATGTGGTCCCGCGTCGGACACCCTGGATTGTGGTGCTTTAAATCTGGGCAGATTAACAGAGGAGGTGACATCTGAACTGAGTTGACTAAAAGATGGCATGCAGAACCAAATGGCAATATGAAAAAAAAAAAAAAGTGAGACAGAAACGAAGTACTGATTTGTATTACATGAGCAAACTTCGGAAACATCATGCCTAGTGAAAGGAGCCAGTCACCGAAGAACACACGTGGTTGAGTCCACTCACTGGGCCCACAGACAGGAAGTAGATCAGTGGTCACAAGGGGCTGGGGGACCTGGGGGTTATGGGCGGTGACTGCTCATACGTAGGGGGTTTCTGTTCGAGATCATGACAATGTGCTGGAGTGAGACAGCAGTGATACAGTGATTCAGCCTCATGAATATACTGAAATCCTTGAATTGCACAGTCGAAGTAAGCGGGTTGCATGGTTTGTGACTTACATCTCAATAAAACTTTTATAAACGAATATTTATTGAGCATTTCTGTGTGCCAGAGTGTGCCACATTCAAGTGGGAAACACATCCAATGCATGAGATGAAAAAGTAAGGGGATGGTATGTTAAATGGTAAGAAGTAGTAGAGGTGAAATAAGGGGATGCAAGGAATACTTGCACGGGCAGTGATGACGGGGAGGGCAGTGAAGGTTGGCCTCGCTGAGAAGACAGATTTTTAAGAATTGTGGTAATATACACAAAACATAAAATGTGCCATCTTGCGGCATCTGGTGGCTCGGTCAGTTAAGCATCTGCCTTCAGCCTAGGTCATGATCCCTGGTCCTGTTGGGATCCCAGTCCTCCTCGCTTGTGTTCTTTCTCTCAAATAAATTAAAAAAATTTTATTTATTTATTTGAGAGAGAGAGAGCAAGAGAACGAGAGAGAGAAAGAGCAGGGGCAGAGGGAGAGGGAGAAGGAGACCCCCTGCTGATCAGGGACCTCAATGCAGGGCTCGACCTGAGCCCAACTGACCGAGCCACCCAGACACCCCTAAATAAATAAAATCTTTAAGAAAATTTACCATCTTACCTATTTTTAGGTGTAAAGTTTAGTGGTGTCGCATACATTCATAACATCATACAACTACAACCATCCACCTCCAGAACTCTTTTCATAAGGTAAAACTGAAACTATGCCTGTTAAACTATACCCTCCCTGCCTCCCCAGCCCCTAGCAACCATTCTACTTTCTGTCTATGATTTGACTCCTCTGGGTACTTACTTACAAGCACTCATATAAGTGGAATCCTACAGTGTTTGTCTTTTTGTGACTGGCTTATGTCACTTAGCAGAATGTCCCAAGAGTCATCCAAGTTGTAGCAGATGTCAGAACTTCCTTCCTTTTAAAGATGAAAGATATTTCATTGTATGGATGGACCAATTTACTTATCCACTCATCTGCTGATGGGCACTTTTGCTTTCTTCTCTTGGCTATCGTGAATAACACAGCTATGAACATGGTTGTGCAAATACCCCTTTGAGGTGCTGCTTTCGATTCTTTTGAGTATATAGCCAGAAGTGGAATTTCTGGGTCAGATGGTAATTTTAATTTTTTGATGAACCACCATACAGTTTTCCATAGTGGTTGTACCATTTTACATTCCCACCAACAGTGTACATGTGTTTCAATTTCTCCACATCCTCGCCAACATCCTAGTTCTTTTAAATTTAAATTTTATTTTTTTAATTAACATTTATTTTACTAATTTCTACAGCCAACACGGGGCTTGAACTCAGGACCCTGAGATCAAGACTCATGCGCTCCACTGACTGAGCCAGCCAGGCGCCCTTCTCCTCTTTTTTTTTTTTTTTTTAAATAGTAGTCATCCTAACGTGTGGTTTTGATCTTGTGTATCTCCTTGTGGTTTTGATCTGCATCTCTCTGATGATGAGTGATGCTGAGCATCTTTTTGTATGCTTATGGGCCATCTGTGCATCTTTTTTAGAGAAATGTTTATTCGAGTTCTTGGCCCATTTTTAAATCAGGTTGTTTGGGTTTTTTGTTGTTGAGTTTTAAGTTTCAGAAGTTCTATCTGTTCTGGATATTAATCCCTCCTCAGATATATTTTCTGAGGGTTGCCTTTTTGTTCTATAATATTCTCTTCTGAAGCACAAAATTTTCAATTCCCATGAAGTCTGATTTCTCTATTTGTTCTCGTTACCTGTGCTTTTGGTGTCCAATCCAAGAATTCATCACCAAACCCAATGTTATGAAGCTTTGACCCTAAGCTTTCTTCTAAGAATTTCATTGTTTTAGGTCTTCCATCCCAATCTTTGATCTATTTTGAGTGAATTTTCATATATAGTGTTATATGAGAGTCCAACTTTATTCTTTTGAATGTGGATGTCCAGTGTTCCCAGCAACATTTCTTGAAAAAACTGTCCTTTGCTTATTGAATGGTCTCGGCATCCTTGTCAAAACATCATTTGACCATATGCGCAAGACTATTTCTAGGCTCTTCTCCATTCTGTTCCATTGCTCTGTATGTCTCTTTATTCCAGTACACACTATGTTGATGACTGTAGCTTTTTAGTGAGTTTTGAAATCAGGAAGGATGAGTCCTCTGGCTTTGTTCTTCCAAGATTGCTTTGGCTATTTGGGGTCTCTTGAGATTCCATATGAATTTTAGGATGAGTTTTTCCATTTTTGCAGAAAACATCATCGTAAAAAGGATTGCACTGACTCTTTGGATCACTTTGGATAGTACTGACAGCTTAACAATTTAAGTCTTTCGATTTATGAACATAGGCTATCCTTCTGTTTACTTATGTCTTCCTTAATTTCTTTCAGCAATGTTTCATAGTTCTCAATGTACTTCTTTCATCCCTTTGATTAAACTAATTTCTAAATATTTTATCATTTTGATGTTATTATAAGTGGAATTCTTTTTGTAATTTCCTTTTCAGATTATTCATGGTTAGTGTGTAGAAATGCAACTCATTTTTGTGTGCTGACTTTGCATCCTGCTATTTTAGGTTTTTCTATGGAAGTCTCGAGGATTTTCTACATATAAAGTCATATCATCTGCAAACAGATAATTTTACTTCTCTTTTTCCAATTCAGATGTCTATCAATTTTTCTTATCTAATTGTTACGACTAGAACTTCTAGTATATGTTGAAAAGAGGCAGCAAAAGTGAATATCCCTGTCTTATTCCAGATCTTAAAGGAAAAGCTTTCAGTTTTTCAGTATTGAGTACAATGTTTGCTGTGGGTTTTTCACATATGACTTTTGTTATATCATATTATGAGATAGTTTCCTTCTATTCCTAGTTCGTTAAGCATTTTTTTTTTATCAAGAAAGGGTGTTGAGTTTTGTCAAATGCCTTTTTGCATCGATTGAGACAATTGTGGTTTTTTTCTCTTCATTTTGTAAATGTGATGCATTATACTGATTGATTTTTGTATGCTGAACAATCCTTACATTCCAGGAATAAATCCCTCTTTCTCATGGCATATAATCCTTTTAATGTTTTGCTGAATTTGGTTTGCTAGTATTTTTTATTACTTAAATTCAATTAATTAATAC
Source organism: Potos flavus (assembly GCA_028534135.1). Taxonomy (NCBI): domain Eukaryota; kingdom Metazoa; phylum Chordata; class Mammalia; order Carnivora; family Procyonidae; genus Potos; species Potos flavus. The sequence continues at coordinate 491,413 of CM052890.1, read as the reverse complement.
ATAACATATTATTCATTTCAGAGCTAGAGTTCAGTGATTCATCAGTCTTATATAACACCTAGTGCTCATTACATTGCATGTCCCCCTTAATATCCATCACCCAGTTATCCTATCCCTGACCCCCCTCCCCTCCAGCAACCCTCAGTTTGTTTCCTATGATTAAGAAAGAGTCTCTTATGGTTTGTCTCCCTTTCTGATTTTATCTTGTTTTATTTTTTCCTCCCTTCCCCTATGCTCCTCTGTTTTGTTTCTTAGATTCCACATATGAGTGAAATCATAGGATAATTGTCTTTCTCTGATTGACTTATTTCACTTAGCCTAATACCTTCTAGGTCCACCCACGTAATTGCAAATGACAAGATTTCATTTTTTGATGGCTGAGTAATATTCCATTGTATACATATATACCATGTTTTTATCCACTCATCTGTCAATGGACATCTGGGCTCTTTCCATAGCTTGGCTATTGTGGACACTGAGCTATAAACATGGGTTGCATGTGCCTCTTTGGATCACTACATTTCTATCTTTGGGGTAAGTCCCTAGTAATGCAATTGCTGGGTCATAGGGTAGCTCTATTTTCAACTTTTTGAGGAAACTCCATACTGTTTTCCAGAGTGGTTGTACCAGCGTGCATTCCCACTAACAGTGTAGGAGGGTTCCCCTTTCTCCACATCCTCGCCAACATCTGTCGTTTCCTGACTTGTTAATTTTAGCCATTCTGACCAGTGTGAGGTGGTTTTGATTTGTATTTCCCCAATATGGAGTGATGTTGAGCATCTTTTCATGTGTCTGTTGGCCATTTGTATGTCTTCCTTGGAGAACTGTTTGTGTCTTCTGCCCATTTCTTGATTGGATTATTTGTTCTTTGGGTGTTGAATTTGATAAGTTCTTTGTAGATTTTGGTTACTAGCCCTTTATCTGACAATACATTTGCAAATATCTTCTCCCATTCTGTCGGTTGCCTTTTGGTTTTGTCGACTGTTTCCTTTGCTGTGCAAAAGCTTTTTTGTTTCCTTTGTCTTTAGAGACGTGTCTAGCAAGAGGTTGCTTTGGCCAAGTTCACAGAGGTTGCTGCCTGTGTTCTTCTCTAGGATTTTGATGGATTGTCTTGCATTTAGGTCTTTCATCCATTTTGAGTCTATTTTTGTCTATGGTGTAAGAAAGTGGTCTGGTTTCATTCTTTGGCATGTGGCTGTCCGATTCTCCCAACACCATTTGTTGAAGAGACTGTCTTTTTTCCATTGGATATTCTTTTCTGCTTTGTTGAAGATTAGTTGACCGTAGAGTTGAGGATACATTTCTGGGCTCTCTATTCTGTTCCATTGATCTTTGTGTCTGTTTTTGTGTTAGCACCATAAACTGTCTTGATGATTACAGCTTTGTAATAGAGCTTGAAGTCCTGAATTGTGATGCCACCAGCTTTGGTTTTCTTTTTCAACATTCCCTCGGCTATTCAGGGTCTTTTCTGGTTCCATTCAAATTTTAGGATTATTTGTTACAGCTCTGTGAAAAAAGTTGATGTTATTTTGATAGGGTATGTATAGGTTGCTCTAGGTAGCATGGACATTTTAACAATATCTGTTCTTCCAATCCAAGAGCATGTAACATTTTTCCATTTCTTTGTGTCTTCCTCAATTTCTTTCATGAGTGTTCTATAGTTTTCAGAGTACAGGTCCTTTCCTCTTTGTTTAGGTTTATTCCTAGGTATCTTATGGTTTTTGATGCAATTGTAAATGAGATTTACTCCTTAATTTCTCTCTCTTTTTTTTTTTTTGTCTCATTGTTAGTGTATAGAAATGCAACTGATTTCTGTGCGTTGATTTTATATCCTGTCACTTTGCTGAATTCCTATATGAGTGCTAGGAATTTTGAGGTGGAGTCTTTTGGGTTTTCCACATAGAGTATCATGTCATCTGCGAAAAATGAGAGTTTGACTTCTTCTTTGCTAATCCAGATGCCTTTTATTTGTTTTTGTTGCCTGATTGCTGAGGCTGAGACTTCTAGTACTATGTTGAACAACAGTGGTGAGAGTGGACACCCCTGTCATGTTCCTGACCTTAGGGGGAAAGCTCTCAGTTTTTCCCCATTGAGAATGATATTTGCTGTGGGTTTTTCATATATGGCTTTTATAATATTGAGGTATGTCCCTTTTATTCCTACACTGTGAAGAGCTGTAATCAAGAAAGTTTGCTGTACTTTGTCAAATGCTTTTTCTTCATCTATTGAGAGGGTCATATGGTTCTTGTCCTTTCTTTTATTAATGTCGTGTATCACAGTGATTGATTTGCAGATGTTGAATCACCCTCACAGCCCAGGAATAAATCCTGTTTGATCGTGGTGAATAATCCTTTTAATGTACTGTTGGATCCTATTGGCTAGTATCTTGGTGAGAATTTTTGAAACCATGTTCATCAGGCATATTGGTCTCTAATTCTCCTTTTTGGTGGGGTCTTTGTCTCCTTTTGGGATCAAGGTAATTCTGGCATCAAAGAACTAGTTTGGAAGTTTTCCTTTCATTTCTATTTTTTGACCCAGCCCTGGACTCTTGTTTGTTGGGAGATTTTTGATTACTGCTTTAATTTCCTTGCTGGTTATGGGTCTGTTCAGGTTTTCTATTTCTTCCTGTTTTAGTAGTTTCTAGGAATGCATCCATTTCTTCCAGGTTGCCTAATTTGTTGGCATATAGTTGCTCATAATATGTTCTTATAATCATCTGTGTTTCTTCACTGTTGGTTGTGATCTCTCCTCTTCCATTTATGATTTTATTTATGGGTCTTTTCTCTTTCCTTTTTGACAACTCTGGTTTATCGAATCTTATTAATTCTTTCAAAGAACCAGCTCCTAGCTTTGTTGGTCTGTTCTATTGCTCTTTTGGTTTCTATTTCATTGATTTCTGATTTAACCTTTATTAATTCTCTTCTGCTGGGTTTAGGCTTTATTTTTTGTTCTTTCTACAGCTCCTTTAGGTATAAGGTTAGGTTGTGTATTTGAGACCTTTCTCATTTCTTGAGAAAGGCTTGCATTGCTATATACTTCCCTTTTAGGACCACCTTTGCTGCATTCCAAGGATTTTGAATAGTTGTGTTTTCATTTTCATTTGTTTCCATGAATTTTTAAAATTCATCTTTAATTTCCTCGTTGACCATTCATTCTTTAGCAGGACGCTATTTTTTTTTTTTTTTTAAGATTTTATTTACTTGTTCGTCAGAGAGAGAGAGCCAAGCAGGGGGAGCAGCAGGCAGAGAGAGAAGCAGGATCCCTGCTGAGCAAAGAACCCAATGTGGGACTCGATCCCAGGACCGTAGGATCATGACCTGAGATGAAGGCAGATGCTTAAACAACTGAGGCACCCAGAAGTCCCTAGCAGGATGCTCTTTAACCTCCATGTATTCGAGTTCTTTCCAAATTTCCTCTTGTGATTGAGTTCAAGTTTCAAAGCACTGTGGCTTGAAAATATTCAGGGAATGAGTCCAATCTTTTGGTACAAGTTGAGATCTGATTTGTGACTCAGTACATGATTTATTTTGGAGAATGTTCTATGTGCATTCGAGAAGAATGTATATTCTGTTGCTTTAGAATGGAATGCTTTGAATATATCTGTGAAGTCCATCTGGTCCAGTGTGTCATTCAAAGCTCCATTTCCTTGTTGATCTTCTGCTTAGACGATCTGTCCATTGAAGCGAGTGGGGTATTAAAGTCTCCTACTATTAATGTATTATTATCAATGTGTTTCTTAAATTTTGTTCTTAATTGGTTTATATATTGGCTGCTCCCATGTTAAGAGCATAAATATTTACAATTGTTAGATCTTCTGGTTTGCTGGTATTTTGTTGAGGATTTTTGCATCAGTGGTCATAACAGATATTAGGTCTGTAGTTTTTCTTTCTTGCTGTGTCTTTGGCTTTGGTATAAGGGCAATGCTGGCCTCATCAAATTAGTTAGATAGGAAGTGTTCCCTCCTCTAATTTTTTGGAAAAGTTTGAGATGAATTGGTGTTAATTCTTCTTTACTTTTTTAAAAAAAGATTTATTTGTTTATTTGAGAGGGGGAGCAGAGAGAGAATCTTAAGCAGGCTCCATGCCCAGTGTGGAGCCAGACATGGGGCTCAATCTCACAAACCTGAGATCATGACTGGAGCTGAAATCAAGAGTCAGAAGCTTAACTGACTTGAGCCATCCAGGTGCTCCTGGTCTCCAAAGTTTCTGATGAAACATATGTTTATAATCTTACTTAAGATCCCTTATATATGATGAGTTGTTTCTCTCTTGCTGTTTCAAGATTCTCTGTCTTTGGCTTTTAAAAGTTTGATTATATCTCAGAGTCTCTTTGAGTTCATCTTACTTGAAGTTTATTGACCCTCTTGGATGTTTATATTCTTGTCTTTCATCACATTTGGGAAGTTTTCACCCATTATTTCTTCAAACATTCTCCCTGCTCCTTTCCTTCTTTTTCTTCTGGGACTCCCATAATGCATATGTTGGTCTTTTGTGTTGTCCCACAGATCCCTTAGGTCTGTTTGCTTTTCTTTAATATTTTTACTTTCTGTTCCTTAAATTGAATAATTTCCATTGTCTTATCTTCTGGTTTGCTGATTCTTTCTTCTGGCTGTTCACAATCTGCCTTTGAATCCCTGTGGTGAATTTTTCATTTCAGTTATTGTGTTTTCAGCTCCAGAATTTCTTTCTGGTTTCTTTTTAGGTTTTATATCTCTTCATTAATATTTGCCTTTTGTTCATACATCATTTTCTTGATTTTTCTCAACATCTTCCTTTAGTTCTTTAAGCATCTTGAAGACAGTTGTTTTAGTCTTTGTCTAGTAATCTTCCACCAGGTTTTTTCAAAAATACTTTCTATTGATTTTTTTTCCTTTGAATGAGCCATACTTTTCTGTTTCTATGTATTCTTTGTGATTTTTGTTGTTGTTGAAAACCAGACATTTGAATCTGATAATGTGGTAACCCTGGAAATCAGGATCTTCCCTTTCCCCAGGGTTTGCTGTTTTGGGTTATTGCGTGGGTTTTGTTTTGTTGTTGTTGTTGTTGTTGTTGTTGTTGTTGTTGTTTCTATTATTGCAGCCTGTCTCTACACCAAAGATCAGCCTGAGTTATAAACTTAAAGTCTTATCAGGTCTTTTCTGAGCCTGTGCCTTCCCCTGGTCATGCATAGTCACTTTCTAATTTTCCCTCATACATAAAGTTGCTTTTGAATGTCTTAGTCTTTAATGTCTGGCTTCCAAAAGAGGAAAAGGAGAAAGAAATGAAGGAGGGGTGGAAGGGTGTCAGCCCTTTAAATTCTAAGGAAATCACTTCAACTAGAAGGGGAAGAGCTTGCCACAATGAGGGGAGAGTACAACAACAATGGCTACCCTTGTTTTTGTACCTCTGTGATCAGAAGCAGCAATTAGCATTCAGAGGACAGATCCTTGATATTTGGTGGATATTCACCCTGGTTCCCACAGCATGCATGCCAGATGCTCCAGAAACCCATGCACAGGTGCCCGCCACTGGTCTGGGCTGGGAGATGGGGAACTGCTACTATACTAAGAGTTGAAATTGATGAAATTAACTGAAATTTGATATCTAAGGCTTCCCCTGCAAGTTCCAAGCCTTCAAGAGACTCCAGAGTTCCAAAATAGTTATATCAGACAGACTCTGCCAGTGCAATTATTGTCTAGGTGGGGAAACCAATTCCTGATGCTTCCTACTTTGCCATCTTCCCAGAATCCTCTAGGAAGATAACTTTTTGAGAGAAGATTTGAAGGATGTGAAGGAGTTAGTCATGTGGACACCTGGGAGAAAAGCCTTCTAGGTAGAGGGAACAGCAAATACAAAGCCTCAAGGTGGGAGTTGCAGGTTCAGCTGCATGGTCCACTTTGTAAATGTTATTGTGTTTTTAACTTCAAGTTCTAATTCCTCATCAATGGTATACAGCAAAATAATTAACTTATGTATATTAACCCTGTATCCTGCAAGTTTGCTATAATTGCTACTCGTTCCAGGATTTTTGTTATTTATTTATTTATTTAGTCAGTTCTTGGGGATTTTTGACAATCATGTCATCTGCAAACAAAGACAGTTTTATTTCTTCCTTCTCAAACTGTATACTTTATTTCCTTTTCCTGTCTTATTGCATTAGCTAGGACTTCCGCCGTGATGTCAAATGGGAGTAATGAGGGGGATATTCTCGTCTTGTTTCTGATCATGGTTCACTTAGGTAACATTTATTTTTTCCATGAGTCTCCATTCCTGGGAGAGCTGGGCCACCTGACTACACTGACTTGGAGATCTGGATCTGTTCCTGGGCTCCTTATTTCCCCAACAGGAGCCACAGAGCACTGAATTTGTAGGTTACAGGATGTTCCACCACACCTGTCTTCTTGGCAGCACTGTCCTAATGTCCTGACTTAGGGACTCCCACCCACCTGCTGATTGTCACATTTGCTGAAAACCCAGATCCCTAGTGGCTGTCCCCATTCGTCTATGGAACCACAGCCTTGCTTCTTTCTACTTCAGCTCTGCTTGCTGGAATCCTCACATGATCCTGGATGAAGGTTTCCATTGCCCTTTGGTGGTTCTGTCTGCCCAGAAGGCATTCACCAGTTGTCTCTCCAAAAGACCTCATCCTTGGGCAAGGCTTTAACAAGGACTCTACAAAGTTGGTTGTCCTTCATGGAAAGAAGTCCTTTCTCTTTCCAATTTAAATAAATGGTAAGGAGAGGGATTTTAACAGGTAGGAGTCATTCGTCACTGCTTAGACTCCCTGTCTAAAGAGGTACTGGTGAAACAAGATTAATCCATCTGCTCATGCACATAGTAATCAAGAGCCAAGCCTTCTCTCTGTGCTAGGTTTCATGCATGGCATGGGGGATAATTAACAAATCATTCTTCCTTTGCTACCAACGTAGCTGGAATGAGCATCTGCATGAAGATGCAGTGCTTTGGAAATGCAGGATTTCTTCTTACATCTTTTTCCACTTCTTACCTTCAGAATAAATCTTTAAGTAGAGCATTATCAAATTCTTCACAGATGCAGGCTACACAAAGCATTCTCATTGTCTGTCATAAATATAATATCTTTTAAAATCTTCAATACAACTTACGAGCATGTTTCCTCTCATAAATCTAGGCTGCCTGTCTCAGATCACATTCTGCTTTTTAAGCAATTTTATAGCTAAATCCTCCCACATAATTTATAATAGTTTCTTTACAAAGGACATGAAGCTAACTATGATCCTTTAATGACTTATGTAGCATTTGCCACTTTCCTGTTTTTAGAATCCTTATCCCTTTCAAGTGGAATTCTAAAAATATCAGTTAAGCCACCAACTAATTTCTAATCCTTGCTTCTATTAATATTGGCAGAAGGACAGTTCATCTCCTAGCCTTTGTCCTTGCTTGATTAAGAAATTCTAATCTTTTCCTGACAATTTGATTGGTGACAATATAACTGAGCCTGACTGGAACACCAGGCAAGCAGGTACTCTTGCCTATGGAGGTCTTGAGACCAGATTAGCTACAGGAAGCTGTTCAGGTAACTCTTTCATATTTTTTCCCTTCCTACCCATTCTTTCTTTGGGCAAGAAACCACAATTCCTATCCTAAATGCCAGGCTAATATTTTAAAATATAGATTAATTTTAAATTCTCACTATCAGCAACCTTCATGGTACAGAGGTAGGCCTCCAGATTTTGTTAATAGCTTAAAAGATCTCCTCATAGTGAGGTAACTTGGGCAAACCATGGAACCTCAAAGCTTCCTCTCTAAGTGGAGAAGCCTTCTCTGATGAATGATGTTTCTGAGAAGATCTAAAGGACCATGTGGTACACACTGTGATGCACCATCCAGAGTGCTTCAAGATAGAGGCTCATCCCCCAGCTGCATCTCTTTTCAAGGGAACTTCGCCAGACTAAAGGAAACCTTCTCACCAAAAGTTACACTCCTTCTTGAGAGAGCCTGCACTGAATAGCTAGTTAATTCAGGGCTACAGTGGCCCAGCCCCTTTGCCTCAACTTGGGACTACCACTAAAGGGCATCCAACCCTACACTCCTAGTGTGCAGTCTGCTACAACTAATTGCACTTCAACCTCACCCTCTGCCCCACCCTACTTCCCTCATGTCCTTAAAGGTGTTGTTCATGAATGTACCACTTTCTAGGTCCCTACAATAACTCTTCATCTCAGAGTCCATTCCCAGAGAATGACAGTTGGTACCAAGAGTAGATCCAGGAAGGAAAATCCAATATGGGACCTTTGAGCTGGATCACCTGCTAGCTGGCAATGGTGATGAGAACCCTCCACTGGAGGTCATAGGTTGAGCTCTGATAATCCCTGACACGTGCAGTGAGACAATTGTTAAAGCTGTTAATGCTGTCTGACTTTAAGACTCACTATGAACCTACAATAATAATGACAACAAGGTCTCAACTAAAGAGAAGACAAATAGATCAATGGGACAGAACAAAACCTGGGAACAGACAGCACAAACATAGTCAATTTATCTTTGACAAAGGAGCAAAGGAAATTTAATGGAGGAAAAATAGTTTTCCCAGCAAACGATGCGGGAACAATCGGACATCTACATGCAAAAGATGAATCTAGACACAGACGTCATAACTTTCACAAAAATTTACACAAACTGGATCATAACTTAAAACCACCTAATTGTAAAATCCGAAAGTATAAAACTTCTAGAAGAAAATAGAAAAAATCTAGGCAACCTTGGGTTTGGGAATGAATTTTTATTTTTTTAAGATTTTATCTATTTATTTGAGAGGGAGAGAGAGAGAGGGAACAGGAGCTGGGGGGAGGCAGAGAGAGGGAGGGAGAAGCAGACTTCCCATTGACCAGGGAGCCCGATGCGGGCTCAATCCCAGGACCCTGAGATCACAACCTGAACCGAAGGCAGACACTTAACTGACTGAGCTACCCAGGCACCCTGGCAATGAATTTTAAAATACGACATGGAAATCATGATCAATGAAGAAAAATACTGATGAGCTGGACTTTATTAAAATTAAAAACTTCTGCTCTGCGAAAAACATGCTAAAAGAATGAAGACAGACACAGACTGGGAGAGAATATTTACAAAGTAAGCATCTGATAAAGGATTTGCATCCAATATATACGAAGAACTCTTAAAATGCAACAAGAAAACAAACAACCCAATTTAAAAATGGGCAAAAATCTGACAGACACACCAAAGAAGATTCACAGATGGCAAGCAACCACATGGAAAGACACTCCGCGTCAGGAATTGTTAGGAGAGTGCAAATTAAAACAACAACAAGATGCCACTACACAATTACTAGAGTGACAAAATCCAGAACATGTGCAACACTATATGCTGGTGAAGATACGGAGCAACAAGAAATCCCACTCATTGCTGCTGAAGGATAGTTAGGCAGTTTCTTACAAAGCTAAACAGACTCTTATCATATGACTCAGCAATGACACTCCTAAGTATTTACCCGATCAAATTGTAAACATACATCCACACAAAAACCTGCACACAAATGTTTACAGGAGCTTTATTCATAATTGCTAAACCTGAAAAAAACCCAGATGTTCTTCAATAGTAAACCAATGAACTGTGGTCCATCTAAACAATGGAATATTACTCACCACTGAAAAGAAATGAGCTATCAGGCCATTAGAAGACATGGAGGAAACTTAAATGCTTAATATAAGTGGAAAAAGAAAGCAATCTGAAAAGACTATGATTCCATTATCATTCCAGTATGATTCCAACCACATGATGGTCTGGAAAAGGCAAAACTGTGGCGATAGTGAAAAAAATCAATGACTGCCAGAGTTTTCAGAGGGAAGGACGAATAGGCGGAGCACTGAAGATTTTTAGGGCAGATACTATTCTGAATGGTAACGTAATGGTGGATACATTTGATAAATGACATGCTTTTGTCAAAACCAATAGAACTGGACAACACAAAGAGACAACTTTAACATAAACTATGGGTTTTAGTTAGTAATAATGTATCAATATTGGTTCATGGATTGTAACAAATGTACCTCACCAATACAATGTGGTAGTAGGGGAAATTGGGTAGGAGAGGAAGTATATGGGAACTCTTTGTATTGTCTGCCCAAGTTTTCCTGTAAACTTAAAAATGTCTTACAAAATGAAATCTACTAATTTCAAAAAAATCTGAGCAATGGTAAGGAATGATGTTAGCTGGTGCATTTGGGAGGTGTGGGGAAGTTGTAAGTATCAGGACACGGGACAGGGTGGCTGTTGCTGGATGCTGTCAATGCCCTGGAAGAAGTTACGGCTGAGGTTGGTTAATCACCAGATCAAGGTGAAGTGTAGACATCCCCAGAGGTTCTCTAGTGGCACTCAGAGAGGCCCCACATTTTGCAGGAGGAACTGAGAGTCAGGCCCAAGACTTAATGATATGGTCAGCAGAGCTACAGAAAAGGTTGAATTCTCAAGCCTAGCAAATCCCCTATGCTAAGGTCAGGGTCCCAACTAGAAGGAGGGAGACCCTGAAACTTGGGGTGGGGACAACTAGGTTGATACGCTCAAAAATCTTTGAACCCCAGGTCCCTCTGAATGCTCTAGGCTTGCAGTAGTGGTTACTTCACCCTACCAAAGGCTACAGTCCCCACCTTCCCTTCTGGTTGTCAGGCTGACATGAAGGTTCAAATCACAATTTAACCCAGCCATGGAAGAGCTGGGCCTGGCCAGGGAAGAAAGAGATTGTATACTGAAGGAGCTGCACAGCGTTGCCAAGATGTGCCACCAAGATATACTGGATCAAGGGGCAGAATATCAGACTGGTTAAGGGAGGGTTTATCAATACAGAAACACTTTCCCAGGACATAGGATTTAACACGCTGGGAGGCAGTGGGAATCTGCATCTAGGAAGATTCTTGGAAGTTTGGAAAAAGTGATGATCCACACTAATTGAAACATAAATGTCATAACTGCTGTGGCAAATGGTGGAAGAAGGAATCAAGTCTCAGAGAAGTGGGCAGGCAAATGTGAATGTACCTCATAAGGCTGGAAACAAAACACCAGCCAACAACATTTCACAGAAGGGCTCAGAGACACCCCATTCATCAGATCAATAGAGACTGGGCTGGTGGGGGCCCCAGCATCGATGAGGAGCTCACAGTGTCTGTGCTCTGTAAACCAGAGCAGGCAAAGGAGACGGTGCCATAGAATGGGCTCCCTTACAGCAACAAGGATATCAGGATCCCAGAATCATAGGTGGCCGCACTTAATTATCAAAAGCAAGGTAGGTGCAATTCTTGTAACAGCAGCAAGGTTGGAGTGTTGAAGAGGGAGGGAGTGACCTGTACAATGCCATGAAGATGATTAATAAAATGTGGTATTCTTAAGGGACAGACAGGCAGCCAATAAGATATTACCTAATTGTACAATCAAGAGAAGTCATTATTGAATGGATAAAAGGGGCTAAGGGAAGCCACCCCAAAGAGAAGTCACAGTCCTTTGCTCCATTTCCAGATCCGAGCTGGTCTTGGACCTCTGCCCCCCTCCCTGACCCAACTGAAGGAGCAGTTAGGTCCTTATAAGGAATGAATGACACAAACCACAGCAAATGCAAACTGTCATAATGCCTCTGGGCCTTCCCCCAAAAGAATCGACAGCCATTGGTCAGTCTCAGGCCACCTTGCACCGAGGAAAGGGAATTACCCAGATATTCCAGGGACTGCAGGACCCAGGGTCCAGATTGAGCTGAGGGTTGTGTGCCCCCGGCCTGCCTCAGCTGAGACCTCTTGCTGCCTTTGTGTCCTCCAGCCCCCCTGAGGACTAGTGCCTCAGGGACAGGGAGCAGGGCAACCACAGGCAATCCCTGCTTCTCCTTTCACCATATCACCTGCCTATAAGACTTGCTTTTCTCTTCCGAGGGGCAAAACTTGTCTCCATTTTTATGGCCACTGAGAATTTAAAAGGTGGTTTATTCTACTTGCGCTGAGCCTCACAGAGGACGGGTTGAAGCAAGGCTGTTGTTTTATCTACAACCATTAAAGCACTACCTCCACAAGGATATTAAAATGCTAGCAGTACAAATGCCGGGTGTACTTTTATATGTTAGTAATAGAATATTAATAGTCAACAAAGTTCTCAGTCAGAAAATCAAGTTTTCTTTCTTTTAAAAATACACAACTATGATTTTCTTTTTCTTTTTTAAGTAGGCTCCATGAACATGGGCTTGAACTTACAACTCTGAGATCAACATCTGAGCTGAAATCAAGAGTCAGACGCTTAACTGACTGAGCCACCCAGGAACCCCATCGACTGTGATTTTCACACCCAAGTTCATTGCAGCATGGTTCACAAAAGCCAACCCAAGTGTCCATCAGTGAGTGAGTAGATAAACATGATGTGGTCCATCCGCACAATGGTGTATTATTCAGTCTTAAAAAGGAAGGAGACACTGACACCTGCCACATGGTGGATAAACTCTGAGGACATTATGCTCATTGACATAAGCCAGACACAGAAGGACAGATACTGTGTGATTCCACCCACATGGGGCCCCTGGAGTCACTAATTCATAGAGACAAACAGTAAGAAGGGGGGGTGCCAGGGGTTGGGGAGGGGATGGGAAGTGAGTGTTTAATGGGGACAGGGCTTCAGTTTTACAAGACGGAAAAGCTCTAGAGATCTTTTGCACAATGTGCACATAGTTACACTACTGCACCCTTATCAATGGTTAAGATGGTAAATTTTATGTCATGTGCTTTTTGCCACAGTAGAATAAAACCCACATAACCACGTGCTGTTGGTATAAATTCCATGCCTTATCAAGAGAGCAGCAAACAGTCACATGTCGGTCTGCTTCCTCTGTTTACCATGTGGGAGGCAATACATCACAGCCTCTCTTGCCACTACTAATGATGCTCCAGAACTCACTGTAGCACCTACTTCAGGGTGCCCTGACATAGACAGCCTATCTTGTGACTCACTCCTTTGAGCGCAAACATGTCAATACACAAACTCCATTCACTTAGCCAGGAGACAACCCAGCCTTTGTGACAAAAATTAGAGCATGAAGTGGGGGCAATTTTCCACGGGCACACCATCACATTCGCGGCGCGACTAGTTGACTCTAGTTCAATCCAGCTAAAGCCAGTGCGTTCTCGTGGCAGCAGCCGGGTCTCTTGGTGTGCTCCTTATTTATGATGCCCACGGGGATTGAGTAACTGCCAATTACTATTGCAGAGAAGGAGGTAAAGAACCTTAAATGTGTTTTATACCTTTACCCTGAAGGAGCATATCAGGCAAAATGGAAAGGAATGGGGTCCTGTGCGCACGACACTCAATTTCAATGCACTTGTACACACAGCACATACGGGCCTGCCTCCCCGCCTGACTCTCGCCCCTGGCTCGGCAGGGTTGGGAAGACTCACAGCTGCTTACGGAAGCGCGTGCCCGAAGCTGATGCCTAACTGCCCCTTGCCCTCGTGTGTGCCCGTTTCACAGAGCTGCACTCCCCTCTTGCTGGGTCTGCTTGCCCCTCGTAAAAGCGCTGCTGCTTTGGTCTCCATGTGCCGGCTCGGCGCCCCGCACCTCCGTCCTCCCTCCCACGTAGACTCGGCGGGACTGGATTGCCATCACAGGCGTGTTTCAGGTGTGCTTCAACAAGCTCACGGGAGGCGCTTGGACACGCTGAGTCAGTGACAAGTGATGTGACGTGTCAACAGAAGCGCGAGGCGTGCATGAGCGCTAACTGCTCTTAGCGGAAGGGCGGCTAGTTCGCCTCCACACGGGCGAGTGAAGGACAGGCAAGAGGTCTGCGGTTGCAGCTGCTGTACCGCTGACGGAAAGGCAGCCTGTCACGGCCGTGTGACCTAAGTGACCGGCTCTCCCTCTCCCAACTACCAGCGCTCACGGTCAGGGCTGCAAACACCAGCCCAAGCCAGAGAGGACTTGATCGCAGGGAGACCCAGGGAGAGCCCAGCTGTGTGTGGCTGACGGATGCGTGGCCATCTACGTGTCCAACTGCCCCCTCACGTGGCCACACGCAGAGCAGCAGCAGCCCTGTCAAGTCTCGCATTTCCGCCACTGTGTCTGTCCTTGGCGCTCACCACGAACCTCTCGGACGCTTTCGGGGAGGCCCTCTCTGTCCTGCGCAGAGCGGTACGAAAGGCCTGAGGGTGTGGGGAAAGAAAAGGAACTTGGCTGCACGGTGAAGCCCACGGGACGTGCTCCAGCCCCCTTGGTCCACTGGCGCATCAAAAAGAAGAGCAGCCGCAAATGGGAGAGTCCCCAGCTTCCTCCTCAGCCTCAACCGCAGCCGGTCCAGGACAGAACTCCGAATTCCTCATCAAATCTGTGGGGTTCTGTGCGTGTGGTGGGGGCAGGGGTAAGCTCCTTCCCTGAACCACCGGACCACTGGTCCCATTATTGGTGCCTCGGCAGCTGCCCTTCGCATGGACAGGCCCTGCCGGCTGCCCCGGAGGGTCCTAGAGTGCCTGCGACGCCCCCTGCCAAACGTGCCTCGCACCCAAACACCTACTCCGACCGCTGAGCCGAGTCCTCGCCAGGAGCTGTTCACTGAGCGGCCGGAGGTTGACAGTGGAGGGAGCGGACCAGCAAGCTATCTTGCTGGGGAGCCCCCGGCGCCCCTCTGCCTGGGACCCAAAGGCCTGTTGGGAAGGGCCTGGAAATTTATCGCTACAATTAGTATCTGTCTTTATAGTTTCAGTTGCTGGCAGAGAAGGACACAGGAGCTCTTTCCAGAGAATACTCCGGGGGCCGCTGGTGCTGCCTGGGCCTCGGGGGGCTGGCAGGGGCTGCTGCCTGGGAGGTCCGCACCTGCCCCTTTCCGCCCTCCCTCTCCGAGTACACACTTTCCTCCTCCCCTCACTTCTTCTTCCCCTTCAGGCACAACTCTTTAGATTGAACCACAACGCTTTTGGAATGGCCACACCAACCCAGCTCAGCCTGGCATGGGGCTGGACTGGCAGTAACAAAAAGGACCATTCCTGATCTCGAAAGAACAAAGTCTGTATGAACAACACTGACAACAGACCCGAGTCCCTCTGGTAAAAGTGTGCAGGCTCCGGCCCTTCATTCATATCTGACCCAGGAAGGCTGTTTTCCTCAGACTCCAAGGCCCAGAGCAGACTCGCCCCAGCAGCTGGGCCCTCGCGGTGAGCACTGCCCGCTGACATCGCTGGGCTCTGCTGAGGAGTCTACACCCCCTATGCCAGGCCCACAGTGTGACCCCCTTCTCCCCTGCACATATTTCCAAGTCCACGTCCCTGTCAAAGACTCACCTCGTATAACTGCTCCCCGTCCTGCAGACATCCGCAGCATCTCGTCCGTATGACTCACACTGGCCATTGCTTTGGGGTTGGACTGTCGTTTTTGTTTTTTGGGTTTTTCTTTCAAACATGTATTCACCCTCCAAGCAGCTTACGAGCTCAGATCTTACCCTTCCCCGCCCTCCTGACAGTACCCAGCGAAGTATGTTGTATGAAGCGGGTCTCCAACAGACCCCCGGCTGGGATGGCGTAAATGTCCCTGCCGGGCTGAAGGGAGGAAGGCACGGGGTGTTCCAGAGCCCACCCTGTCAGTGCCCAGCACTAGGTGTGGCGACTACAAAGAACCAGAGCCTTCCCTTTCCTCAGGGCTGGTGGGTCATTGATTCCTCCTCATTTCAAACCAGTATTTGTGCAAAAAGAGACAATGTTGCAGTCCTCGCCAATATGCATAGATTAAACTAATGAACAAATCCAGCAGCCAACCAGGAGGCGTTATTCCACAAAAACTCTGCCGCTGCCTCCAGGATGGAGCCGCCAGGGCGCAGGCGGCTTTAATATTTAACACAGCGATTCAAGGGCGTAGCAAAGGGGCCTGGCCAGAAATGGAACATCAAGTCGCTGGGAAATCAGGATGATTATTACTTATTCAGGACCCACTCAGGAACCAACACAACGTTGACAACAAATCGGAGACTTTGCATCGTTGTTATTTCATCCTGAACTAGAATCTTTTTCCTGAGTTCCCATGGTCCTAAGACTAGGAATCTTCAGCAGTGACCAGATCAGGGTGACATTTAAAAATGAAGAACACCAGTGCTGAAGTGGAAATGCCACAGTGCTGTGGAGCGAGTGTAATCATTGCTACATGGAAACAGGCAGATTTTCTAAGCCATGCGGGAGTGATGTCCCGTGATGCCCAAAGACAGATGGTGGCCACAAACGTGCCACAGGCAGTTCAAAACACTCTTCCTATTTCTCCCAATTGGTACAGCATAAAGACTTAGATTCAAAACGACGTGCTGTTCCCTACCTTACGCTGCTATGTGCTCCGCTCCATTTCGACAGCAACCTGACGCCTCGAAACCAGTGACCATCTCCTTGCATGGTGACATCTCTGTGAATCAAGATATTTTTACCTGTAGTTATAGAAGTTGCCGGATTTTTCAATTTCAGGGTAATGTATACAGCCCACAAGGCACTTTCATGCCTCCCTCGGTGGAAATGAGGGAATGGAAATGGGGGCTTGCTTCCCATTGAGTAATGAGGGCAGCTGCCCTTGCTGCTCTGCTCCAAGATACAGCAACTGGGTGCTTTCTCAACAGGCAGGCTTGCAAAAGAAATCAAAATCTTGTTATCGAGCAGACAAAGGCAGCGCCATCTTTAAGTTTTAAATTAAAATCATTTTAAGTGGACAGAAGCGCTGTAAAGCCAGCTCAGAGGGGCCTGCCTCTGGGCCAGCTCCCCCTAACATGAACGCTTCTGGAGACCAAGAAGCAAGTCCGAGTAGGCACTGCTTGAGCCACAGAGTTTGTGTGGACTTCCCAGTTCCCCACTCACATGCATTCGCCCGAGGCTCACTTGCAGGCTTGGCACTGCCCTTGCTTGTCTTCCACTGTCACCCACTCAGGGAGACCCACGATCAAGAGCATGGTCTGCCAGGGATACAACATCATTTCCAGAGGCTTCCAACTCTGGCCACCCACTGGACCCTAAGATTCCTCACGGCGGGGAGAGGAGCGTTCGGATCCATCTCACAGCAGCAGGCGAGTGCCACATGCAAACGATGTGCTGCTGGAGGTTAAAGGAAGTCCAGGCACATCTTTGCTAGTGCGGCGACACTGGAGGAATCATTCTAACAGGAGGTTTGAAAGGACCTCACAAGGGTGAGTGTTTCTGCCACATTTTCAATGTGGGCTCCCTTTCACTTTTCTAATTTTGTATTTGCATTTCCAGTCAAATGGACAATTTTATGTGGACAATTACCAACACGCAGGCACTAGCTCCTCACTGTTGGGGGCTCAATGGGCACTGAGCAAAGGGTCCTCCAAGGTCATTTCTAACAATATTTAGAAAGATAATGAAACAGAAGGCCTTGCCCTGGTTTGTTATTGAAGGATGGACTAAGCAAGAGTCATGTGACACAGATTCTGTGATACAAGGGGTCCCATATGCTAGATAATGACACGTCACAAAATTACAAGATGGAAAAAGAAAATATTAGTTCGTCTCCGCTCCACTCAACTGCTTCCCATTCACTGGGGAACCTGAGCAAGTTTAATTTTATTCCACAGGGCTCTTGCTTACTTAAAAACGTGTCAAGAGGCAAATCATAAGCCGCATCTCCTGTAGTTTACCTTACGACCACTCTGGAATTAAAATCTCTGTTTAGCTGACTTCGTGTCTATGAAATATTTACGCTCTGCTCA
This sequence comes from Potos flavus, assembly GCA_028534135.1. Lineage (NCBI taxonomy): Eukaryota > Metazoa > Chordata > Mammalia > Carnivora > Procyonidae > Potos > Potos flavus. The sequence goes on along the minus strand of CM052890.1, from coordinate 473,731 downwards.
CACGTCTGGGGGAATACAATTCGATTTCTGTTGGCAATTTCGACTCGAAGTATCATGCCTCCCTCTGTGACTGTCAGATTCACAGAGGCAAAGCCTTTGCGGAGACCTACAGACCATGTCAGTTAGAGGACAGAGCACTCATACTGGCTGCCATCGGCAGCACTGGCAGCAGGGGTCAGCAATCCCACCCAGCAGGCCTTTGTTCCTAGTGCTCCTCGGACAGCCTCCAGGAGGAAAACTGGCCTTACCTGAGCTTACGTCATTGGCGTATTCACTAGGAGGCCACCCCACGTACACGTCTATGTGGCCACTCAGAATTTGAGGAGACACATTTCCTTCTATTAAGCCTGCACTGAGACACTTCCCTTCCTCCCTAAGGGTCCTTATGGTGAAGCCCTGATGTCATCGCAGCATCTCTCTCTAGTTTTGTCACCCGAAGGAGCCTACCTAACACGATGAGGTGCATAAGCACCATCTACAAAGTATTAAAGGGCACAGTCCTTGTCCTCAGGGGCTTATGGTCTAACACCAAGAATAACATCCCTAGGAGAGCAGATACACAACGGAGCATTAGACAAGTGAATTCCTCTGTGTTCCCCTCCTTCAGCCTCACCTCCAACCTTTACCACCACACTAAGCATTGATCCTTGTTGACAAATATTTCAGTTCTCCCCTTCTGGGCACCTGCTGGGACTGTGCTTCCTGGACCCCCTGCTGGGGTGTGGCCCTGGCTTCAACCAGTGAGCTCTGAAACTCCCAGGCAGGAGGATTTAAGGCCAGTGTGAGGCCCCTGTGGCCACTTTTTTCTTTCTGCCAAGGCAACTAGCAAGACTTCCAATATTGATCACTCTGTCATCCCAGGCCTAGGAGGTGAGGACAATGTGGAGCAGAGCTTGTGTAGACATCAGGGACAAGACATCTGAGCAGGACATAAACCTTTGTTGTTTTCAACTGCATTCACTTTGGGACTGTTACATAGCATAAACCCGAGTATCCTGAAAGCTAGACCATATAAGACCATTCTTAAAAGTCATAAATATGCATCTAGGCAAACTTCTTGCAGGCTCCCGGTCCTCACGTGGAATTCAGCAGAGCACCGGGTCCTGCTTGTCACCTGTGGCCTCTCCTCTATGCTGCTTCAGCATTCTTTTCCAATCCCACTACAGGCTTTCTGTTTCCCCCTTCTCCTCCCGTTACCTAGTTGCAGGCCCTTCTCATGCCTGATTCCAGGCACTTCTTACTCTCTTTTGGGGACACTTTATTCATTATCTTGGCTTTAAATAGTATTCCAGTTTTTTTTTTTTTTTTTTTTTTAGTATTCCAGTTTTAAACCTGTGTCCTCCCCATTCATACAACTTCTTTGAAACTCAACATAACCCCAAGTGACCTGCCTCATTGCCAAATTGCTACCCTTGAAAACCTCCCCATTCCTGCCACTTCAGCTTCTCCAAGCTTGAACTGGTGTGCCTGTTTCTTCTCAGTCCTTCATGCGCAATCGGCCAAGGAGGTCTCCTGATTCTTTTTGTCCCTTTCTTCACCACAGCAGCGCCCTCAACAGTTCAGGACTCCAGGTATACAACCCTAGCTCCTCTCCGAACCTCCCAAATATCCTGAAACTCACTCTCAGATTTGTCTCCCCAGAAATCCGTCGTGTGTATGAATTCCTTAGACAATGTTCTGTTTTCTTTACCCGTCAAATGAAGTTCAGATTTCTCTCCCTCAAATTCTAAGTCTTCTGTCTTTATCTAGTAAGTTTAACTTTGAAATTTGTGCTTTACTCTTGGTCTATTTCTCTTCTTTTCCCTGAATTGTCAACTCATGATGAATAGTGGATACCATCGTTTTTAGGATTCCAGCATTCTTGCCCCTCCTTCATCTGGTAATGGCACAGTGTCTTTGGAGTACCGTCTCTCCCCCATTTCATGTGATTCTGGCAGGGCTGTCAGACAGTGGCCACAGAGAGGACATTAGCTTATGGTAATCTTGTGTCCCAGTTTTCCTAACAGGGTCCCAGCTTATGCCTGTTATTCCAAGAAAACTACTAGCAGCACCCCCTTTTCACCCTCATAAGTGTCTCTGCAGCCCAGGTTGCTGACAACTATGCTTCCGTCACAAGATGAGGCTGCTCTGCCATAGAAAAGAGATGCCAGCATTCAGAGGGAAGGTGGGGAGGAACTTGTCTAAATTCCTGGATCCAGGCACATCTCAAGTCTAGGAGCCAATAAATTCCCCTTCTGGGAAAAATCTATTTTGAGGTGAGTTCTTGTTATTTGCAACCAAAAATCCTGGCAGACACATGGCTTGGCTTCAGCAGTTCCCTCTCCGGTCCACATCCCCCATCTTTAAGGGTCTGCTGGGGCACCCCCCACTGTGCAAATTCCCTAGGTAGTCCAGCCCAAATTTTTCAGGCTTGCTCTGGGAAGTTTTTATTCTCTGATCTCCAATCATGATTAAAGCCTCTGCTCTGCAACCTCATAAATACAATGTTTACACTTAATGCCCAGTTGTTTCAGGATGTGGGCCTTTTTTCTCCACAATCAAAACTATAAGCTCCTGGGAAAAGACAGGGACCCCGTTTAATCTTTTCTTATATTTTCTTGAAGCCAAACAGGGTGCTGTGTACACAGCAGGCACCCAATAAATATTTGTTGAGGATATGAGTCACAAATGTAAAGGTAATATTGACTATGTGTCTGAGCAGAAGAGAGAGTGTCTTGTGGAAAAGGGGCAGTGGGATGTCACCTGACCCAGGCTAGGCCAGCAGGGTGGGACCAGGAGAATGTACTCCACTGTTTTTCTTTATGGGTAGGAGCTTCTCTGCTTCTTTCATCCAGACTCCATTGCTTCACCTTATCCTCTTCACCCACTTGTCTGACTTCTTCTGCCTCTGGGATCATTCTAGGGCAACGGTGACCTCTCCATCACTAACCCCAGTGGACACTTTCAGGTTTTGTCTTGTTTTCTCAGCAGCAGAAGCCGGTTAGCCAATTCTCCCTCTTGAAATCTCCATCTTCTCTTGGCTTCAACAATGCCTCCCCCTCCTTATCTTCCTCCTGAGTTCTCTGGTTGCTCATTCTCAGTCTGGTTTTCCAGCGCTGGCTTTCCTAAGCTGTAGGCCTGCATCCTCTTCCCCTCCACATCTTGTCCTCCCCTAGACAATCTCATCAACACGCTGTATGCTGATGACTCACAACTTTAGTTCCCAGGCCAGGCCTCTTCTCTGAGTCCCAGATGCATGTATCCAATTGCCTATTCACCCACTTTTCTCTTTTGTCTCATAGCTGATATGTCCTGAATTGAAATAATTTTTCCAGTTATAGGTAACAGTATTTTTGGCTGCCAACAATAGGAAAAACAACCAAAAAAACGTCTTGAACAATAAGGATGTGTGTTGTCTCATATTACAAGAAGTCCAGAGGCAAGGAAGCTGATCAGCAGCTCAACATCACCATCTCTACCTGGCTCCTTCCACATTTCTCCTCTGTCAGCTCAGCATAAGGACATAGTCCTTAATGTTGGCCCTTCCTGTTAATGAAAAGGCTACTATTTCCAAGCATCCCCAAAATACCTTACTGAAAATGGGTTTGTACTAATGAGTATCTCTTTTTTATCAGGGAGAAAATCTTTTTCCAGAAGCCCCTCTTCCCCTGAAAGACTGGATCACATACTCATGCCCTACCTACAAGAGAAGCTGTGAAGATGAGTAAGGTTTCTACATTTCCATGGTCACTGTCATCTCTTGTGTAGACTGCAGTAACAGCTTATTTGCTCTCCCACTTCTGCTCCTGCCTCTCCTCAATCTGTCTTACACATACTGCAGCCGAACGAATGTTTTAAAGTACAATGTGTGTGGGCGCATAATGTCAATGTATTTTCTCTTCTCCACTATTGAGAAGTTTTCCACCATCAAGACTAGGCCAGGAGATGACACTCATAGTTGCAAAGAAAGGTCTGCCCAAAGAAGTTATTGCTCAGTTCTGAGTTTTAAACCTAAACTTCTAAGAGCTCCTAGCAAGCCACAGTCTTAAAAGTAAGACTTTTAATAGAGAGAAAAAGGAACCAGGAACCAAAGCTTTGGAGATTTACCCTAGAGCAAGAAACCCAAAGATAGGATGTGAGAGAAATTTCCTGCAACATAAGGAGAAAATTATTTCCAGGGCTGGGGAGAAGTTTGAAGAACTTTGAAAGAGAAGGCACCTGCCTGGGTCCCTGAGAATGGACCTGATGCTCATCCTACAAACCTCAGTTGAGATGACAAACAATTCAGACGAGTAGAGGGGTAATATAAAAGTAGACGGGTCCATGCCTGGTTTCCCCCTCTACCTCCGGAAGAGGCACACTTCTCTGCGCCAATGCAGGGAGAGTGCAGAAGAGGATACCTAGGATGTGGTCAGACAGGGAGAGGACCTGAGATGGTGCCTCCAGGGCCATACTCCTCATGAAAGCTATAGGAAACTCCCAAACCCCTATGCGTGCTGGCATGGGACCCTGAGAGGGTCACTGAAACAGATGTAACCTAGGGTCTGGACAGGTTGACATTGCACGTAATGAGCTCATGATCAGAGGCCAGCAGCAGCAAATGCTAGCCCATGAGCAGAGGTGGTGGGACAGGTCTCACCACCTGCAGGGGCCAGGGAGGAACTGGCTGGCATGTATGCCAGAGCCCCTGCTGCCATGAGATTATCTATCCAGCTTCCCCAACCCCAGATGGCACTGAAGGAGAAAGGAAGTAGGTGGAGGAAGAAGGCTTGGAATGACCAAGATTTGAGTCCAACAGTGACTGAGGTCCAGATGAACTGGACCCAGACAGACAACAAACAAAAACTGCAGGCTGGGCTCTGCTAATGGACAAGAACAGCTGCCGGCCCATGGCAGTCTGGGGGCTCCAAAAGAAAGCTGAGTTCCATTTTAGAAAACAGAGAAACTTAAATTATTTTTTTGTACAGCCGTGTGAAGTATATACAAATTTCGTGCCCTGTCCACTGCTCAAGGTCAATCTTTAAAAGTTTTCAACAATACCTCTTTGCATTCAAGATAAAGTCTGGGACTCCAATGGGGGATGCCGGAGTCGGGCGGCTAAATGGATGGACCAAATTTGGAGCCAGTGGGCGGATATCCTACGGAAAGCGCTCGGGAACCCGGTGGCCTTAGTCCTTCAGGTGGAACAGCGTGCGACATGGGAAAGAAAACCAAGCGGACAGCTGACAGTTCTTCTTCAGAGGATGAGGAGGAGTATGTCGTCGAGAAGGTGCTAGACAGGCGTGTAGTTAAGGGGCAAGTGGAATATCTGCTGAAGTGGAAAGGCTTTTCTGAGGAGCACAATACTTGGGAACCCGAGAAAAATTTGGATTGCCCTGAGCTAATTTCTGAGTTTATGAAAAAATATAAGAAGATGAAGGAGGGTGAAAATAACAAACCCAGGGAGAAGTCAGAAAGTAACAAGAGGAAATCCAATTTCTCGAACAATGCTGATGATATCAAATCCAAAAAAAAGAGAGAGCAGAGCAATGATATTGCTCGGGGCTTTGAGAGAGGACTGGAACCAGAAAAGATCATTGGGGCGACAGATTCCTGTGGCGATTTAATGTTCCTAATGAAATGGAAAGACACAGATGAAGCAGACCTGGTTCTTGCAAAAGAAGCTAATGTAAAATGTCCACAGATTGTGATAGCATTTTATGAAGAGAGACTGACGTGGCACGCGTATCCTGAGGATGCGGAAAACAAAGAGAAAGAAACAGCAAAGAGCTAAAGGAGGGGGTGGTCTCTGTCATTTCTCTTTGTATATAATACATTCACCTCCCTGCCTCCTCTCCCTTCTTCCCACCCCCTTCTATCCTAAACACATCCATAAAAAAATGTGCTTATCACTGTGCTCCACAGGAGAAAAAAAAAAAAAAAAAAAAAGATAAAGTCTGGATCCCTGCCTCTCCACCCTCATCACTAGCTAGTATAGGTAGCAGAGAAAGAATTACAAATGTGGATTCAGGAGCCTGTGTTTCAAACATTTCTATACTTTGGTCTCCCTGTATTTAACATAGAGATCAGAACAGTGACCTGTTGAAGAACACTTGGACCCTTGATAGAGGAATGTATAACTGGACAAGCACCGTGGCCTCTTCCTTCGAAGCAGACTTCTTGAGGTTTGCTAACCAAGGCCCCAAGGTCTGTCTCCGCTCCCCTGTGGAGCGTCATGAATATTACAAAGTCCTTCCTTCCCTGCTGACCACAAGGCAGTTCCCAGAGGGCATCTTAGGAAGCCCTTAATCTTGATGTGGTAAGAAGCTTAGATGTATGGAGGTCACTTAACTTCTGCTTGGTGACAACTTTTTGTATGAATGCAAACTTCAGTTAAAGGCAAAGCTGCATTTTAAAAATCTGACTTGGTAATTTTTTGTTTCCAGATCAGGACCAAAAAGAACAGCAGAGATAGACCAAGTGCACTCCCTGGTAAAGCCCCTGGGTGTCCACTTTCACATCTTCTCCTGACACTCCCCATGTGCCAACTCATGCTGCAGGCGAATTCTGGTTCTCACAGGGCATGCAAATGCCCATCCATGTATGTGTGCACACATGTGATTATTGTGTCTGTGCCTGGGGAGGTGAGATAGTGTCCAACCAACTACATTTTCTTTGGTTAAAAACTCATTTATGAATCTGGTTGTTTTGAAAAATGTTTATTCAAAACTTGGATGTTTTGCACGAAACGCTTTTTTATATTTTGAAAAGGAGATAAAAGTATAACACTGAAGTATTTTAACATTTTACTTTTAAAGAATGTAATCTTGGGGGTGCCTGGATGGCTCAGTCGTTTAAGTGTTTCACTCTTGATTTCTGCTCAGGTTATGATCTCAGGGTCCTGAGATTGAGCCCCATTCAGGCTCTGATTCTCTCTCAAAAACAAAACAAAACAAAACAAAAAGGTAATCTTTTTTTTTTCCTACGGCAGTGTGGTCACTATCTATGGTAGGCAGCATAATGCGCCCACACACACACAATGTCCACGTCCCAATCCCTGGAATCATGAATCTGTTATTTCACATGTCAAAAGGGACTTTGTGGATGTGCCCACGTTAAGGATCCTGAGTGCGGAGATAATCTTGGGTTGCACAGGCAGGCCCAATACAATCCTTTTATGTGAAAGGGGGAGAGTAAAAGTCAGACGAGATGTGGCAATGGAAGTAGTGGATGAGGTGACGTGATGGGCCAAAGACCATGGGCAACCTTAAGAAGCTGGAAAAGGCATGGAATGTATGTCCTGCAGCCCCCAGAAAGAATGCTGCCTTAATATCTTGATTTTAGGCCTGTGAGATGCATTTTCAGCTTCTGACCTCCAGAACGTTAAGAGAGTTAAGTCTGTGTTTTAGGCCACTTAACTTGCAGTAATTTGTTATAGCAGCAATAAGAAATACACTACCATGTGCAAAATTATGAATTTGCAGCATGGCAAATTTGATTCCATGCAAGAATTTGGATTTCTCCTCTAAAACTCATTAGTTAATGTAAATATATAACTTTATATTGTAATGTTACAATTTGTTGTAGCAAGACCCAGATAATCTGGGAATACTTTGCTCTAAAGATTCTTCACTTCAACTTTTGGCATAAAATTTACAGGAAAGGGCAATATCTAACCCACTTTCTGATAGTAATTGATTCATTTAATTATAACTTATTTTTTAACACTCTGGTTACTTAACATTCTTGACTTTCAGAAACCTGAGTATCTATAGCATTGAAATAGTGGGTATTTGTATTTATCAGAAGACATGAGAAATTAAAGTTCTGCACTAGGATTGTTAAAAAGATAGTAATACACATGTGATTTTTGACCCACAAATAATAACAATGATCTTAAAAGCTTGTATTTGTATTTATGCTTCCTTAGTAAATTATCTTCTTTGAAAGAATCCTTCTGGAAGAAAATCGAAGGGTTTGGCACTGGATTTTGACCAATTTGAAAAAGGGGGAGGGAGTTTGTGGAAGCAGTGCCTACAATTGCTCAAGGATGTGGAGCGCTGAGGTGAGTACAAAGCAGGTGTGGAGGTAGAGATGGCGGCCAGAGTGGTTTCTTACATTAAGCAAACACATAGACTTAAAAATAAGAAAACTGAATAATGAAACTCAGGTTTTAATTGCTGGAGAATTTACTTATAAACACAAAAAGAGAAGATACCAAAAATCCTGATGTGTTGGATTGGAATCAAAAGTAAGGATATGAATATTTTCCTAAAAAATATAAACCCAAGCATAGACAATTATAGATGTGTATGTATATATAAGCAAATATACATACATTTCCTGACCTATGTCCAACTGAGAAAACCTAGAGGCGATGACCCCCTAGTAGCAATAAGCACACCACACACTCCAATCTTGATTTTTTTTTTTTTAAGATTTTATTTATTTGTCGGCGGGGGTGGGGAGAGATAGTGCAAGTGAGCGCATGCACAAGCAGGGAGAGCAGAAGGCAGAGGGAGAACCACACTGATGAGGAAGAAGCCCAATGTGGGATTTGATCCCAGGACCCTGGGATCACGACCTGAGCTGAAGGCAGACATTTAACTGACTGATCTACCCAGGCCTCCCTCAAATCTTGACTCCTAAACACCATCCCCCAGTAAAAAGAAACAAAGCTCCCTGGAGAAATGGCTAGGCAAGGAAGGGAGCAAAGAATGACAAGATGACAGGGACATGTCAGAAGGACTCAAGAGCCAGCTAGATGTGGCTCTCTGGCCATCAAAATGAACAATGACAGCAACAGGGCACGACCACTGAATAGAAGAGAAATCCATGTGTCCATACTGATATAAATAAATAAAAAACAAACAAAAGGGAAGCCTCTCCCTTATAGAATGCCTACTAATAAATGTGAGAGTAACAATGGAAATTTTAAAAAGCACTATTTCGGGGGCATCTGGCTGGCTCAGTTGGTAAAGCAGGGTTGTGAGTTCAAGTCCCACATTGGGTGTAGAGCTTATTTTAAAAATATAATTAAATAATATAATATAATTAAAATTAATTAAATAATATAATATAATTTAAAAAATAAAAAGCATTCTTTGGCAATGATTATAGTGATCCAGGCAAGTCACTGACAGAACTTAAACTCCTCAGGCAAAGGTTGATAAAGAATAAAATAATGGTGGAATTTTGGAACATCTCCTTACAAAATACTAATCAATTTACAAATGAAAATAAAGGAGAAACCTAGCAGACTTCTACATGACTAGGTAATCAAGATGACAAGATGAGTATCACCCATGCTAGGATGTGTTGCAGCACAGCACCATTCCTGAGGTATTCCTACCAATAAACATGACCTGCACTTGGTCCTCAGGAAACATCCACATCCACGGACCCTGAGACATCTCATATGTATAAGTCTGTGGTCTTTAATAAAAACTATTAGGGACAAGAAGGACGGAAGACCTGTCCCAGCATGAAGGAGACTGCACATATGATCATGGATGGGACCCTGAAGCAGAAAGGAAAAAAGACACTGACAGAGTTGGCAAAATCCAATGGAGTCTGTAGATTGGACCTTAATATTGCTTTGATACTGATTTCCTCAAGTGGATCGTTACAGAATGGTTACATAGGAGCGTCTGCTTTTGGGAAACACACACGCAAATATTTCGGGTGATGCAGTATCATGTCTATAGCACATTCTCAAATGGTTCAGAGAAAGACTGAGGAAGATGCGTATGTGCACGTACACATACGCACACACGCACGATTCTTGTTATTTGTGGATTCCACATTTGTGAATTTGCCTATCTGCTGAATTTATCTGTAACTCCAAAATCGATACGTGTGGCACATCAGCAATTACTGGCCAAGGTGTGCTGAGTGGCAAAAAACTTGAGCTGCCTGAGCAACACACTTCCAGTCAAGGTGAGACAAGGTGACACCTGCCTTCTTTCTTGTTCCAGCACCGACACGGTAAATAAGCTTCCGCTCCGCAGCCTATTTAGTGTTATGGTCTTCGTATTTTTGAGCTTTTTGGTGGCAATCTTGCAGTTTCAAGTGGCCCTTAAGCTGGTGCTTAAGTGCCGTCCAGTCTCCTGAGCACCAGGAGGCGGCGGTGCCCCTGACAGAGAAGAGCGGCGGACAGGCTGGGTTCAGGCATGACTGACAGCACGGCTGGCCGTGAGCTCAATGCGAACAAATCAACAACATATCAACGCAAGTCGTCTTTAAACAGAAACACACGTAAAACAAGGTTAGGGGTGGACGGCCAGCCATGACCGGAGACTCCCGGGGAACTCGACCACGTAACCCCAGAGCATCCGCTCATTCCGTTTGCCGGGACTTCACAAAGTAACACGCTCGCACACACAAAACCACCCGCCGACACGTGGGGGGGGGGAGGGGGCAGGAGGGCGCAATGGAACTGGGAAGGGGACCTGGGAAAGTGACGCGGTGAGGGGGCCCATGAGAGGGCTGCGGTGGGGGACCCAGTGAGGGGACACAGGGAGGGGACGCGGTGAGGGGACCCGTGAGGGGACCGCGGTGAGGGGATTCGCTGAGAGGACCCGTGAGGGGACAGCGGTGAGGGGACCCGTGAGGGGACCGCGGTGAGAGGACCCGCTGAGGGGACCGCGGTGAGGGGACGCGGTGAGGGGACCCATGAGGGGACAGCGGTGAGGGGACCGCGGTGAGGGGACGCGGTGAGGGGA
>CM052890.1:417005-462549 GCA_028534135.1 Potos flavus | reverse complement strand
CTCAGGTCATGATCTCGGGGTCCTGGGATCGAGCCCCGCATCGGGCTCTCTGCTCCGTGGAGAGTCTGCTTCTCCCTCTGCCCTTCCCTCCCCCACTCGTGTGTGCGGTCTCTCTCTCTCTCTCTCTCTCTCTCGTAAAAATAAATTAATAATAAAATCTTATGAAAAAAAAAAACAAGTAAAAAGTGTATCTCAAGTCCGTGGAGCCAAGATAGGCTTTTTGAGGAGCAGCATTGGTTCAACCAGGCTACCATTTAGAGAAAGGTCACATTGGGTCTATACCTTAAATCACACACACACAAGGACTCCCATCACGAATGTGAATGTAAGAAATGAAACCAAACAGGTTATGGGAAGAAAACGGGTGAATTTCTCCAAAACTGGGTATGGGAAAGCCTTCCTCACAGCGATGCAAAAGTCAGATGGGGTCACCCGAGTGGCTCAGTGGGTTAAAGCCTCTGCCTTCGGCTTGGGTCACGATCTCGGGGTCCTGGGATTGAGCCCCGCGTCGGGCTCTCTGCTCAGCAGGGAGCTTGCTTCCCCCTCCCCCTCTGCCTGCCTCTCTGCCTACTTGTGCTCTCTCTCTCTGTCAAATAAATAAATAAAATCTTAAAAAAAAAAAAAGATGGATGAAGGAAAGGGTTCTTAGTGGCAAAGCACAGTTGCATGGTAGAGACCAAAGGACAGGTGACAAACGAGGACAAGGTATTTGCAATATACATCACAGATAAAGGTTGATATCTCTAATACATAAAGAATGGACACACTGAGAGGGAAAAAAGATCAGAAACCAGATGGGGGCGCCTGGGTGGCTTGTCGGTTAAGTGTCTGCCTTCAGCTCAGGTCGTGATCCCAGAGTCCTGGGATAGAGTCCGCATCAGGCTCCCGGCTCAGCAAGGAGTCTGCTTCTGCTTCTCCCTCTGCCTCTCTCCCTGCTCGTGCTCTCTCTCTCTCTAATATAAATAAATAAAATCTTAAAAAAAAAAAATAAAGTTGCCCTCTTTGCCGCATCTACTGCGAGAATGAAGACCATTCTCAGCAATCAGACTGTCGACATTCCAGAAAATGCCGACATCACTCTGAAGGGACGCACAGTAATTGTGAAGGGCCCCAGAGGAACCCTGCGAAGGGACTTCAATCACATCAATGTAGAGCTCAGTCTTCTTGGAAAGAAAAAGAAGAGGCTCCGAGTTGACAAATGGTGGGGAAATAGAAAAGAACTGGCTACAGTTCGCACCATCTGTAGTCACGTACGGAACATGATCAAGGGCGTTACACTGGGCTTCCGTTACAAGATGAGGTCTGTGTATGCTCACTTCCCCATCAACGTTGTTATTCAAGAGAATGGTTCTCTTGTTGAAAATCCAAAATTTCTTGGGTGAAAAATACATCCGCAGGGTTCAGATGAGGCCAGGTGTTGCTTGTTCTGTATCTCAAGCCCAAAAAGATGAGTTAATTCTTGAAGGAAATGACATTGAACTTGTATCGAACTCAGCTGCTTTGATTCAGCAAGCCACAACTGTTAAAAACAAGGATATCAGAAAATTTTTGGATGGTATCTATGTTTCTGAAAAAGGAACAGTTCAGCAGGCTGATGAATAAGATCTGAGTTATCGATCTGCAGAAACAGCAAGAAGCCGGATCATTTTTCAGACTTATTTGTGCTATTTTAAAGATGCAATAAAAGCTATACTGATAAAAAAAAAAATAAAGTTGAAAGTAGTTAAAAAAAAAACGAGATAGGAAGATGGATGAAGAATGAAGTGACATAAGAGTATACAAAGATGATCTGGGGTATAGAAAGGGATGTTCCATCTCACTTGAGTTAGGAAAGATGCAAATTAAGACCACACTGAGGTCCCATTTTTCAGATTAGATGAGCAGAAATCGAAACTCGAACGGCATATTCTATTGACAAGGCTGTAAGCAAGAGATATGTCCACACAATGCCAAATGTCAACCACTATGAAGGAAAATCTGGCCATACCCAGCAAAACTGTATTTGGCAATCCCACCCCTAGGAGTCGACCCTGAAGGTATACCACCACCGATAGTAAAATACACGTGCGCACGATTGTTCATTGCAGCCCAGTTCACAATCGCAGAGCTGGAAACTGAGTGCCTGTGTATGGATACTGACTAAATGAGCCCGGGGAAGTCCACCCACGGGGCCCCGCCAAGCTGTAGGAAAGCGTAAGAGGTTGCCTGTAGACCAATGGAAGAGTTTCGGGACGGATTGTCGGCTTGAAGGAGCACGGTGCAGAGGAATGTGTGCGATGCTGCCTTCTGTATAGGGATGAAAATAGCCACCCCCCCGGTTGTTTTTGCTAGAGGAAGCTCAGAAAGGACAAACCAGAAACTAATGAAGTTGGCTACCTACGTGAGGTTGGGTGGTGGGAATGAGGTGGAGTGTTGGGAGCGATAGAATACTTTCTTGTGCAGTCTTAACTTTCGGACTCCTGTTATTGTTTCACATACTCAACAAAGTTCAGCCGAGATGGCTGGGGGTGGGGAGCACCGCGACTGGGGGTGGGGAACCCCGCGACTGAGATGCACAGACACCAACAAACACGGCCATGTATGACATGAATAACATAACCACATTTATGGAGGAAGACACACTTTTTTTTCATAAGAAACCCACAAAATTCACCATTTTAACCATCTTAATGTGAATAATTCAGTACCTCTCAGTACCTTTGTCATGTTGGGTAATCATCACCACCATCTAGTTCCAGAACATTCTCAGTGTCCCAGAAGGAAACTTCATACCCATTAATACTCCCCATTCTCTCCACAACACCAGCCCCCAGCAACTACTAGTCTACTTTCTGTCTCTGGATTTGCCTGTTGCGGACATTTCATGTAAATAGAATCACACAATATGTGGTTTCAAAGAGCCTGTGACTTCCCTCTTGTATGCCCTCCTGCTCACTTGCCCCAAGGAAGCCAGCTGCCATGTGAGCTGCCCTGTACAGGGGTCCCCATGACAGGAAACTCGGGGAGGCCTTTTGCCAATGCCCAGTGAGCACTGAGGCCCTCAACCCAGTGACCTTTGAGGAGTGAATCCTTCCAATAGCCACGTGTGAGCTTGGAAATGGACTGTCCCCCAGACAAGCCTTCTGATGAAACCACAGCCCTGGCAGACACCTTGACTTCAGCTTTGTGAGGGGCCATGAGTCAAAGGCACAGGGCTAAGCCACACCGGTATTCCTGACTCCTCAGAGACTGTGACACGAAGCCGCTAAATGTATTGTTTTAAACTGCTAAATTTTGTGTTCTTTGTTATGCAGAAATAGAAAACAAATACAACTTTCCGCCTTTTGGATTTGGGAGGCAGCATAGACCATATATAATATGACCACTATTCATTTACTGGGAAACTTGGAAGTCTGTTGGTGTTGAGTGAGGCCCAAAGCAAAGGAAGGCTCTGCAGCAGATCCAATTTATGGCGTAAGCTGTCCTGCACTCGGGCCACATAACTTGGAAGGGCCACTGGAGCTAGAGAGGTATATACATGGTAGCCGAGACTGTGTGTGCGGTCCCTGGCACCGTCTCCTAGAGCCTGGCGCGAAGCCATGCCCTCTGCTGCAGAGAATTCCATACCATCCTAAGGAGCTCCGGATGCCACCTGGCCTTAGCGATTGGGCACCTGGCCGTGGACATCATCTTAGCATGTGACTGGAGCTGTCCATCAGGAGGACACTGTCAGACCCCTGAAGTTCCAGCGCTGGGTGAGTGTGTCAGCAGTCCCTTGTACAGTGAAAATGGTATCTTCTTTTTCTGGGTTTTCTATCACATTGTGTTGTCTCCTTGTGTACAAAGCTGTTTCCTATTGAGTGCTGGACATAATATGAGCAATTAGAATTTGGGCTACAGGATACTATACTTTTCTCCTAGGGAAATTTTACCCTTTTTTCTTTGAGCAGGCTAGCAGCACCAACAATAAAAACAATAAAAAAAAAAAAAAGCACCTGAATCACCTGAATGCAGTTTTAGAAGTTGAGATGAGTTTAATACGGATTTTATGAAGTCGCTGCAGGGCTGGTCTACTCTGCTTCCACTCACTCCTACGGGAGGGTAGCTGTTCAGGGTCTGGGCTCGAAGCTGGGACATTTACAAGGACCCTCCCCCTTAGCAGCCCTAGGCCACCAAGCTCAGAACCAAGCTCTGCTCGGGTTCGCAGCTTTCCTGCTGCCTCTTCCACAGGGGCCTGACCGCTGAGTGGAAAATGTTGCTAAGTGACCAGTGTAGGACTCTGGGTTTCCTTTTATCCTGTCAGAATATTTCACTCTGATGGCATAACACGGCATTATCTTTTAAAGTTTTTTATTTTTAAGTAATCTCTACACCCACTGTGGGGCTCAAATTCATGACCCCATGATCATTCATGATCAAGACTGGCATCTTCCACCGGCTGAGCCAGCCATGTGCCCCTAAAACAGAATTTATTTTTTTTATTTGTCAGAGAGAGAGAGAGAGTGCACAAGTAGGCCAAGGGGCAGGCAGAGGCAGAGAGAGAAGCAGGCTCCCTGCTGAGCAAGGAGCCCAATGCGGGACTCGATCCCAGGACCCTGGGATCATGACTTTAGCCGAAGGCATCCCCTTAACCGACTGAGACACCCACGTCCCAAACAGAATTATTTTTAAACGATTATATTTTGGCCAGCTTTTTTTGCTGTTCTCAATGGGAAGCTGATCTGAATTTCCCATCCCTGCATTATCAGAGCTTTTTTTTTTAAGGCAAAATTAAACAATATACTATACATTTATTTATATATTTTTACATTACATTATATGCTGTTTAAGCTTATGGGAGGAGAACTCTTCTCCATGGGGCCACGAGGCCGTCGGGGCAGTTTGAAAACAGGACGGTTTTTCCGGAAGTCAGCAAGGCTGGACTTGCTCACACCTGCGTGCGCGGGAGGGCGGGGAGTGACCGAGCCGCACCCGCACCCCGGGGAGGGCGGGAGTGACCGCAGCCGCACCCGCACCCGGGGGAGGGCGGGGAGTGACCGAGCCGCACCCGGGGGAGGGCGGGGAGTGACGGGAGCCGCACCCGGACCCGCACCCGGGGGAGGGCGGGGAGTGACCGGAGCCACACCCGGACCCGCACCCGCACCCGGGGGAGGGCGGGGAGTGACCCGAGCCGCACCCGCACCCGCACCCGGGGGAGGGCGGGGAGTGACCCGAGCCGCACCCGGACCCGCACCCGGGGGAGGGCGGGGAGTGACCGGAGCCACACCCGCACCCGCACCCGCACCCGGGGGAAGGTGGCGTGTTACCCGAGCCGCACCTGCGCGCGCGCGGGGAGCTACCCTCGCACCTAGAAGCAGGGGAGGCGCTGCAGAACTGCACCTGCTCCCGCCGCCTGCCCGGCGCGGTGCTCCCGTCCCTAGATCCCCAGATGCTCCGAGGCAGCGACAGTCACCCCGCTCGGGCACCTGCCAGCCACGTGGGGCCGCCCGGGCGACCCCTCAGCCGACGACCGCATTCCCGGGGCTCCGCCTGGGCGGCGCTCAAACATTGTGCACAGTTCCATGGTTACGGCATCTTCAGTTCATACAAGTAGTTATGTTTAAGACGACTCTGGTGCGCGCAGACAGACGGCTCGGCGCGGTCAGCCTGGGGTCCGCCCGCCCCGAGGCCAGAAGGGCGCCGCGGCGCCGCAGCCCGCCAGCCCGCACCAGGGGCGTTGCTAGGCAACTCGCGGCTCTCGGCAACCGGCAGCGCCCAGAGATGACGCCACCAGCCCGCGTCCGCACCTGGACCTGCCCCCTCGCGGCCGCCGCATGCCATTGGTTGGCGGGCAGACGGAGGCGGGCCTCGACCAATGGGCCACGCCGTTCCGGAGGGCGGGACCGTGTTACCAGGGCGGTGCGTCTGCCGGAAGCCCGCGTCGGCGGCCACGCGCGGGTAGGCGAGGATGTTGAGGTCGGGGGTCGGGGGTCGCGGGGCGGCTTCCATGTGGGTGCGGGGACCCGGCGGTTGGCGGGAGAGGCCAGCGGAGTCCCGCAGAGGGCGCGCGGGGTCCGAGCCGCCGGCTGCCCCGGGCCGTGCCCCTCGAGCCTGGCATTCCCTTCGCCGCAAACCGCCCCATTGACTAAAGCGTGCGGTGGGATCCCGCGCGTCCGCCTGCCCCGGGCCCGGGCTCGCGGCGGGACGAGGGCGACCTGGGGCTCTTGCGTTCTGAGGGGACAGAACGAATAAGGAAGGTGGTGGTGGGCGCCTGCAGGAAAATGAGGCGGAGCAGGGCGCGGAGAGCGGGCCGCGTTGGTGTCAGGAGACAGCCCGGGCGGAGGGACTCCCGGCGCAGCAGCAGGCGCTGCGGCGAGAGCACAGGCCGGAGGGCGAGGGACAGGGGGGACGTCGGGCAGCCACGTGCGCCCGCAGGCCTAGATGAGGTCGCGGAGGCCTCCCCGAGCGCAGTGGGAAGCCTGGGGAAGGTGTCCGGCAGAGCCTGACTTGGGCATTCTCCGAGTCGTTCTGCAGGCTGTGTTGGCAATGGACTGGAGGGCCAGGGGCGGGGGCTCCTGAGAAACGCAGATGGGAGGATAGCAGTGGTACAGGGAGTGCCCTCTGGACGTGCT
This sequence comes from Potos flavus, assembly GCA_028534135.1. Classification (NCBI taxonomy): domain Eukaryota; kingdom Metazoa; phylum Chordata; class Mammalia; order Carnivora; family Procyonidae; genus Potos; species Potos flavus. Next base: position 455,959 of record CM052890.1, on the reverse strand, counting down.
TTAGAGACAGGCCAGCGGGGTTAACGGGTACCGGAGTTGTGGGACACCCCAGCCTTCAGCTTGAGCTAAAATCTTGATTTCCCCAGACGGCCGTTTGTTGGGGGGACAAATGCACAGGCAGATGGGTTTGTGGGGACGACCAGAAGCGTCGATGTTGAGGCCCTGTGTTTGAGATGATGTGTGAGGGAGTAGGTGATACAGCATCCTGGTGCAGTTCAGGGAGAAGTTCCAGGTCACCAGAGGATAGTCGGTGCTTAGAGCTGCACAGCTAGATGAGATCACTTAGCGAATAAATGTAGCAGGCAGAGAGGAAACTGGGCTCCAGGAGTGGAGCCCTTCAGTGCCGAGGGCCAGGGAGGCGAAAGGGTAGGAGGAAAAGCAGGTGGTCGTGGGGTCCGTTTGGAAGCCAAAAGAATAAAAGAACGTGGAGAGAGAAGTGAGCAGCAGCTGCCAGGTGCTGCTGTTAGGTCAGATAAGGTGGGTCCTGAGAATCTGCCGTGGGATTTCATGTCTGCGAGGAGCAAGCCGGACCGTAGTTAAAGAGGTAAAGCTGGATTTTAATCAGTAATAATTGTTGCAGTAGGGATAAGAGCTGCGCGAACTGAACTCACCTTGGATTTGTCCAGAGGTGACTGAGGGAGTAGGGATGGGAAGCCGGAGCGGCACTCAGTAGACTTACGAAGTGAGAAACTACAAAAACCGGGGCAGGGGTGTTGGTCAGTGTGAAACCCATCTGGGTTTCCTGACTGGCACTTATCAAAGGTAGGCTCCTACTCTTCCACAGGGCTGTCCGATGGGGCCCCATCGTCGGGTGGGGCAGCTTTGCCTTTTCTCGGGCAGGCACTTTTTTAAGGGTACTAGGGTCACCGTAGGGATGGGGCCTTGAGCTGTTAGAAACTGTATTCGTGTTTTGTTCAAGTCTTTGTGGGCCAAGGTTGAGGACCAGTGGAGAGAGGAGCCTGGCTAGAGTTTGGGCGTGGAGAGAGTCTTTGTCCTTATGGTGTCGTTGGTGATCTTGAGAACAAGTGTGGTGGAGTGGCAGAAGCCCGGTGGGAAGGGTGTGAGAGGGAAAGGAGGAAAGGGGTTACGGGCAGTGCAGGTAGGTGGCTCTTGAGCAGGAGGAAGTAGAAACGGGGTAAAGAGCATGTGAGATCAAGAGAGTTTTTACGATGTGGGAAATTTTAGTTGATTGAGTAGAAGGAAAGCTGGAACCCTGCAGGAGGGAAATTGCTCAGCGATGTCCCTGCATAGGTGGGGCATGGAACCCAGTGCTAGAGTGAAGGGTTTGGCTTCCATTGGAAAATGGCAGGATTCCATCATAACAGCAGAGAAGGGTGGGGGGGTAGATGTGGGAGCTTACAGAAGTTCCCTTCCAGGCTTTGATTTCCTCTGTGATCAGGAATTAAGGTCCTGTGAGAGAAGGGAGAAGACCTTGGAAGTTTGAGAGGAGAGGCTCGTCCAGGCGAGTGGCTGGGGTGGGGAAATGTGGTGGGACTGCCGATGAGGCTGAGGGCTTATTGGACCCTGGGGTGCTGAGGGGAGGGGTGAGCTGCAAAGAGGGGAGGTGGGCTCAATGAGTGAGAAATTTGGAGCTTTTATAGTAACTGGGCTTGGAGTTTGGCATTTGGAGGAGGGAGAAGGGAGGGTTAGGTACCAGGAGAGCAAAATCTGGAGGCTCCTCTAAGTGGGCAAGTCAGAACGCAGAGCAGTCTTGGATCAGAATGAATGAGAACAAAGTCCCAGTCCTGGCGCAGGAGCTGGGATTCCGCTCCTGGACTCCCTGGACAGATTTCCTCGAGGGTTGTGGATTGTGAGGGCGCACACCCTCCTCCAGGGGTCCTTCCCTGCAGCCCGAAAGGACACATCCGAGGTATCATGCTCTGGGTGAGAGGGGGCACTGGGGGCTGTGGGTGGGAATTTCAGATTTTAAGAAGACTCTTTTCTTATAGGCTGATTTATTTGTTAAAGATCCTGTGGGGTTTCTTTTCAGCCCTGGAGACCCAGCAGCCTCAGCCAGTTGGTGCTGACGCGTCCTGACTGGTGCCTGTAGCCAAGCCCAGACAGTTAGCAGGTCTCGGTGTGTCCTATGCGGGTCCTCAGCTTTCCGCTGGTGGAAGGGTTTGTTTGCTCCCCTGAAGACTTCTGAGCTGTACCTTAAAAGAAAGTGTTGTGTTTCTGCTTTTGTTGGGGAAATTACAGAAAAGTAGAAGGGGGGAGAAAACCATACTTGTAATTCTGACTCCCTAAAATGTTAATATTTTAATGTATTTCCTTCTAGTTTTTCTTCGTATATATTCGTGTATCATTTTTCTTACAAAACGAGGGTCCCATTGTATGTACGTGGGTTTCCACGCCACCCTTTCCCTCTGCGCTGCGCTGAGCTCCTCCTCCGCTGAGTGTCCGCCGCGCTCTCGGGGCAGCCGTGCTCCTGTGCGTGAACGAGTCATTCGTGTGCCCAGGCGGCTATTGTTGGACGGTCACGGGGTTTTCAGCCTTTTAATTGAAGGGGCGTTATCATCCCTTGTACAGTGCCATTGTCATCCTTATATTTGAATCTCAGCCCATGATTATTTCATCAGGGTAAGTTCTAGAAGTGGAATTATGGGCCAAAGCACTTGATAAATGTTATAAAATTACTTTTTAAAAAGACTGTGCCAATTTATTCTCCTGTCAGTGGGCACGATAACGGCCTTTTCATCATTCACTGGCTAACCCTGAATAATAGAATTTCAAAAATCGTTTATAAAAAAAGGGGCATTTTTAACCTATGCAATTCGCTGAGTAATACGTGCATGCAGTCGAAAACCCCCAGCGGTAGCGGGAGATGGAAAAGAACAGCAGCCGTCGGCGGCCCCAGGCCCGCGCCTCGGAGGCAAGCATTGTCCTCGTTCAGCTTTGCAAATTGGGACCCAGACGTCCAGAGCATAGTGTGCGCCTCGGGTTTCCCAGTTCGAGGCGTCATTTGTTGGTCTGCCCCCTGATAGGTGCACCCCGGCTTCCTCACCGCGTGCCGGCCTCGCTGGCTGCAGGAGGAACTGAGTTCATACGGGAACAGCACTTAGAACAGGGCCTGGCACAGGGTAAGCCTGGGCTGAAGGTGCATTTTCATGGCCACCGTTGTTACGATTAGCTTTCCTAACGCCCCTGCCCCTCCACGTGAGCTTCCTCCCGGCCACCAGATAAGGGGAGGACTTCTGCTGGCGTAGCTTTGCGAGCAGCTAGATGTTTCGCAGAAAAGCCAGTGAGGAAAAAGAAACACACGAAGGAGGGGTCTCGAGCCTTCTGAGGTAGGGGCGCCAGGCCGTGGAGCCGCTGCCGCCCTTCGGCGGAAGGCCGCGAGGCTCCACCGAGGCTGCTTTCTCCAGCTCCCTTCCCAGCCCACGTAGTCCCCCCTTGGTTTGCTGGTCGTTTGTCAGGCAGCACCTGGGGACACTGAGGAGCATTTGTCGGCTCCGGCTCCGTTGTGCCAGATGCTTAGACACACTCCCACCCCCCTCACGGCTGCTCTGAAGTAGGGTCACTGCTAAGGGCAAAAAAAGGAAGAAAGAAAACCTGGTGCAGGGGCATCATATTGTTAAATTTATTACAGATCATTTGCGAGAGATTAGAGGGGTGTTTTTCTTTCTTTGTGTGTTTTAGTGTGTTCACAGGGTTGTGTGGCCATCACCGCAACCTAATTTCAGAACGTTTTCCTTCTCCCAAAAGAAGGCCTGTACTATTCGCAGTCACTCTCTGCCCCTGTCCCCCCCAGCGGGCCTGAGCAAACACCAGGCTGCCTTCCTGTCTCTCTAATTACTCATTCTGAAAATTTCATATAAGTGAAATTATACAATCTGTAGTATCCCGTGACTGGCCTGTCTCACATAGCAGAATGTCTTCAAGATTTATCCAGTCAGTGCTTCATTCCCCCTTTTTTTTGGCCGAATGATGTCCCATTGCATGGGCATACCACATTTTGTGATCTGGTTATCAGTTGGGGGACATTCAGGTTGTTTTCGCCTTTTGGATGTTATGACTAATGTTACGAACATTAATGTTTGAATTTTTATTTGGATGTGTTCATTTTCTTTGGTGGAGTTGTTGGGTCATACGGTAACACAATTAACTTTTTGAGGGTCCACGAGGCTGTTGTACAACGTGGCTGTACCATTTTGTATCCCACCAGCAGTGAAGAAGGGTTCCAGGGTTTCCACATCATCAATATTTATTATTATTTGTCTTTTTGATTATAGCCAATCTAGTGACTATGAAGTGGCGTGTCATTTGATTTACATTTCCCTAATGGTGAATGATGTTAAGCATCTTTTCATGTCCTCATTGCCCATTTGTGTGTCATCTTTGGGGTAATCTGTATTCAAATTCTTTGTCCATTTTTAAATGGGACTGGTTTTGTTGTTGAGATATAAGAATTCTTCATACATGGTGGTCACAAGTCTCTTGTAAGTTATATGACTTATAAATATTTTTTTCAATTCTTGACATCGTCTTTGTACTTTCTTGCTGACATCATTTGCAACACAAAATTTTCTAATTTTGAGGAGTCCACAATTTATGTTCTTTTTTTTCTTTTTATGTTTTTGGTGTCATATCTAAGAGACTGTTGCCTTATCCAGGGTCTTGAAGATTTACTCCTATGTTTTAGCTCTTACATTTAGGTTTTTGATCCATTTTGAGTTAATTTTTGTGTTTGGTGTGAGGTAGGGCTCTCAGTTCATTCTTTTGCATGTGGAAGTCCAAGTGTCCCAGCACCTTTTGTTAAAAAGGTTGTTCTTTCCCATTAAATGGTCTTGGCGCCCTTGTTGAAAATCACTGGCCATAAATGTAAGGAAATGTCATTTTCTATAACAAACATTGATTGTCTCAAAGTCATGAGACACCATCTCTTAGAACTATCGAAAGAAACCTTTTTATAATATGGAAAAGTCTTTCTTTTTAGCAAATAGACTTAGTGATTAAACTTTTTAATGATAACTTACAGAATGAATGAAGATTTAACTTAACTTTTATGGTAACTGGTGTGTAAATATTTGCTAAATTTTCCTTATTTCTCCAACAAGGTAATTGGCTGACAGAGTCCTTTGTCTTTTCAAAGCCTCTGTGTCAACAGTCTCTTGTTCTTTCACGATTTCTTATTACACTGCTAATTGAAATTTGTAGCCTCTGGCTTTGAATACTTTTTTTAGATAAGGCTTAATTAAAGACTGTGGAGCTTGGAATTTTTCTGATTCTATAACAGTAATACACTTTCATTGTGCTGTAATCAGTCACAGCCTCCCAATGGGGCAGAGGGAGCCCTCCATGCTGGTGCTGTATCCTCTTGGATGTGGCCGTAGGATCATCTGACTGTTTCCTGGGTGCTCAGCACAGCTTGATATCCCAGGTTCACCTTCCACTTTTCTTGCTCCAGACCAGGAATCTTGAGGAGCTCTGCACCTCCACCCCTTTTTTAAAATAGAGCACGGTGTTTAGAACCCAAATCTGGGCTTTCCATGTCTGCATTGCTTCGAGGCCCTTTACACTGTGATCACCCTTTGTAGTTGTCCTTCCCATAATGCTCTCCCACTTCTGTTTGGCTTCGGGTAGCACTCACCATCTTCTCATGTATCGTGTATTTGCGTCCCCCCGTAAGCATGTCAGGTGTGTGTGGATAGGTCTTTTGGAGTGCCTGGCCCAGCCTAGAGCAGCTCCTGGCCCGTGCTCAGCACTCTGCAGGTGGTGACAGAGTGACTGGCAAGTGACGACACGCAGGAGCGGAGCGCGCCTGTGGTGGGATTGCTGGGTGACGGTGTGTGCGTCCTTAATTCCACTAGCTGATATCTTTTTATTTTATTTTATTTTATTCTTATTTATTTTTAAACATTTTATTTATTTATTTATTTGACAGAGAGAGAGAGATCACCAGTAGGCAGAGAGGCAGGCAGAGAGAGAGGGGGAAGCAGGCCCCCCGCTGAGCAGAGAGCTCGATGTGGGGCTGGGTCCCAGGACCCTGAGATCACGACCTGAGCCAAAGGCAGAGGCTTTAACCCACTGAGCCACCCAGGTGCCCCTCTGTATTTGTTTTATATACTTTCTCTATTATTGTTTTTTCCAATATTTAAAAAATTTTTTTTAAGATTTTATTTATTTGTCAGAGAGAGGGAGAGAGAAAGAGAGCATAAGCAGGAGGAGTGGCAGGCAGAGGGAGAAGGGAGAAGGAGGCTCCCACTGAGCAGGGAGTCTGATGTAGGACTCGGTCCCAGGCCCCGGGGATCACGACCTGAGCCGAAGGCAGATGCTTAACTGACTGAGCCACCCAGATGTCCCAGTATTATTTTCCTAAAAATGAAATTGTGTAATACTACACATTGTGTTCTATATTTTCCATTCTGTATCTGTAACGCTATCTCATTTATTTTAATTATTGAGTTGATTTCCATTTTGTTGGTTTATTCTGATTTACTTATTTAATCCTTTGTTAATGTGTGATTGGGTTGTTTCTACTAAAAACCACATGTATGAAAAGCAGTATGTATATGTTTGCAGGTGCTGGTTATTAAATTATCGTCTCAGCTCCAAAAGCACATTTTACAGTCCATGTTGTGGTGCTCACATCATAGCTTGTGGGCTTCTGCAAAATGCTTTTCTGTTTTCAGCTCCTTTTTGGCTCCACCCAAAGAGGGCAACGGGGAGACTGGAGCAGGGGGAGCGGGTGGTGGTGCGTCTTCTTGCTCTTGCTGTTCCGGTCAGTGGCACCCAGCAGTGGCCTTCACTGCAGCAGCAGGAGCTGGTTCAGTTCCCACGACTCTCTCCAAGAATCAGCCTGGTTCGCCACTCAGAGGTCTCCCCTTAGAAATTCTCCCACAAATCCCCCTCCCAGATTTCCCACCCATTAGATGTCCTCCTTCAGATGTCCCCCCTCAGAAGTCTTCCCTTAGATGCCCTCCCCACAGATGGCTCCCTTAGATGTCCACCTTCAGATGTTCCCCCTCAGACATCCTCCTTCAGACCTCCCTCCCTCAGAATTCCTCCCTCAGAGGCTCTCCCTCAGATGTCCTTCCTTGGAGGTCCCTCCTTCAGATGTCACCCCTCAGACGTCCCTCTTTCAGATGTTTCCCCTTAGACATCCCTCCTTCAGATGTCTTCCATCTGATGTCCCTCCCTCAGACATCATCCCTCAGATGTCCCTCCCTAAGAACTCCTTTCTCAGATTCCCTCCCTTGGAGGTCCTTCCTCACAGGTCCCCTCTCTGACCTCTTCCCTCGGATGTTTTTCCCACAGATAGCCTACCTGAGATGTCCTTCCTCAGAAGCCCTCTTTTAGATGTCTCCCTCAGACATCCTCCTTCAGATCTCTCTCCCTCTGACGTCCCTCCTTCAGATGTCCCCCCTCAGATAGCCTCCTTCATATGTCCCTCTCTCAGAATTCGTCCGTCAGAGGTCCTTCTTCAGAGGTCCCTCCTTCAGTTGTGCTCTCCCAGCCCCCTTCCCTCAGACATCCCTCCTTCAGTTGTCCCCCCTCATACATCCCTCCTTCAGATATCACCCCCCCCCATGTCTCTCCTTCAGATGTCCCTCCCTCAGAATTCCTCACTCCGATGCCTTCCCTTGGAGGTCCTTCCTCAGAGGTCCCTTCTCTGACCTCTTCCCTCAGATGTCTTTCCCACAGATATCATCCCTGAGATGTCTCTTAGACGTCGTCCCCAAGATGTCTCCCTCAGACGTCCACAGATGTCTCCCTCAGACGTCCTCTGCTGTCCCCCTCAGACGTCCCTCCCTCAGACATCCCCTCTGCCTAGACATCCTCCCTCAGACTTCCTCCTGGAGAGGAGTCCTCCCAGAGGTCCCAGCAGCAGCCAGTGCCCCTCAGTGGAGGGCTCTCCACTGCGGCCTCTCTGACATGCTTCCAGGTTCTGGTACTTCAGCCAGTTCTTGGTTCCCCCGTGGCACAGTCCCACAAAGGAAATGGGTTTTAGAATTCATGGGCTTTTTTCTATTCTGTTATGTGGAGTTCTAGATACTACTGTGCTTGAGAAAGTAGACATAATCAGACACTTCTCAGATTTGTGTCATTCCTTTTATGTGGCCCTGGTTGGTGCTTCTTTCACAATCCAAGGAGGCCATCCCGGACACATCGTGGTCCCCTCCACCCATTGGTGACCGAATGCCCCAGTGACAGGGTGCGTGGTGATGGTCACCTGCGGCCTGTGATGCTGCGGCTTCCCCAGCTGATGGGAAAGGAGAACTGGGGGATTTGACTTTCTTTTAACTTGTATATACCGTATTTTCGGAAACACCTCTGTAGTTTTTTAACAGTGGGAGAGTGCTCTTCTCCCTTTGTCTAAAAATGTCACAGAGCCTGAGACCATTATTTCTCATGTATTTACCAAGTTACTTTCTGTGTTACAGGATGGCAAAACAGAAGAGAAAAGTTACCGAAGTGCCAGAGAAAAAGAACAAAAAATTGAAGAAGGCATCAGCAAAAGAGAGCCCACTGGCACCCGAAGCCATGCCGGGCACCAAGCAAGCGCACCCCGAGGTAGGTGCGCGGGGGGTCCTGTCGGCCGCGGCTCGTGTCCTCGCCGGGGGAGGGGGGGAGGCAGCTGGGGCTGTATTGCTGGTGTCTGTCCAGGAGGAGCAGAGGATGGAACAAGGGACATGTGGACACACTCGGTTCCTTCTAGAGGCCACTGTAATACAAATAAGACGGTCAGTAAGTTTTAGGTTTGAGCAGCCGCCGGATCTGCAGACCGCCGTTTGGGGTGCCGAGCTCCCCAGCGCACCGGTCGGGCGAGCTCGGCCCCGCGGCGGTGGCACGGTGGCAGGGCAGCGGTGGCAGGGTGGCGCGGTCTGGAGCTGGCCCTCCGAGTGGTGCTCTCAGGGACAGGCGGGTGCGGCGTGCACAAGGAGGGGCGCCCTGCCCCGGGGGGCTGCATGGAGTGCGGCCGGGGAGTCTGTGCTCAGGAATTCAGATGCAACATAAAAACGTTCGTGTCTAGCGTGCTGTAAGTCTGCCACAAAAATAGGTATGTGCATTTAAATTTGTTCTGTTACCACCACGTTCTGAGTGTTAACATTTTTCTTCTTGAGTTTCTTTACAATTCCTAGTGTGCAGTTGATCAAAATTGCGTAAGATATAAATTCTGACAAATTATTGCAGAGAAAGTACTATTTGGTCAGGTACACTGCACGCAGTGACGCGGTAGGCTTTCCGTGTTCACGCGTCTGCGGGTGAGCATCGCTGGCTCGCGTGGGACAAGGCCGAGTGCGGGTTTTGTTCCGTGTCCCACGCTTGCCTGTGAGCCCTGCACAGCCTCATTCATGTCAGCAATCGACGATGGAAGTTTGGTTGTAACCATGTTCTTAATTCCTCGAACTCGGAGACGGTTAATGTGATTTGGGGCACATTTTATCAAAATTTATTTTTAAAGGTCTGCCATTAGATGACAACTTGACTAGGTCTTTCTTCAGTTCTTTTGAAGAAAGAATTGGAAACCGGCTGACTCGGTCGGGGATGAGTTGCTGGGTAGTTGAGGTTGACTTTCGCGACACCAGTGTTCCAGGTTCTGTTGTTTAGTGCCCCTGAGGCGTTTATGTCCGCAGCAGTGTTCCCGAGTAAGATTTAGGTGCCAGGTGGCTTTTTGTAAAAAAGATCTATTTTGTTTATTTTCGAGAGAGCGCGCACGCATGCACATGGGCAGGGGAAGGGCAGAGGGAGAGGGAGAGAGAGAATCCAAGCAGACTCCACGAGGAGCTCACGACCCTGAGATCATGATCCGAGTGGAAATCAAGAGTCGGACGCTCAACCCACTACCCTGACAGGTGGCTTTTTCTCTCACAAAATGGGGAGAGGACATTGTGCAGGGTGAGGAAGAGAGGAGGGCGCACCTGACAACCAGCCAACTTCCTGGCTGCAGGCCATTCTAGCCTTTTCTCGGAGCAGTTCCAGAATGAGTGCTAGTGGCAGTGGGGCCCTAGGAGTGCGCTCCTGAGACCACCAGTGCCACGGGCTGCCCGGGCGAGTCTCTGTCCTTCAGGGTACGTGCGCCGGGTTCGAAGGCTGTTGGTCCGGATCACTTGAGGGCTGCGCCCACTGAGGCATCTCTGTGCTCCTGAGAGGCGGCGTGAGCTCCCTCATCTCCCCGTGGCCGTTGCAGTCCAGGAGCCGTGGGCTGGGCTCGGTGAGTGCAGGCTGTGTGCAGAGAGAAGATGCTCGGCTGCGGCTGGGGGGCCCAGGAGGTGCGGGGCTGGGCAGGGAGCGGGACCCTCACTGGTCCCGGGTACCCTTTTCCTGCACGCCCTTGGCAGAGAACCTACCAAATGTGGCAGCTCATGGGATCGCAAGGCCCGTCTGCTCCTGTGTGTGGAAGTCTCGCGGTTTACCCGGCGTCGGTACCGGGAACCTGGCTGCTAGCGGTGGCGCCTGCGTCTTGCTCTGAATGTGGGCTCTTGACGAACCTGTGACCCCCCAGGCCGACTCCTGTCAGTCGCTGTGCTCCACCGCTTGAGCCCTGACGGCGTCTGTTCTTGCTGCTTTCCGGATCCCAGATGGAAGCTGGCGTGCAGAGAGCTCCTCGAGCTCCTGCTCGGTGGTTCGGTCCACCCCTGGTCCCTGCAGAGCCTCAATTACACATGGTTTTATTGGGCTCTTTCTAGGATACTTTCCTGCTTCTTCCAGACTCCTCCAATTTCTTTAAAATAAAGCCCATACACGGGCACTTGGGTGGCTCAGTCAGTTGAGCATCTGGTTCTTGGTTTTGGCTCAGGTCATGACCTCAGGGTCCTGGGATCAAACCCCCTGTCAGGCTCTGCGCTCAGTGCAGAGTCTGCTTCAGATTGTCCCTCTCCCTCCCCCTCTACCCCTCACCCCTGCTGTACACATACATGCTTACTCTGTCTCACAAATAAAAAAATAAAAATTTTTTTTGAAGATTTTATTTATTTATTTGAGAGAGATAGAGAGCACAAGTAAGCAGAGTGGCAGGCAGAGGGAGAGAGAGAAACGGGCTCCCTGCTCAGCGGGGCTCGATCCCAGGATCCTGGAATCATGACCTGAGCCAAAGGCAGACGCTCAACCAACTGAGCCATCCAGGCGCCCCCCAAAGATAAATCTTTAAAATATAAAACAAACCCTATACCATCACCTTGGTAATTTTTGTCATAAAGCTTTTATGGTTTTTGTCATAAAACTTCCAGCTTTCCTTTCTTGATCTCTGCTGGCTGGCTGCCAGTCACAGGCAGGACCCACAAAACAGTGCGGGTTTATGGTAGACACCAGCAGGGGTTGGAATTTCTGCCTAAGATCCGAGGTGATATTCTTTTTGTTAAGTTCAAGTCATTTTTTATTTTTTATTTATTTATTTATTTATTTTTGCTACAACAAAAAAAACTTTATTTAAAAATACTTTTTTTTTTCCAAGTCATTTTTTAAAAGTATGTGATTGTTTTTCGTTATTAAAGTACGTGTTGATTAAAATAAATTTGGAAAACAAAAGAGGAGCTTCTGGTTTCTCTTTTGATGACTAGATTTTTGTTTGTTTGTAACATAGTAGAGGAGGTTCCTGGTGGAGGCACGTGCACTTTTGCTTCCTTTTCTGTCCCTGCGGTGTTGAGGCTTGGTGGCAGGCTGGCCCAGCGGAGGAGCAGGAAGTGGGCTTTGGAACCCACCTGAGGCCTGCAGAGGAGAGTGAGTGCGAAACCGGGACCGGCCAGCAGGGGTCGCAGCCCCTCTGCCTGCAGGCATCCGGCGCTTGTTCGCCCCAAGGAGCTGCAGCCCAGTGCGTTTCCAGGCCCCGGGGAGGATTTTTCGGTGGGTCTCCGAGTGAGGTGCTGTGCTTGTGGGCTTGTGTCCCGAAGACCCCTTCTTGTATTGCTGGGGCCAGTCTCCCAGGGAGGTGGAGGCTTTTCTGGAAGGACACACCTTGGGCTATGCTAATAAAAGTATTTCTTCACTCTGTGGTTCTCATGGGAAATTATGGAAAAGCGATGTCAGGCAGTTTTTAAAGACAGAACATTGACCGCTGCACCTAATCTTAAGGAGGGCGGGTGGACCGGGCCTGGAGAGCACGTCCTATTACCCTGGGAGCTTGTGGAAAAGTACTGTGCTGTCCCCCCACCGCCCTGGCTCCAGGATCAACCTCTGGAATCCACATGAAGAACAGAGAAGCCTCTGTCCCCACTTGGACCACTGTGTTGTCCTCCCGGGACTGTCCGTCTGGATAGGCCTGTGGGACCCTGCGTGGCCACTTCCCACAGCACAAGCGCCCTGAGCCTGTGCCAGGAGGGCTGACATTTCCCCAGTGCTCGCCCTCTATGGCCCCGGGGGGCAGCTTCCTCGGAGCCAGACTTCCCACTGGGAGGGGGGGCCTCGGCACACCCAGTGGGCTCATCTCTGGCTTCCACGCACTCTGGAACTGGAAAGCCGTCTGCAGCCCCGGGCCCCGAACCTCCCGTTCATCTTCACTCCTTCGTTTGCGCGGCTCACTAGCCCATTAACCCGCCAAGGCCCGTGCGGGTCTGCATCTTGGAGAAGAGGGTGTGTGTGATGGCCCGGGACGGGGCAGAGCCCCCCGGGTGCCTTCCTCAGCGCCTTGGCAGCTGGTTCTGGCTGGCCGGCCACAGGCCTTCCTAAGGACCTACCGCCTGCACTACACCCTCTCCCGCCGTCGTCCTGGATGGGCGACCCAGGGGGTCCGGGACGGGGTCCACAGGCCTGTCCTCTTCCAAGGATGATGCCCTGGACCGCAGAGTCTCCGCCCATTTCATGGCTTCATGAAACCCTCCTGTGAGCCTGGGCTTTGGGGCTGGGCAGTCAGGCCTTCAAGTTGCTGGAGCCCTTCCACTGAGAGGGTTGTGAAGATTAAATCTTAGACAGCAGGTGTGTTCAGAGGGGCCGCGACCCCGTTATCGGTTGGCAGTGGAAAGGGCAGGAGGTCGTGGTGTTGCTCCTGTGGGTCTCCCCACCCCTGCTGAGGAGATCCTCCCCAATTTGGTTTCTGTTCCAGACACTGAGCCACGCGCCTGGGAGATGGCCTTGTGCGGCTGCCCCCTCGGGGCCAGTGAGGCCGCTGCATGCCTTGGCCAGCACGTGGGAAGGGGTGCTGCGGTGCACACGGCCTGGGCTGTCCGGAGACAGGAGGGGAGGCTGGCGGTCAGCAGGGGCCTCCTCCCTTCGTCTCTCGAGTGAGAACCCTGTGTTGGCAGAGCACCGGAGTTCTCACGGGACAGCCCTGGGGTGCAGCAGGCCCGGGTGTGGCTGTGGTCCCGGCTTCAAGCCTGAGGGACTAGAGAGCCTGGTGCGTGCTGGGTCACCTGGCCAGCTGGGGTAGAGAAAAGACTCACGGTTTCCCGCATCTGGCCACCTTTTGGAGCACCCGAGGAAGACTGGGACCGGGACCTGCAGCGTTGCCTGGCCTGGCCCCTTAGGGAAGCTGGGCGGGAGTGCCGGTCAGCAGGCAGCTCAGCCGCGTGCGTTGGCAGCAGTGCCCGGCGCCGTAGGAGTGTCCCCAGCTCCTTTCTGACATCTGCGCTCACACTGTAAATGTTGGCGATGTGCTTGGAAGGAAGACCTCGGATTCAATGAGCAGAGCGTCCCACATTGGGAACGACAGCGCATTCCTGACGTCTGGAGGGCATGGTGACAGCAATAGCCACTTTTCTTCTCTCGGAATATAATGTGCTGTGCATAAGCCGTTGCGCTCCCAGGTTCCCAGTGCAGCCTTGCGTGCCCCCTGTGTTTTCACGGGCTCTGCAGGCGCGCGACCCGTGACAGCGGGGTGGAGGTGGCCCGGGCTCCGCACTGCCACACTCGGGGTGGTCAGAGTGTTGCTTATCTGGAAGGGAAGCACAGCTGCTCCACATGGCCCACCTTCTTTCCTTCCTCTGTGACCTCGAAAATGGGCTAGGACTTACGGGCATCCAGCCAACAGGCACTTTATAAAACCATCAAATCAGGTTGTGAACTTTATGGCCTTGAGAATTTGCTCAGAGCCAAAATACTTCATTCTAATGGTATTTTGCCCAAGAAATATTACTGGTCTGGCAGTAGGTTTTTTGTTGTTAAACTAGTGGGAGTGAGGGGATCTAATCTTTATAGGAAGTTTGCTGGGAGCCTGAATTGTTTTTCTAGCAGAAATTCCCCTCTGCCATCGTTTTGTTTTCTACTTGGTGACTACTGAACACTTAAGTAGTCAGCCAGCTGGAGTTATAAGCCAACCGACTTCAGGGCTAAGGGAATTGAGAGAAAAGGCAGACCCAGGAAGTTCCGGGACTTCCCTGAGGCCCACGGTAAGTTGGTGGGAGGCCGAGATCCCCTCGTCCTGTCTCGGTGAGCTAGCTCGGCCGCCTCCTGAGTTCTTTCCTTTTCGTGACTGAGGAACACTCCACTGTACTTACGACGCATTTGGTTCTCTGTTTGCCAGTTTGCGGACATTTGGGGTATTTCCAGTTTGGGGCTAGAATAGCATGCTGTGAATATGTGTGCAAGGCTTTCTGCTTTCATTTCTCTTGTGTAAATTCTCAGGACTCAGGTGGACCACATGGTAAGTGTGTGTTTACTTTTTTAAGAAGTTGCTAAGCTATCTCGAAAGTGGCCACGCCAGTGTGTGTTCCCGCCAGCGGTGCATGAGGGTTCCAGATGCCCTGTGTATCTGTCCACACTTGGTGTCGTCAGGTTTTAAATTTTGGCCACTCTCGGGAATGTAGTTGTGTCTTCTTGTGTGTGCGGTTTTTAAAGGCAGCTTTATTGAGGTATAATTGACTTGGAGTAAACTATTCGTACTTAAAGCATAATTTCTCGTGGTTTTTCACTAGCGGTTCCCTGATCGCTCGTGGCATGAGCATCTTGTGTGCCTTCTGGCTGCCGTAAGTTAAGTTATCTTTGGCGAAGTGTTTGCTCAGCTCCCTTCTCCATTTTTGTTGGGTTGTTTTCTTATGGTTGAGTTTTTGAGAGTTGGTTACATATTTTGGATACAGGTCTTTTATCTCATTTCTGTTATGCAAGCATATTTCCCCTAGTCTGCAGCTGCCCTTCTCATTTTGTCAACAGCGGCTTTTGAAGAGCAGAAGTTCTAAATTTTGATCAAGTCTAATTTTATCATTTTTTTCTTTATGGTTTGCACTTTCTTTTAACATGTCCTTTGGCTCACCGTGTCCTGGAGGTGCCTCCGAGCCCCCTGTGTGGCTCTTCCGTATTGGTCGTAACTCCTACTTAAAATTTCCCCGGGGTGTGTAATGTCCTCACAGCCTCCCTGCTGACGGTCATTTACCTTGCTTCTGCGTTTACCTATGGAAACACCTGCCGGGCGCCAGTGGGTCCGCTGTGTGTGTGCGTGTGACTGCTTCTCGTGGGTTCACACCTGGAAATGGAGTGGCGGGTGGGAGGGTTGGTTCTGTGTCTGGCGATCTGGTGGGTGCAGAGTAGGACCTGTTTGTTCGTTTAGAGTTGAGGGGGCAGAGGGTGAGGGAGAGGGAGAGAGAATCCTCAAGCAGACTCCTTGCCGAGTGCAGAGTCCAGCATGGAGCTCCATCGAATAGGGCCTGTTTTAATTTGTATTTTCCTAATCACGAGGGGCCAAGATGGTTTCTAGTCATTTAAGGATTTGTCTTTCTCCATGAATTTCCTTGTCACATCTTTTGCCTTTTTTAAAAGAAGTGTTTTCTTTTTGTGCGTGTATTACACGTACTTTCTCCCAATTTGACTTTGACGGTGACATTCTCTGTGTGTGCAGGCAGATGTTAGATGTGTCCAGTATTGTTTCCCCCTTAACATAAAGGCTACCCCTCTCTTCCACAGTTATGAGCATATTGTCATATATATTTTTTTCTAAATTTTGTTGCATAATAGCCCAGTAACTTGTCACGCCGCTATTTATTTAACTTGCTTCTTGCCGCATTGTATAATTCTTGAGTTTTTAAAAATATGTTTTAATATTGAATAGACTAAGTACTTCCTTAATTGTTTTGGGGACAATGTTCTTGGCCTTTGTCACATATTTTCTTCTTTGTATGAGCTTTGGAATCAGCTTTCAGGTTTCATGATAAGTCTTTTGTGGTTTATTGGGGTTAGTTTTTAATGTCCTTCCTGTAAGTTTCATGCTTTCTCTGAGGAGATCTCCCTATCTGTCCAGGAGCGAGTGACCTGGACAAGGTTCCTATAGCAAACACAGGGCAGACTCCATTGGTCTGTTTTTGAGTCACATAACATCAAAATACAACTCGGCGATGGAGGCTGGTCTGGTCCTATCGTTGCCCGCACCGGACACCTCCCGGGCCCCTCGGTGCCCGCTCTGGCGGGCCACATGGTGTGCCTGTCCTCTTCTTCTGCTCCACATTCCTTTCCGGAATTGAGATTTCTGTCCTGGCCAACCTTTTAATTTTCTTCTACTCCTTCTTTTCTCAATTCTCCATGTTGACCCCTCACCTAACTTCTATAACCAATCAAACCTCCTGGCAGCTCACTGGGATCAAACTAGGATTAACCTGTTCAGCAAGTATATATTAAAAATTGTTTTTGGTGTTGCTGCAGATACAAGTTTTGTTTAATGTTAACTAACATAATGTTTTCATATATAAGAGATTCTCGGACTACTCATTATTATATATATTTTTCAACCAACTCTAATAATAAATCCGTTTTATAAAGGAAGGTGAATCAAGCAAGTTGATTTTGTTGTTGTTGTTAATGAGGGTTGGGGTAGAGTTTAGAGGACTTTGAGGCAGCCTCCTGTTTGTAGTAACCTGCACTGGCTTTTCTCACATATAGCTTGTAGCAAAGCACACAGTATGTAAAATTGTACTTGTTTTAGGTAGAGCTATGGTTAATTTACCATGTTGCTTGATATCTGGGTTTACAGTCTCATTGGTCACTGTTGGGGTGGAAAAATTGCACAAAACCTGAGAAAACCCGGTGATGGATGGGTTCTGACCTTTGGAGTAGGTAGTATTTCTCACTAATTTCCTCCCATTTGCATTAAGTAGCAAACATTGATTGGATTGGCCCAAGAAGGGGAGCCTGATGCAGGCCTGGCCTTGGGTTGGGTGTTTCCAGAAGAACGGAAAGGGCCTGTATCTGTGGCCATTTTTCATTTCAGTGCAAGGCATTTGGTAAAATTTAACATCCGTGCATGATTAAAAACAATCTCCCAACCCCCCCCCCCGAAATGATCCTCTCCCCCTAAAACCAGTAAAGGTTTATTACAAAATCAGACACCTCTTTTTTTTTTAATTTTTAAAAACGATTTTATTTGTTTATTTGAGAGAGAGAGAGAGAGTGAGCGCACAAGCAGGGGGAGCGGCAGGCAGAGGGAGAAGCCTGATGCGGGACTCAGTCTCAGGACTCTGGGATCATGACCTGAGTCAAACACAGACGCTTCACCGACGGAGCCACCCGGGTATCCCCAGGCACATCTTCTTAGATCTTACTTCAGCAGAAAGGTGCTCACAGAATTCTCAGAAGGCTGAGGAGATTGGGGGCAGCTCTGCTGCTGGGCTCTCCACCTTGGGGGCCCCTGGCCTTTGAGTCCATCCCCTCATCCTGGGAGGCCACCAGAGCCAAAGTTTGGACTTCTGGGCATCTGCAGATCGCCTGAGGACAGGATGGCCCCCGTGTCCTGCCGCGTCTCTGGGTTCTAGCTTCTGGACACCACTCCGTTTGGGCCTGCAGGTTCCCTACTCTTGTCAGTTTTGGATGCTTTAAGAAAATTGCTGGTTTTTGTACTTGGCCAGCATTGTGGTCACCATGCCTCCCCCCCACCTCAGAGACTTGATCTGAATCAAATCAGGGCCTGGCAGATTTCCTCTGTCTGGGGCCAGCTAGGAGCCGTCGGAGGCTCTGTGGGCCGTGTGGTCTGTGTCACTGCTCAGCCTGCGTGTGGAGAAGCAGGGCACCGAGAGTGTGTAAGCAAACGGCCACGGCCACGGCCAAATAAAGTCTATTTACCAAAATAGGCGGGCACGGGGCACTTGGCCCAGAGTTTGCGTTCCCCTGGTCTCAACAGTCTGGCCCACCTGTGCTGGGCCCTGGCCCGCACAGCTGCTCCCGACCCACATTTCGTTCCCGGCTCTGGAGCGGCCCTCCCTGATGGAGGCCTGGCGGCTTAGGCTGTGCGTCTCCCGGCCCCGAGTTACCGGATATGCACAGTGTGAAAGGAAGCCCAGGGACTGTACTTTGAGTAAGGGATGGCCCTCATCGGGGGCCCTGGGAAGGTTGGCAGGCCTCTGGACTGCTGAGGGCCCGGCGTCATGGGGGGACAGGCCGCCGTGGGCACCACCACACAGGGCTAATTAGAAAAAGAATACGATGTCTCCAAGCGGCAGGAGAACATTTGATTTGAAATATAGAATTAGTATCTATGCAGACAGGAAGTGGAACCACCAATTGGTGCTAATGTGCCAAGCTGGGACACCTGCGTTCTCTTCGGACACAAGCCCCGACGCTCCAGGGTACTAGTGGGTGGCCCTCTAGCCACCTGAGTCCCCCAGTCCCTGGCTCCTCTGTCCCATGGGGAGGCCACTGACTGAGAGCCTGGCGGCAGCGTGTTACACGAAGCAAATACAGAGCCGCAGGGCACAGAAGCCCTGACCGGAAATCTCAGAGGGAGCCCCGTCTCAGGATTGAAAGGCTGGTAGTCCTGCAGAGGGCGAAACCTTTCGCTGCTGTGCCAGCGGCATCTGGGCTCTCGCTGCTCAGCCTCCGGGTGGGGGCCGGGGTCCCGGGGACCGTTGGGAGGAGCCGACCTCGGGGTGGCGTAGGTGGCTGTGTGGGAGTCCCTGCGGCTGCCTTTACGTCCTTGGGGGGCTTTCTGGTGACCTGGTGGGCTCTGCGTGGCTTGAGTGGGCACTCTCTTGCCCTCTTGCTGTCGGTGAGCAGAAAGCACAGGGAGGTAGATGTTGGCCTTGAATGAGGTGGTACTTTGAAAGTCAGGGTCATTGAGTAAGAGGTAGCGAGTCTACCTGTGCTTGGGCCCGCTCCTGCATTGGGGGTGTGTAGGGGTGGCGCTGGGAGGATTCCTGCGGGGAGGGGGACGGGAGTGGGTGACACGTGAGGCCCCTTGCAGTGCTCCAGACCCTATCTCACCCACTTTGTGTCCTTGTGGAACGTGGTGATCCCTCAGCAACCTCTGATCACACCAGGGGTCTTCTCCCGGCCGTTGCCGAGCGTCCATGTTCCAGACGGCGGGCTCGGGGCTGGGCCTGCCTGGGAGGGAGCCGTTGTTCCTGCTGGAGCCACCCCTCCAGGTGCACAGGGCCGGCTCTTCGGCTCGTCTGGAGGGCCTGCTTAGAACTAAGTGTGCCTTTACGGTGCTCACTTTGATGTTTTCTGAAAGAGCGTTTATTTTATTTTTTACTTTTCTAAGTAGGCTCCATGCCCAGTGTGAAGCCCAGAAGAGTTTATTTTTGATATAATTATAGATACATAGTTAAGTTACAAAAATTACAGGGTGGTCCAGTGTGCCCTTTGCCCAGTTTCCCCCACCGAGCACAGACCACAGTGTCAAACCAGAAAAAGACATTGGCGCAATCCACAGAGCTCATTCTGACTTGACTGGTTTTGTGTGTACTCGTGCACGTATACTTGCGTGTGTGTTCACGTGTGCACGCTCACGTGTGTGCTTCTATCTGTGCCCATGTGTATCCTTGTGCACGTACTTGGATGTGTGCCCATGTGTGCCCTGGGGTGTGTGCTCACGTATGTACTTGTGTCCGTGCTTGCTTGTGTATATGTGTGTGTGCTTGTGTTTGTGCTTATGCGTGGTGCTCACGCGTGTGCCCGTGTGTACTCTCCTGTGTGCACGTACGCGTGTGCCTGTGGGTGTGCGTGCACGTGCAACCTTATCACCGGTGTAGGTTGCTGGGGCTCCCACCACAGTCAGGGTGCAGAAGTCCTCTGTCACCACGCAGCTCCCTGGATACCCTCTCTTTCTAGCCATTCACTCACTGAATGCAGGGCATTTGGGTTGTTTCCAGGTCTTTGCTTTTACAAATAAAGCTTTTAGGAACATCCGTGAGCACGAGTTTTCGTTTCTCTGGGGTAAACGCCCAGGAGGATAACTGCTGGGTCGTTTGCTGCGCGCGCGTTTGGTTTCCGAGCGAGCGGCTGTCCCAGCTTACATTCCCACCAGCATCCCGCCCGAGGCGAGCCTCTCCACCTCCTCACCAGCATTTGTTGTTTCTCTGGGCTTTATTTCAGTCATTCTGATGGTGGTGCTCACAGAGGTGCCCTGGGAGTTAGGTGAGGCGAAATGAAAACTTGCTTTTCCGGGGCTTGGCGATGTATGCTCCGGCGTGCTCAGTTCTGGAAACTGCCCGGGAGCTGGTATTGGGGCATCGTCCTGGCTTTGTCGCGGGGCCGTCCGCGGGGCCAGGCGGACGTGGCCTTCCCTGCCCTACCCCTGTGTGACATCCTGTCTCTTGCTCCAGGAGCTTTTCGGGGGTGGCGGGCCTCACTGGGCATCGTTCGGAGGTGGCTGGGGGCCACGGGGCCCACGAGGCCCACGGTCTGTCAGGCCGGCCTCGAGCAGATGCTCCCCTCGGTCTCCACAATGGGTTTCTCCACTCATTTGTCAAATCCGAAGAATTACAGAGAAGTTGGAAACCGATCAGCTTTCCCTGCTGCCGTGGAGACCTGGCAGCCCTCATTCTGGGCCAAAGAAAACAGGGTCCACCCCCACCCCCAATCCAGCTGTCGGCGCGGCCATCGCTGATGTGCTTCCTGGTGCCGCTGCGGCCAGCCAGCGAGGTATTTGTAGCTTTGTTTCCTTGTGCTCAGCAGAAGGTAACTCAGCAAAGCGGAATTTAAAAAAAAATCAGTGTTTGTTATTTTTCCTGAGTTATACATGACCAGTGTGAAAAAAAGAAAAGAGAGAAGCTACAGGAAATGACACGGAAGAAATCAGAAAGACGGATAACCCTGCGGTGAATATCTTGGAGTATATCCTCAATATTTTCACAATGGTTGTGTTTTCTTTTCTGTGTAAGAGAGTGCCCACATCAGCCCTGGGCACTATAGTTGGTTTTCCGTGCTGTCTAGTACGACAGAGAGAAAAGTAGCTCACGGTTGCTTTAGTTTCGCTTTCCTTGGTTACAGCCATGCGTGGTCATTTTCCATGTGCATATCGGTCATTTGCTTTTGTGGATGCCTGTAGGGTTTTTTTTTTTTTGTTTTTTTTTTTTGTTTTTTTTTTACCACTTCTGTTGCAAAACCTGTCTTCTCCATATTGATCAGAAAACTTGCTCCTTGTGCCGAGAGCTCTTCGTCTCTGCTTTATGCTTCAGGTAGTTTTCCAGCCGAGTTCTTCTTGTTTACAGCTTCCGCTCTGAGCAGACAGCCCCTCTGCCTCTCCCAGACTACTCCCTCGGGGCTCTGCACTGGCCTCCCAGGCCTGTGTGCCCAGACCGCCTCCCCACACCCCGTCCTGCCCTGTGCCCCCTTGGGGTTCCGTTTCTGCAGCTGTTACAGGAACTTCAGGGGCGTGCCGCGAGGCGTCCCCTGGCTGCCTCAGAAAGCCAGTGGCCTCCTGGCCGAGGACTTGGGGACTGCGAGGCAAGCAGCGGGGCCCCTGCTCCTGGGCTGTATCCGAGCTTGGGGGGCCTGCCCCACCCCGCGGCTGGAGGAGACTCCAGATTTTGACAGCCGGTTGTTTGGCTTTTGATGTGGAGTACAAAGGCAAAAGGAAATGTAGATAAAATTAAATTTCCTTATAACCTGCAGCCCATTGACAAATATTTGAGACAGGCAGAGTAAAACATTCCTCCGGGAAGCTCCTGATCTTGTAATACCTTGCTAGAGGGAAAAACGATCTTAGCGTGACAATAGCTAGGCCGCTAGGATCCTGGGAGTCTACCTCAGCAGATGGAAGTCCTTCCAGAAACTTCCCCGTCTTCACTTTCCCTAGCTCCACGGAATATGATCAGTTGCCCCTCACAATCCCGGGGCAGCGGCAGCCCTTCCTGCCCACAGGTCTTGTCCCTGCACTTTCATAAAAACCACGTTTTTGCACCGAAGATATCTCAGGAATTCTAGGCCGTCAGCTCCAAACCCCATTTCCACACGAGTTTTCACTGGTGACGTAACGTCTGGTGCCTGCAGAGGCGCTGCGAGGGGGGATGCGTGGGGCTTACGAGCACATGCCATTTCGGGCGAAGCCCTCCCACGGACCAGGTGCTCGGCCCGCTGCCGGAGTCCCCCCTGCTGTCCAGGAGTGCCTGGCCGCCAGCTTGCCTCGGGTCGCTTGGTCGTTTTGCTCAGCCTCCTGGCCCGACCGGGCTGTGTGTTTGCCCGCCCGCCGTCCCTCGGCCCGTGTGGCCCCCACCCTGTGGCGCTGGGGCACGAGTCACTGTCAGTGGCATGTGGGGAGTGGGTGCGTGTGGTTCGGGTCCCTTCAGATGAAGAGGGAGGGAGGGAGGCGGTTGCCATTTACGGAAAGGTGTCCTGGCTGGCGTCTGCCCCGGGTTACGTGTGGGCCCCTGAGATGTCGTCACACTCGGAGCCCGGAAGCCGGTCCCAGCTGAGGGACTGGCAGTGGGGAAAGGCTGTGCCCCTCAGCCCTAGTCCAGGTTCTGACGCTCACCCCAGAACTGTGAGCGTCACTTAAACGTTTTCAGTTTTCGTGCCCCGAAGCTACACTCACTGCACTTGAGGGAGGCTGTGCGCCTGCGTGCTGTCCTGGGAGGCGGGTGGCACATGAGCTGTGACCGTTAGAATGAACTTGGGCTTAGTGGCCATGTGGGAGAAGGCCCAGAGAAGGACTCATGCCGTACGTGTTGGTTGTGTTCCCAAGGTGACCTGTAGGCGCACAGTCGATGAGATAATTTGAAGTAATACGTATATATGTGTGTGTGTATATGTACGTGTATCTGTGTATACAAGCAATATGTGTATATATATCAGTCTGGTTGGTGGGTTGACATGAGAAATACCCCCTTCTGCTTCAAACACGTAACGTGCTTAAAGAAATGTGACATCAGAATTATGTGACGTAACTAAAAGCAAGCAGTGTGCAAGAAATAAAGAAGCTCAAAGCCAGACTGGTGAGCGAAGCCAGAGCTGGTGGCCCCAAAGGCGTCGGAACTGGGCCTCCACCGTAAGGCTGCTGTCCTAGCCACACGGCCACGTGAGGTGTGTACTCACGTGCAGACAGTGGAACTGAGCTCCTGCCCCAAACCCAAGAGCCACAGGTCCGTCACGCAGGAATTAGAAAATCCTGCCCATTGGGCAGACACAGCAGGAAGCCAGGGTGGGTGAAGAAAGCGTCTGTGGTGCAGAACCAGAGTCCCAGACCTACGGTGTGTGTCAGAGCCAGACCCCAAATCTGTACCAACCCCCTTCACGGGAGCCCTCGGTCAAGAAAGTCAGCGGGCCACTTGTTTGGACCAGTGGGATTCATGGACCCTCCAAGCGGGGACAAAGGCAAAACCACCCCCCGGGGTCTCCCAAGGAGAGCAGCTCTCCTGAAAAAGCACAGTCCCTGGGAGGAGAGACCTGTCCTTAGAGTCAGCAAGTAAGGCAGGGGACAGAATTCACAGGAAGCACGAGGCAGAGGACCGGGGAGAGCTTCAATGGGTTTAAAGCATTTGGGGGATAACGAGAGAGTCGGCATTCTGTCCTTTTTCCCTCCAGCCTGAGAACAAGTGGGAAGAGTTGAAAGGAATCCAATTGAAATTTGTAAAAGTAAAACTCTCATCTTGGAGTTCCGTGGGGGGCCAGGTCTGGCTAAGAGAGAGGTGCACACATGCCCCAGAGACGCACAGTGATGTGTCACCGGGGAACCTGGGAGGGCAGGTCAGGGGGCGAGGAGGGCAGTATTTGAGGATAAACTGGCTGAGAAATTTGTGGCGTTGATGGCAGTGTGAGTGTCAAAGGGGCGTGTCCAGTCCCAGACTCGCGCGGTGCGCGGAATAAAGGCAGCCGGGCAGCACCATGGGAGCGAGCGAGCCGCCGGAGAGGCGAGGCGGGCGGCCAGGGCAGGGACGGGCTCGCTGGGCCCCACCTCTGCTGGACCGGACGGGTGGCCTCCCATGCTGTGGCCACGAGTCCCAGCAGACGGGAGGCATGAGATTGTGGCTGCCTGAAGCTGGTGGGAGATGGGTGTCATGGGAAGGACACAGTGGATGATGGGAATGGTCTCCAGAAGTTTTCAGGCGTCTCCCAAGTTGTGAACTGGCATTGTTCCTATAGTGGAAAACTGGGCTGGAGAAAACGATGAAAAATAAGAAAAATCTTGGTATCTTTTCTCCGTGAGACTCTGCAGCACAGCCTGGGAATGATTGGGGACGCGCTCTAGCTGGCTGCCGAGCGGTGATGCATGGGGAGGGCCGGGCGCACAGACCGCTGCACATCTGTGTTCTCACGGCCAGTGCACACGCCACCTGCTGTCATTCTTGGCCACCGGTTTCCCTCACCTCCCTCCTCCTGCCGGCCCGTGGCGACGGGGAGCAGAGGAGTATGAGCCTCCCCCGCCCCCCAGAGGCTGGTGGCAGCGACGGCCCCGGGCCCTTGCCCTCCATGGGTGGGGTTTGGGAGCGCTCTAGTCCGTCTCCCTGTGGGCTGTGCACCGTGACTTGCTTCCCCTTCACTGTTCGTTCACTAAGCCCAGCTGTCCCTGGACACCATAGCGACAACGTGAGGGAGGGGCCTCTGCCTTCAGACCCCACAGCAGGGCACTTGTCTGGGAGTGAGGGGCTCCATTGGGACCCCCTCTCCCCGTGTAAGACTCTCCTCCACTTGCCATGGACACCCTGGATCTGACCGCTTCCACCCAGTCCCAGCCCCATCACCTTCACCCGAGAGGGACCACCCTGTCCTCCATCCTTCGTGGCCCTTGGAGCTCTCTCTAATGCACACAGGATAAGTAGCATCGAAACGGTGAACAAGGGAAGTTGACAAAGGAAACTCCCCCCTCCAATTCCACCCTTCTGACATTCAGTGTGTTCCCTTTTTTAAAGATTTATTTCTTTATTTGAGAGAGAGAGAGCACTCACGTGCATGCGCAGGGGGAGGGGCAGAGGGAGAGGAAGAGAGAATCTCAAGCTGATTCCACGCTGAGCACAGAACCCAACACGGGGCTTGGTCCCATGACCCTGAGATTACGACCTGAGCTGAAACCAGGGGTCGGGCAGGCGCTCCCCCGACTGCGCCCCCCAGGCGCCCCTAGCGTGTTCCATCTTTAAGTGTCCCCTCTATTCCTAAGACACCAATTTGAGGATGTGTCCCTCCCACACTTGAGCTCTTTGTGCACACTTGATTTATACGTGGCCGCTTTTCATACCATTCTTAACTTAATTTTTGAAAACAAACCCCCCCACCCCCCACTTTATAAAAATAAAACACACCCGTGGTGAAAAATTCAGAAAACGTGTAGAAGTTGAGAGAGAAATGTTTGGTACGTTAGCATATTTGTAAGTATCTTTAAAGTCGTGGTTGGCTTTCAGGCGGGCGCACGTCGCTCTGTAACAGGTTTGTGGGGTTAGGATCACAGCCTCACTCTCACCCTCAAGTCGTCCTTTTGCCGTTTTGGAGACTGAACCACACTGCAACCAGCCCCTGGGGCTGGATGGCTTCGTCCTGCTCTCCTCGAGGCCCGGCGTTGTCACTCCCTTGTCGCAGACAGCCCTGCAGGCCCAAGGCCGGGACTGTCTCCTCCTTGCCTAGGAAAGCAGGGCCAGCCGGGAACCTGGGCTCTTGAGTGAATCTCTGCGTCAGTGGGTTTTTTTTGTTTGTTTTTTGGGCTTTTTTTTTTTCCTCTTGGCTGTAGAAGGGGGATGTCATAGAGTCTGTGTCTTGAGACTTTCCGCCCTGCCGTACATTGGGAGTTGTAGAGCTTACGGGAGCGTCTGCCCCAGAGGTGCCAGGAGCTGACTTGTGACGTGCACGTGCTCCTCTCCGGCTGGTTTGGCCCGCGACCTCCAGGTCATTCCTTCATCAGAACCAATTTTCTTATGTTCGTTGGCACGTGTTTATAAGCCAACAGGCAGAAGTGGGGTGCTTCCTGCCTTGCCCCTTCTTCTGCTGCAATTATCTCCACTTCCTGGCTGTTCAAAGGAAGCCACTAAATTCATTGTTTCCAGTTGAGTGGATGCTGCATTTACTTCAGGGAGCTTATATTTCGTTACAGCGTTCGCTAATGTTCACGAGGAAGATTAGTCACTGGCTAATCAGACAATGTGCGCAAGGCGGTACTCCAGTTTTGGGTCTAAAATACCAGAATGGGCAGATTAGGCTGAATATTTGTTCAATCTTTTCAAAATTATTTTTGTAATGGTATGACAAGATTTCCCAGGATGAAGTATTCACAGCTGGGAAAACAGTCGTTGCTTTGAAGATGGTTTTCCCAGGCACAGAGCTCACGTCTCCTGCTGTTAGGAGCATAAACAGCGTCTAGTTTAAACTCGCCCTTCTTGTGGTCAGGTTTAATGGCACAGGGTGGCCTTTTTCCGGCGGAGCTGCGTGGTCCTCTCTCAGGAACATACTTTTGTGACCCTGGAGGAAACCGTACTGCCGTTGGCCCAGATACGTGAGGGAGTGCGGTTGCGAAGGCGTGGCTCTCCGACTTCGCGGGTACTTCGTGCCGATAGGTAGTATCTTTTAAGGCTAAGAGTCACAGTGGAGGTTGAGGACCTGGCTCACAGTGACCATCAGGGTGACCTGGACGATGCCATCCTTACCTCCTTGAAGCCTCCATTGGTCCCAGAGCCCTGCACATTCTCCAGGACTGAGCAGGGCTGCCACCCGAAGCCAGGCACGTCGGCCCACTGGGCCAGCCGGTTTGGGTACCAGATCGTGGTTCAGGGGCAGGATGGAGGCGTGTGACTGCAGGACATCAGCAGGCTGGGATGAATGTCCAGGTGCCGCCACTGGGGATACCGCAGTTGGCGCACGGGGCTCGGCGTGCAAAATGGGCTTGGTGACTGTTTTGGGAAGGAACGAGAAAGTAGGATCTAAGCATGAGGTTTACGCACATGTATCAGGGTATAGGCCAGCTCCTTTAACGCGGAGATCCCGATTCAGTACACGTTTGTTTCACAGCCCGGGGGTGAGCGGCCCAGGCCTGGGTTGTCCAGGGACCTGCGCCCTGTTCATCTTACTGCCCTGCCTCCCCCTGGGGTGCTGTCCCTGCTGTGTGATCAGTGGCGGCTCACTGTGCTCGTGTTTTTGTTCCGGGGCAGGGGACAGACGGAGTGAGGGCCAGTGGCTTCGTCTTCACAGAGATGACTGGGAAGCCTCAGGCGTGCCCTCTGCCCACCCCCTGCGGACCGCACCTCAGTCATCGGCTCCTCTCGGGCTGCGGCTGAGGCATTGACTGTCGTCCCCAACTGGGCAGCCAGGAGGCCGGTCAAAATTGGGGGCTCTGTTCCCGAAAGCAGGAAGGGGAAAATGGGCACCGGGGGAGTCTGCCATGGGTGCCATCGCCTCATTGTCAAGTTCACAGCGGAGGGCTGCGGGCCGCGGGATGGGGTGTGACCTGGGGCACCAGGCTTCTCTCCGATGCCTGTCAAACGGAGATCACGCGGGGATGGTGTGCGGGGCGGCCGCGAGGGTGCCGAGGTGACGAATGGAAGGGTGACAGGTGTCTGTGTCAGCGAGTACCGAGGAAGCGGTCGTTTCTCCTTTCTTGTGTGGTGCGTGAGAGGACATACGTCCTCTGGGGAGGGTGGGACTAATGTTTGTGTGGGAGGCATAGGCATGATTTGAGTGAATCTCTGCGTTTGCTGAGGGCACTTTTATGAATTGGTGTTCCGTTTACGTTATTACTGTAAAAGCTGGTAGATTCTGGGTTTTGTTTTAAGATTTTATATTTTTTTTTGAGATAACATGAGGAGGGGGAGGGGCAGAGAGAGAAGCAGGCTCCCCGCTGAGCAGGGAGCCCGATGCAGGACTCAATCCCAGGACCCTGAGATTATGACCTGAGCTGAAGGCAGATGCTTAACCAACTGAGCCCCCCAGGCATCCCAGGCCGGAACCCCACAGAAGCTTCCTGCTCACCCTACCCCCAGCCCGAGGCTGAGTGACCCCTGTGTGCTCCAGCATCATGTCTGAGAAGTCGGGGTGACCGCACACCCGGCTTGAGGGGGCAGTAGGAGAACCCGAGACCGCACACAGGAAACGCATGGCATGGCGCTGGGCTGTGGGACGCTGTCACTACCTGTCGCTGTGGTTTATTCTTTTAATCGAGTAATACCTGAAAACGGGGTCTGGGTTTCTTACATCTTGGATTTCATCCCAGGAGGTCAGGCTTCTTGAGCAGTTTGATCAGCAAACGTCTGACGGTACGGCTGCGCTTAGGGAATTGAAACGCAAGGGATGATGTGTGTGACTGCGTGATGACAGCCTTCCCAGCCGCGGGGATGCCACGTGGCCATGTTTGTGTGCTGACATGTCGTAATGAGCCCTGGTGGCGCCTGACGGCCGGGTTTCAGTCCTTGCACGTGTGAGGGGCAGACGGTGGTGCCTCAAAGAGCGGCTTCTGCTTCTGGCTGACGGTCCCTTGTGAAGTGCAGAGACTCGCTTGTGTGGCCCGTCTATGACGGTAAATAGTGTTGAAGGAGGTTAGCAGAACGCCATTCCTAAGGACCAGACACGGGGTCTCACATGTTTCATGTTGGCAGCTGCCTGCGTGCCCGCCTCTCCCAGGAACATGTGGTCTCTGCCGCCCTTTTCAGGATGGAGGGGTCTCCGCCGTGTCGGACCGCGTGGGCGGCGTGCTTCCAGAGGGCAGGCTGAGGGGATCCCCGGTCAGCCAAGACATGGGGGATGCACAGGGGAGTGTGTAGGAGCCTGAGAGTGCGTGTGTGTGCACACACGCGTGTGCGTGTCTGTGTGTGACTCCGCTCTCACAGAGCGCCCTAGCACTGCGCGGCCACACCCGAGTTTGTGTCCTGCCCGGTCCCGGCAGAGCAGTGCGCCTGGCCCCGAGAGCCTGGGGCTGTGCCCTGCCGTGTGGGGCCTGACTGCGGTCAGCGTTCTCGAAGCTGCAGCTCATCCCCGGCCAGGTGAAGAAGCAGGTGTCGCCAGGCAGCTGGGCCGCGAGGCGGGTGCTGGACGCACGGGCCGCCCGGCGCCCTCGCCCTCACCCTGCTCTCTCGGTGGCACGGGTGCCGTGGGCATGTATGAACAGGAATCCTACATTTGTAACTTGGGGCGGACGGTGGAGATGTTCCCGCGCAGATAAACGGGAGTTTCCCTGTCGTATGTAGTTTGTAGGGAAGAAATTCAAACCTGTGGTATTTTCTGTCTTTCCTGCTGCCCCCACATCCTCTTAAAACAAACACCCTCAACTCCCATGTTGGCAGCTTGTGTGAGTAAACCCTCTGAAAATTAGGACTGTCTTGGGTTCACACAACCTCATGGAACTTTGGTTTTAAAAAGAAAACAGAACTTTTTTCAAGAAAAACAAACAAGGGGGATGGTACTTTCAGAACGCAGACCCAGAGTGCTTGTGTCCGAGCAGGGCGCTCGCTTGAATAGTAAGTGGCCTGTGACTGAACTGGGAGCCGCCCAGCCCTCTGGAGTCCGGGGACGGCCCTCGAGCCCATCTGCCGGCAGGCAGCTAGGGAGGAGGAGTCCCCTTATCTCCAGCAGCCGGGTCCTTCCCTCGGGATAGATTGTTTGTAGGAAATGCAATCTTGGGGAACCTGGGTGACTTCGTTGGTTAAGCATCCGACTCTTAATTTCGGCTCAGATCATAACTTCAGGGTCGTGAGATCGATCCCCCCTCGGGCTCCACACTGGGCATGGGCCCCGCTTTGGATCCTCTCTCTCCCCCGCCACCCTCCTCTAAAAATAAAATAAAATAAAAAATAAACAGAAAATATAGTCTTATTTTTTTTTTCAATTTGTGTATTCATTACTGGTGCACTGAACTGTGCTTAAGAGTTTTTAAGGCAAAATTGTACGTGTCTGGAGCTTACGGGAAGCAAGAAGCCAGAAATGTCTCTAGGTGTCTTTGGAGGAATGAACTAATGTAAGCTTGATGGGGTGGCGGGGGGCAGAGAGGCTCGGCCCTTGGGGGTCCCCTGGATTGCAGGGGGTCAGAGCAGAGCTGGGTGGCCCCAAGGAGGGAGCCAGGAAAGGCAGGGAAACAGTAACTTCAGGGCGGGGAGGGAGGGAGGGAGGTGGCACAGACAGGCGGTGCGTTTCTGTCTCTCTTCCCGGCTCTCCCCAACCTGTCCTCCTGCCCTCTCGACGCCCTGTGATCTTTCTTCTCAAGTGTGCCCTCTGAGGGGACACTTGTTTTCTCCAGATGGTGTTTTGAGGCATGGAGGGGCTGCTGCTGCCTTCTTTATTGAAGCTTCTAGTTCCGTGTCTTGTGTTATCAACGTCCTGTGTGACCTTAGTCTCTACCTGACTTCCCCTTTAAGAACTAGAGCATGGAATGTGGGGTGCGGTTTGCGATGCTCCTTTGCTTTTACTGAAGAAGTAAGGCCATTTTTACCCGGGGAACGGTAGTGGGTATTGGTGGTAAATTCTCGTTTGAGCCTGGTTTTGAACGGGGCAGCTGCGGGTTTCGTGGATGGCTGCAGATAGCCAGACTCCGTGCTGGGCCCTGTCCCTCCTGTTGGGCGCCCCCCCACCCTTCTTATTATGAAATACGCAAGAAGGGGAGCACGTGCAGCTTAGAGGAAGCCGCAGCCCACGCAGAAGGTGGCACGACGCTGGCTCTCTCGTCCCCTCCTCGCTTCTCTCCGGATTCGTGCTGCTCAGGTGTTGGTCCCGTTTCACAGTTGGCTTGTGCTCGTATTCAGACGTTTTGTTTCGTCTTACTTTTTTAGCTGAACTTTATTTGTACACGTTACCCATGCACTGGTGTATGGCCCTGGTGGGTACCTTTTTTCTGTCCTTTACCCATTATTCTGGTGGTGGTCATTTGGCGTGTCTCCCAATTTGGGCAGTTGTGAGCAGTGCTGTGCCAAATGCTTCCATACATGTGGCCTGTCCTACCTGTGCACACGTTTCTCTGGGGCTGTGTACCTAGTCATGGAATTGCAGGGTCTCAGGATTAGTGGATCTTCATCTCTCCTGGATAAACCCTCGACATCGTCTATTGCTATGTAACAAATTACTGCAAAATGTAGTGCTTTAAGATAACCAGGTTTGTGTGGCTCTGGGTCTTGGTGGGGCTTAGCTGGGTCTTGGGGCTCAGGTTCTCCCAAACTGCCGGTGGGTGTGGCTGGGGTTGTGGTTTCACCCGAAGGTCCGATGGCGCGCTGGGGGTGGGGCTCTGCGTGCAGCCTCTCTCCCCGGCTGTTGCGAGGATTCCCCCTCACTGGCTGTCACACTGAGGGCCTCGCTTCCTTGCTGGCTGTTGGCCCGAGGCTGCCCTCAGCGCCCTGCGTGTGGGGCTCTGCGTGGGGAGCTCACGGTATGGCACCTGCCCTGTCACAGTGCGAGAGAGAGAGAGAGAACGCACGCGCGCGCGCGAGAGAGCGCACACACACGCGCAGAGGAGCGTCGTGATCTTTTATAGCTGCTCTCGGAGGGGATTTCCCATCACTTCTGCTGCAGTTTCTGGGTTAGAAGTGCATTGCAGGGTCTAGCCTCCACACAAGGGTGTGGCTGTTGGGACGCGGGGACCCTGGGGACCACTGTAGAAGCGGCCTGCCACACCCCCAGTGTCTTCTCAAAAGCGCAGACCCAACGATGTTCCCACAGTGGCGGACGAGAGTTCACTATAGGCCTTTTGTACGTCACTGAGTCTCGTCACACTTCTAGTAATATTGGGAGTTTGAGTAGCATCTCTTTGGGGGCATTTAATATTTCGATGGTTATGTATTTAGAAGTAAAATTGACTCGGAATAGCCAGCTTCGAAGCATTTTGGCAAACGCACGCACCTTTGTGCCAGAAGGCCCGGGCCTGGTGCCTGGCTGTCCGCGGGCTGACCTCCTTCCTCGCTTGCCTCCTGAGTGACCGGGCCCCGGGTGCGGGTGCCACCACTCTGACATGTCGCCCCAGCCCAGAGCCCGCAGACCTCAAGCCCCCTCCCACTCAGTGTCCCGCGTGAACGCCCACTGGTGGACTCAAGACGTAACTGAGACTCCAGTGCTCGCTCTCCCCGGGGCTTTCGCTCAGCCTTCCCTGTAGGGGCAGTGAGAACACCACTGCTCCAGCTGCTCAGGCAAAATGCTTGTATTGATTCTTTCTTATTGTCGTAAAATACACGTAATGTAAAATGGAACATCTTCACCGTTGCTCAGTGCACAGTTCAAGGGCACCGAGCACATCCACGCTGCTGTGCAGACGTCCCCCTGTCTGGCTCCAGAATGTTCCATCCCCCCCACGGAGACCCTGTCCCCGTGTCGCACGGACCCCTACTCCCCCAGCCCCGGCCCCACCGTCTGCTCTCTGTGTCTGTGAGTCTGACGACTCCGGGTCCTCGTGTGAGTGGGGCCCCCGTGCGTGTCCTTTCATCTTTGTGTTTGTCTCTTGATGCTGGCTGCTTCCCCCACCCCCATCCAGTCCATCAGCGAGTCCCGGCAACTTTGGAATGTACCAGAGCCCGGCCATGTCCTGACCCAGGCCCTCGCCGTTCCCGGCCTTCCTCACCACCTCCCTCAAGGCTACTCTGAGCGCTGCCGTCGGTCAGTCATTTCCAGTGGAAGCCCCACTCGGCTTCGGACCTGGGGGTCCCGCCCCCCTCTGCTGTCTTGCACACCGAGTAGATGGTCGACATCCAGTTGAAGAAACTCTCCTCTACTCCTCGTTTTCTCCAGTTTTTATCATGACTGATTGTTGACTTCTGTCCGGTGCTTTCTCCGCGTCAGTTCTCGTGCTCGCGTGATTGTCCCCCATGAACCTGTGTACCGCGGCGCATGACGCTGATGGACACGAACGTCGAGCCCGCCTCGTGTCCCCGGGATGAGCCCTCGGTGCTCCCGGTGGATCCTGACCTGTACGTGCTGCTGAATTCCGTTGCCCGGATGTTAAGGACTTCTGCGTCTGGATTCATGAGGAACGCTGCTCTGCGGGGTTTCTGGTACCGTCTTCGTCTGATTTTGACTCAGGGTATTGTGTCAGTTCTTCCTGTGACGTCTGGTTACCGTCAGCGCGAAGCCCTCTGGGCCTGGACACTTCTTTCTCGGGGGCTTTCACGTCGTGGCTCGAGTGTCCTCGGTGGCTGCAGCGCTCCTGGAACGATCTGTTTCATAGGACTTGGAGACTGTGGAAGTTTGTGCTTTTGGAATATTCGCTCTACTTCCTGTTTCTGTTACAGTTTTATGTTCCCCGCAGACAGTCTCAGCTTTGACTTCTGTTTCTTTCAGTGCGGTAAGTGGCCGTTTCAGGTGTCGTGCGGGGTCTCCGATTGTGGAGCCCATTGGAGCCGGTCCCTGCGCTGCTCTCACCACGTCCCTGCCCGTCTTCCCACCCTTCCTGGTCCCCGCACCGCAGAGATCTTTCCGGGCGTTCCTGCCGCCTGCGCTGGCCTTGCCCTCCGGGAAGCCTGTGCCGGCTCCCGCGGCCTCAACGCTTGCCCCGGGCTGGCTCCCCGGTCCCGCCACGCCGTGATGGCCGTTTCCTCTGTCCCCCCGTCACAGGCCAGCGTCTGTTCTCTGGCCTGCCGTACGTCCAGGGCTCTCGGAGGGGTGCGGTGAAGGTGACACGGGGGCTCGGGTCACCGTGTGTCAGGTGGTGCTTCCAGCACAGCCTTTTGCAGCCTTGGCTCGCTGCGGGCCGCGTCGGGTGACGGGTGCCCTCCGGACATTGCAGCTCCTCTCCCCTAGCTGCTGCTCTCTTCTAGAAATTGGTCTGAGCGTTGTCCCCCCCCCCGCCCCCCGCCAGGTGTAGCGATGGTGTATGTCGCCCGATCGTGCCGCGTCCACAGTTGTCAGGGGCAGGTCGATCCGCCTGGCGGGTTTCGGTGATGCCCTGGTACCTGGTCTTCGAGCCCAGGGGACAGACTGCCATCCCTCTGGGGCAGTTCTGTGCGGTGACTTCGCGGGCAAGAGCCTTCCACCGTTTCAGTCTTCAGAGGAAGCGGGCTCTGCAGCGGCCTGCTCTGATTCTCTTCATTTGGCAGAATTTCCATTTTCGAGTCCACAGAGGGAAACGCTGTGTCGTTTGTTGAAGACGGAGTGTCCTGGGCAGGGCTGCGTCTCCGACGAGCGAGGTGCCCTCCTTCCCTGCTGACTTCAGGAGTTCGCTGTGACCCTCCTGGGAGAGCCTGGTCTCCTGGGGGGTGGGATGGGGGGGATGCTGAGGACTCACCTGTGCTCCAGGTGACCGCTCAGAACCACACCGAGGCGCTGAGAGCCACCGCTGGGGTCTGCCTTCCTCTGTGCAGCAAGCACTTCCCGCAGAGCCCTGCTCTCGGTGCTGCGGGGTCTCCTACGGCCCCTTCCTCTGGGGGCTCAGGTCCCGGGAGAAGCGGGGCCGGAAGGCAGAGGGTGGGCGAGCACGTTAGGAGCTGTCCAGGCAGGTCGGGAGGAGAGAGGAAGACACAGGAACTTGTAAGGGACCTCCCGTCAGTAGATGCCTGCATTCAGCAGAACCAGCCCCCCGGGAGAGACTGGGGGACCTGGCCTTCTCTGATCCTACCTGGCATCTTTCCAGGACTCCCTACAGCTGATTTCTTGTGAGGAGTTTTAGATCGATTCCACCGTGGGATGAAGGCCTAGAGTTACAGTCAGGTTTGATGCACTTTTGTTTTGGGTTCCTTTGGCTTTTAAAACCCTTGTTCCCAGACAGAACCCCCACCCACTGGACAATGGCTAAAACCAGATTAACTCATAGCTGCCAGCACTTTTCTGCCCACACAGAACTGGGTGTGGAGGCGAGGCCCGAGGCCGTGCACACGCTCGCGGGCCTGTGTGGTGAGCACGAAGGCTCTGTGACCGTTGATCCCTGGGATCATGACCTGAACTGAAGGCAAACACTTAACCGACGGAGCCCCCCAGGCATCCTTCAGCTTCTTACTCAAGTTCTTTTGGTCTGTTTTTGACTTGCCAGCATATCAGAAGACTCCCCAAATGCTTAGTTTCCCACCGTGGAAAAGAAAGTAAAGCCTGAAATCCGAAGCAGTCTGCAAGGAGAGAAAGTGCTGGTTCCGAGAAGGCACCTCCCGTTGGCAGGTGTTGCCGGCGCCCGTCGGGAGGACGGGGGGGACGAGGGCGGGAGGACGGCGGGAACATGGCAGACCGGGAGGGCACCGAGCAGGGAAGAACCCAGGCGGGGTGGTGGCTTTGTTTTTAAACAACAGCTTTTTTTGAGATGTAATTTATGTAACGCAAATTCACCCTTTTGAAGTGTGTACATAGTGCTTTTTAGTGTATTCACAGAGTTATCTGACTGCTAGTCTGATCTCATTTCAGAGTATTTTCTTTACCCCCGAGAGAAACCTGGCCCCCGTTAGCGTCCCTCCCCGTTCCCCGGCGCCCCCCTCCCCCGTTGCTGGGGTGGGCTGCTCAGTAGGGCCACAGGCCACGTGGCCCTTCACATGTGGCTGCTTCTCTGAGCCTCGGCTTCGGGGTTCGTCCGCGCCGTGGCAGCTGTCCGGGCCTCATGCCCTCACGTGGCCAAGGAGGATCCCGTCGTGTGGCCAGACCACGTCAGCCATTGCTGGGCCTTTGAGTTGTTTCTACCTCTTGGCCATGGTGAGTGGTGCTGCTGTGAATACTCATGTACAAGTTTTTGTTTGAGCACCTGCTTCAGTTCTTTGGGTCCACGCCCAGGCCTGGACTGGACATTCTGCACATTGAGTCCTGTCTGCTTGGACGTTCGTGTGCATGCGCGTCCTCAGGCCGCGTCCTTCTGTGGGCAGGTGAATACTGCCCGCACCGTGAATACTGAAGTGTGTGTCTTCTTAGAAGAAGGGCGTTCATTATCTCGTGTACCCGGGACAGTCTCAGCACCAAGCGATGCCTCCTGTCCCTGGGCCCCGCAGCGGTACCCTTGCAGCATTTCCTTCTAGAAGAACATCCCGCCGAGGGGCCCGTGCTACACTGAGTTGTCGAGTTGCTTTATCTCTTGACTCTCCCTTAATTTGGGACACTCTCTCTGCCTTTGTCTCTGTGACATGACATTTTGGATCATTACCCCATCCCCATTTTGGAGTTTCTGATACTTCCTCCTGACTAGGTTGAGGTCACAATCCCAGACAGGACATGGAGACGTCGTGGCCTAATTAGGGCCCACATCTGGGCTGCCCTTCCCCTTGTGGGGCCTCGTCGGCTCTCCGTGAAGGGCCATCCCATCTCCCTGCTATGCGGTACCTCTGTCTCCCACGGGAAAGCAGCCAGTGGGGAGCCTCTACACATGTCCTGTTCCCATCACATGTCCTGGGTTTAGCCTCCATTTGGGATTCTCGCCTGTCCCGGGCTTCGCTGGGACCCCTGCAGTAGCCTTCCCCAGCCCGCAGGAACCCTCCACCCTCAGGATGCAAGGCTCACTTACGCACTCCTGTGTGTGACTGTATTGTGTTATTCTTGGTATTCATTGCATATACACTGTGTTTACTTGTATTCATTACTGGATTGGACGCATGGATTCTTATCTTTCAGTAGTTTGTGATTGTGTTGATGCTCAAAGTGCCCTGGATTTGGCTAGTGCGATCCCTTCTAGTAGGTCCTCGTGTCCTTTTGATGTGACCCTGTCATTCTTTCGAAGCTTTTCTTCCTTTTGGAGGAGCACCGTGTGCCGGGCTCACCTTGTACTCCCACCCCGCCTGAATTGGCCATTTCTCTGAAGAGCCTGGCTTCTTCTCGGGGGGCCAGCCTGGGCACTGCTGGACCTGCAGCCGCTCAGGCCCTTCCTGCCCCTCTGAGCAGATGGAACTAGGGAACATACGATCCGGCGTGTGCACACACCGCACACGCATGCATGTGCCACGTACACGAGTGCGTACATGGCCCGCGTGCTGTCCTGCACATATTCTCAGTTTAGAGATCTTGGGGTTCAGTGCACACCACCGGTTCCATCAACCCGGGGGCCCTCCCCTGCCCTTCTCCCTTCCACGTTGCATCTCCCGCCATCTGCTTGGGGGCAGCTCTGGGTTCATTGACAAACATGCTCTGTTCAGAATGCACGTAACGGTTTCACCCGTAGCACCTCGAAAGACGAGGGGGCACATGACAGTGAGGCTGTAATGACCCAAATGCCTCCACCCCTCCCAGGGGTCTCGGGGTCTGGAAAGCGTCACCCTCACAATCGAGAGTTAATTATTAAGCACAAAGAAAATTAGGAAGTCTTGTTCGGTACTGGTGGATTTTGTGTGCTTACAGCTCCGTACCGTTGGGCTCTTGGTAGGTTCACAGAGCGTCTGCGCCCGGGGGGGCTCACTTACCAGGAAGCAGCAAGGTAACCAAACACCCCGATTTGATCTTATGGCACTCCGGACAAAATAATTAAATCAGCCTCCGCTCTCAGGCACATGCTTCTGAGGATTCCTGCATGTGGATGGGCCAGGCAGCCTGTGCGCACAGGCTCCGGGGTCCTGGGCTCAGAAAAGCCTCCAGTGGCCGCCTGTCCGGCCTCGGGCTCGGTGAGAGTTCCTTTCTGTTGAATCAGGACCTGTACCTTGCACTTGCCCTTCTAGCGACCGTCCGGTGGACCCTCGGGGGAGTGTGCTGCTGGTTTACACATCAGAGGATGGGCTTCGACAGGTTAGAGGTAGGAGCTGTGCCCGGCCCTGTTGGGCCCGTGCCCCGGGCAAGCACCGGCTGTGAAAGGCTTGGTGCAGAGCCCCTTCAGGAGCGGGCCCGCCTTTTCCAGCTCTCGCAGCGCTGTCCGCCACGGGGAGGGCAGCCCATGTGGAGGGCCGCCTGCGGGGAGGAGCGCCCTGTCCTTGACCGATGCTTCGGGCCTTTGGGCAGACACAGTTCCTGCCCAGACATCTTCGGAGGGGCTCTCCGTTCTGCTCCTTCCTGCCCAGAACGTCCTGTCTGGTGCACCTTTGGGAAAGGACCGAGCCTGTGACCCTGATTGACCTCTTGATCTCTAGGTGCTGCAGAGGAAGGGATGTGGGTTTGGGAGACGTGGGCCGGGGGTCAGTTCCCAGCTACATCATTACCATTCAAGATTCTAGGCAGTTCAGGACTCTGAGTAATGGGGACAGCGTGTGCCTCCCGGGGTTATCGGAGGGATCAGGGAGTGGGCTTGATTCCCTGGTGGCGCCGTCTCCCCACCCTTTCTCCAGAGCTCAGCTAGACAACACGGGTCTCCAGGCTCCGGGCAGTCTTCAAGCGCTCCCCGCCACGGCTTTGCATGCTGGGAATGGTGCGCGTGTTTGATGAACCCTTGCACTCCTGGCTGGGGCACAGGTCTGTGCGTCCGCTCTGCAGCTGGGAGTTGTCAGCACTGTCAAAGGGGGGACTTGGTCAGGAGCAGGTTTGCAGGCCGGGGCCTTGGGCGTGGCCATCTGCTCTGCCCGGGCCCTGGGAAGCTGCCCCGAGAAGCTGTCCCACCAGGGGCTCAGCGGCTGTGCCAGGGAAGGAATCCGAGAACCTCTTCTGGCTTTTATAGGACGAGGTGCGTCAATACCGGGTCCGTACCCCGCGTTGACTCGAGACTTTTGGGGGTTCTGGAGAGGCAGAGGGGGGAGGGAGGACTCTTCCTTGGAAGCTGCTGCCCTCCCCTTGGCTGCAGGGTGGGGGTCCTGTGACAGCGCGGCGGGTGAGTTCCCCACGCCAGAGCCGCGGGGGTGTGGGGACTGTCCTCAGCGGCCGGGTGGCTTTCCGGGCCTGCAATGGGGATGTTTATTTAGAAAGTCAGTCTGAGTGGGACTTCGGTGCTGGACATGGCATTTCTGCAGGGTCACAGCTGGTCAATGCAAATATTTACTTGGGACAGACACTCTTTTTCTTAGAGATTTGCACCCATAAAAACCATCGAAACTTCAATGGCTCATTTCCGTATCACCTAAACATTGTCTTTCCCGCAGGAAGTCCAGCCTGTGTGAAAATCCTTGAGGGCCCCCGTCTTCTGGGGAGGTGGGCCCCCTGAGTGGAGTATACGGGGCAGGAGAGGTGGGGTTCACTTTGATCCCACCTCAGTC
>CM052890.1:369141-416905 GCA_028534135.1 Potos flavus | reverse complement strand
GCACAGTGGAGGCCAGGGGTCCCCAGTCTCAGTGCACAGTGGAGGCCAGGGGTCCCCAGTCTCAGTGCACAGTGGAGGCCGGGGCTCCCCAGTCTCAGTGCACAGTGGAGGCCAGGGGTCCCCAGTCTCAGTGCACAGTGGAGGCCAGGGGTCCCCAGGCTCAGTCCACAGTTGAGGCCAGGACCCCCAGCTCCCATGCATTAGAGGACGGAAACCCTCTCTGCCCCCCAGCTGCCTCGTGACCACCCGGAGCTACTGCACGCACCGTGCCTGATGCTGATGGTCCAGAGCCTCCTGGAAGAGCCAGGGCCCGTGGCGTGCTGGCAGTAGTGCTTGCTCTGACACCAGGAGCTTGTGCAGCCAAGCGTCAGACATCCTGGAGGTGCCAGGTGCGTGCGGGTGACGGGGTTTAGATGTTGGCCCTGGGAGGGAGCGTTGGCTGGGTCGTGAGCCTGGCGACACCAGGGATGGGGGTGTCCTTGTGAGGAAAGACGGGTTCTGCTGCCGAGGCTGAAGGACCCCCACCCTGCTGCCCCCCGGCCCGCAGCAAACAACTCAGAGAATTGAGAATCAGGACGTGACTGTTTTATTGAGAAAGGCTGGACGTTTAGCAATCACTAGTTTTTCTTTCGTACGTCTTAAGGAGAATTGTTTACATTGCCATCATCTTTGTTCCCGCTGTTGGTCTCAGAGGCCAACTTTGCCCCGCGCGCGCTGGCCCCCCAGCTTGTACCCCGTGGTCCCCGTCCCTGGTGGGGTAGGTGCAGACACGCCCAGGAACACGCAGCAGCGGGCCGGCGACTCGGACAGCAGAGAGGTCTCTGGTTGCAGGAGTGCTCCGGGTCGGCGGGGCCCGGTCCGAGGGGTGCGTGTGCGAGAAGCGCTTCTCCCTTCCTCTCGGACTCGAGTGCACTTGTGAGTACGACAATAAACCATAAGCCACAGACGAGGCGGCCGGA
This sequence comes from Potos flavus, assembly GCA_028534135.1. NCBI lineage: Eukaryota > Metazoa > Chordata > Mammalia > Carnivora > Procyonidae > Potos > Potos flavus. The sequence continues at coordinate 415,946 of CM052890.1, read as the reverse complement.
CTGCAGTATCCTCTTCAGATCTGCTCAGTGTGTTCTGTCTCCAGACTTCATTTTTCCCAAGGATGGCAGATTTATGGCAGACCGACCTTGAAACTCAGGTCTCTCCTCCAAAATGTCCCCTTCGTTTTGCTTTCACTGGCCAACACGAGAACCGCCGTTTGCTGCGGGACACAGCGTGCAGAGTGGAGTGCAAGCTCTCGCTGGTCCCCATCCCTGTGCCCGCTCTTCGCCAGTCCCGTGCCTGCAGCCCTGAGTGTGGGTGGGGAGCCCCAGTGCTGTGTGCTCGGCCCAAGGTCAAGGTCGCTTACAGTGAGGGCTCCTGAGAGCCCAGGTGTGCCCGCAGCTGGGGCCTGGGCGGGCCGGCCTGTCCTGACCGGCCTCAGGGCTCCGTGTGGCCCCGCCGTTCCTCCCGCCTTGCCCTGGGGGTGAGCCAGCGTGGGGTCTGCGCGGGTCCGGCCCCCCCGCCTCTACACGGCGCTGCTGAACCTCACGTCCGACTGCTCCGCGCTGTCCGGGAGGACCGCCTTCAGTGCGGCGTGGCAGAAGCGGTTCAGACCTGACATGTGGGTTTTCTGCTCAATGTACAGCCTCAGTTTGTCCCGGAAAGTCTCCCCCAGAAAGCTGTAGATGAGGGGGTTCAGACAGCTGTTGGAGAACGCCGCCAGGTTGACGATGTGGCCCGTCAGCGGGTAGGCGTGGCGGAAGGACTGCGTGCAGGGAGCGGCTCCAGGCGGGCCACGCTGCAGGAGGTGGACGCTGATGAAGACGTTCTCCGGCAGCCAGCAGATGAAGAACACGAGGACCACCGCAAAGATCATGCGCAGGGCTTTCTGCCTCCGGGGGCGCAGGCCTCGGTGCTTGTGAGCCTTGACGAGCACGCGGACGATGAGCGAGTAGCACAGGCCGATGATGGCGAAGGGGATGATGAACCCCAAGGTGACTTCCAGCCACTGGATCTCCTTGACGTCTGCGAAGCAGAAGCAGGCCTCCTCCGTGTGCTGCAGGTGCACCGCGGTGAAGGGCACCAGCGCGGCAGAGACAGACGCCATCCAGATGAGGCCGCAGCTGAGCCGCGCGTGGTGCTTGGTGCGGAACAAGCTGGCGCGCATGGCCTTGGCCAGGGCGATGTAGCGGTCAAAGCTCATCCACGTGAGGAAGAAGATGCTGCTGTACATGTTGATCTGCAGGAAGAGCGACATGAAGGTGCACAGCACGGTGATGTCGTAGTACTGCTCGTCCAGGTTGAACACCTCGATCAGGGAGTCGGCCACCAAGATGAGGTCCGCCGCCGCCAGGTTGATGAAGTACAAGTCCGGGATCGTCATCTTCTCCCGGAAGCTGATGTTCACCACGAGTATCAGGATGTTCCCCACGAAGCCGATGGGAAAGAGGAAGATGGTGTACAGGCAGGACAGGAAAAGCCCGATCACATACTGCTGGTGCTCGGAGAGCTCGCCTGTCTGGTTTGCCAGGACGGTGCCCGCGAGCGCGTGGGACAGGTTGAGCTCTGGGGGGCTGCTGTTGGAGGCGCCCGCGTGCGTCCCCATGCCGGAGAGGGCGCTGGGGCAGTCACGTCCGCGCCCCAGATGCACAGCTTTCAGGGTCCGCCGCACGGCCGCCGGAAATCCGACTTAAACAAAGGCTCCATCTCTAGACAGAAAGGTGATGTTCTTTGCAGGGAGCCAGACGCTCGTAAGAGCAGAAGTCACCACGGGCACCGCCGGAAGCTGTGTGGGTCCGTTTCGCAGAAAGCCGAGCAAATGGGGAAGGTGGTCCATGTCTGCACGGCAGGTGTCGCCCTGGCTGGGCGTCGGCGGGGCGTCGGCAGCTGTGTTCGGGCACGGGGCGGCGCTCACGGCCTGTGCACCTGAGAGAAGCAGACAGAAGAGGAGTCAGGCTTTGGTTCAAGTCTTTCCAGCTTTCTGACGAGGACGGTCTCTGCGGCCGATGACCACAGGGGGACGGCAGGCACGTGGGTGTGACGGGAAGCCTGGGGCTTGAGGTCCTTAGCGTCTTGGAGAGGTGGTTGTCGATGAGCTAAGGGAGAAGAATTAAGTGTAGAAAATGCCCCACGTTCTGTCCGCAGGGCTCCTGGGCCGCTCAGTCTGCCCGGAGCCTGGACAGTGAGTCATCCTAACGCGCGGTGGACGGGCCTGTTTTTTAAAATAGTTGAATAGCAGGCTTATGAAGTAACATGGCTGTCGGGTATGGAAATCTCAGGAAAAGTACTATTTGCCAGCAGAGGCAATAAAATTTATTTCAGCAGCTGTTGGAAAGAGAGCTAAGATGGGAAGGGAAAAACCCAGCTTCTCTGAAGATAGTGGACCCAGAATGCTTTGTGGAAACTGGAGCAGAATCTCTTACAGTAAAACAGATAAAAGAAATCTAGTTTTTTTGGTTTTTGGTTTTTTGTTTTGCTAGCCTAAGCTTGGGTGCCCCAAATGAAACTTTTTTCATGATACGAAATGAAAGAGAAAACATAATAAAAATAGTACTTGCCTTAGTAAATATCCAATGTTTTCATAAATTATTATAAAATTTAATATATTTTTGTAATATTTGTAACCTAGAATCTGGGTACCAAAAAAAAACAAACCCTAAGCAAAGCCCTTTAGACCTTTGCTGCTGACAGGTCTAGCCTCCGGGGCCATCTACCAGGACCTGGCTCATCTGCGGTCTCGACAGACAGGCTTCGCTGGGCAGCTGGGGAGGGGTGCCCTTGCATCGAGGGTGTGGGTGGGCGCCTGCCGCAGAGGACGAGAAACCCCAAGGAAGCCGACCTGGCACATTAAAATGGACTTGAATTGTTTTCTGTTGAGAGTCCTTGTTTTACCCTGTGAGATCATTAGGAGTCATTTCTGAAGTGTTGCCAAACCAGACTAGACATTTATTGAACCACTGCTTGAAAATACTGCTTAACAACAACAAAAAAAAAAACCCCAGAAAATAAAAGCAGAAAAACGTAAGTCACAGCCTTGGGGTCAGTTATGATTTAAAAAGTATTCAGTAAGCTTTGCTTAGCTGGGGTTGATAGCATGATCTAGATTTTGCATTTTTTAATTCATCTTTAGTAGATAATACCAATTTGAACCACATAAATGTCATCGTTCCCAGATACTGTCTGTAATGTTTGAAGCCTCTGTTTTTCTTTGTAAAAAGTGCTCCGAGTGCTTGTTTTGCTCTCTAAATGTGGAAACTTGGGGCCGTTTCAATGCTTCCAGAGGGAGGCTTGAAGGTGAGGGAGCCCACCACGCACACGCGTCCTCTGCCCGTGCTTGTCAAGATGGGCTGTGTGGGAAGAGCTTTATGGCGAGGCCGCCACTTCTTTCCCACGTATGTGAGTCTTTCGACCCTTGGCAAGTACCGTTACTTTCACAGTGGCCTAGAAGAGACTCAGGAAGTAGGGTGGGTTTCCTACCTCCACGGCACCCTCCTGAGAGTTGACCATGAATTTATAAAGATGAGCATGAAACAGTTTGGTATCGTTTTGTTTCACGTTTCCACTGCTCGTCTCGTTCTGGAAAACTAAAGCCACATTTGTCAAATCTACTGGGTGTGTGTCTTTGTGAGGGGGTACTGATCGCCCAGACGTGTGGCTTGGGTGAGCGTTTTCATTGAGTGACTGAGGCGTGCTGTAGACAGAGCCGTCTGACTGCCCGAACGTGAGACGGCCCCTGGCTTGAACGAAACACGACAGAATGCTGCATGTTATTTTCGGCCTGCGTTATAGAAAGAACCTTTGTGCATAAGCCTCCCCGGCTACAGTCACGCTGAGGTCGTTAGAGCCCCGTCTGGGTTCTTACGGGGAGGAGAGGGGCTGTAGCCTCCACGGCCCTCTCACCGGAGGGTGGCCCGCGTACGCACGTCTGCGCCCCGCCGTAAGCATAGCGTGCTGCGCCAGGTCTGCCCGGCGGGCCCCGGCGCGGCCCTGACCCCGGCGCAGAACCAGGAGCCCAGGACGGAGACTCACCTGCGCCACCGGTTCGGAGCAGACCCTTCCCCCGTCCCTCGGAGGGCTTGTCAGCCGGCCTCGGCAGCCGTGCTCGGGGCAGGCTGGAGGCGCAGCCGCAGCTCTCCCTCGCGTGCTGGGGATTCTGGACTTGCTTCCACCCGTCGAAGAATGCCGGAGCGGTGGTCCTGGGACGGGAGGCCTGGGGCACGAGGCTGACCTGCCAGAATGCCCGTCATCGCTCCGTCATCGCTCTGGACGCCGGACACCCGGGCACTGCAGGCTTTATAGGCTTCCCAGGGCCGCCCATTGTGCTCTGCACCGCTGGACGGCCTCCGAGAAGGCCAGCGTTAACCATTTTTTTGCTGGCCTTTTTTCTCCCACACTCTGGTGATGAGCTCAGTCCCACTACACATCTTTATGGACGTTTCCAGACTTACCTGCTTTTCTTCACCCCCGATACAATTTTTTTAAGTATGAAGGCATTGTAAGTAGGTCTTGTATACCTTTCAGATGATGACCCATCATCATTTGCTGGAACTGAAATGGTCTTGGTTGTTTTTAAAACAAGGCACTAGATTTCCTAAGCCAAGAGAGGACTGTACATACTTGGAGAATTTAATCTAGATCTTTTGCAAAAGTATTTCCAGAAAGAAATTTAAATCCACGAGATGGCAGGTATTTGGGACAAGTACATTAGGAATCAGAGTTTTCTGCTCTCAGTGTTAGCCGTGTCTCAGCTCTCGCCTTCCCTTTGCTCCTGAAACCGCCCGAGTGCACCTGTCCCGCAGGAGTTGGTGACCGACCCGAGACGCCCTCCTCCTCCCCGCCACGGCTGTGGCCCTTGTGTGCTCGGGGTGAACTCCGTCCCAGGCCCAGCGGCCCCCCGTGCCTGACCGTCCTGCGGTTGGCTGCTGTCTCCTGCCCCCTACCCCCAGCCGGTGGTTGGGTTCACCATCGGCTCAGGGAAGAGCCGGCAGAGTCGCCCCAGTCCCCAGGAGTGTGCACGGCAGGTCCACGAGCCCCGGCTGCTCGCGCCAAGTTGTGCGGTGTTCATGGACATCACGTTTTAATCGATCTTATACCTTCCTTTTGGTGGCTTTTTTCCTTTTTGAATTTTTTGAAGCTGTGACTTTGGATCGAGCGTGATCTTTTGGGTGACTGGGTGTGAATAAAGCAAACGGCTGCGGCGTCGGCGGCACGGAGGCCAGCATGTGCTCCCCCCGAGGACAGAGGCTGGTTCCGGGCTTGCAGCCGAGGCGTCTGGTCGGACGAGGGCGCGTTGGACGCGGGGTGCCTCTTTGGTGACGGGCGCAGCAGGCCACCAGTGTGCCTTCCCTGCAAGCTTTCTGTTTTGTCAGGAACCTGTTTTAAACGAGCTTGAGGGTATTCTGAATGATAATAATCTAACATCTTTCAGATTCGTGTTTGATACACATGTGTTTCAAGAGAAAATACTGTAAATTTTTTGCGGAAAAATACTAACATCTAGTGTTCTTTCCAGCTTTAGAATCCAGACGTAATTGTAATCTGTAATTCTTCTAATTCTGAATGACATGGTAACGTGAACGAGGCTGGGGTGGTGTCAGGCGTACCGTGCACAGCACGGACTCCCAACGAGTCCCTCACTAACGATGCCCAAAGACACCATTTTGAAAGAAATGAGTCATGAGAAAGTACAACTTCCTCTTGTGTGAGAAAAATAAATAAAAATCCAAACCTTGAAATAGCCAAGACATGTCCCGTAAAAATAGCCACTGCCTACTCGCCGCAGCCCCCAGCCCGTCTGGTCCCGGTGGCCGAGGAGGCGCGTCCTGCGGCTCCCGGCGCGCTGCCTCTGCAGCTCCCGCCGAGTCCCCGGCGCTGTGGCTGGCGTGCCGGTGCTGTGCGGAAGGCTTGGCATCGGCTCGTGAGGGCTGCCGGCGGGTGGCCCTGGGTGGCTGGCAACCTATCAGCCCTCACGCGACAGGACCCTGCTGCAGGGGTCTCAGCGCCTGAAGCCGAGCTGATGTGTGCGTGGGCCGGGGATGGCACCATCTCAGGGACGCCTCTGCAGAGATAAAGACCTCCTGTCGGTGTTAAAATCTCCGCTCCGGTGAGCGTTTGCTCTGCTGGCCGCGTTACAGCCACGGCTCACTAGCCCCCACGAGCACCCGGGCAGCTGGGGGCTGGTCCTGTCCCTGCCGTACACGGGAGAGGCCCGAGCTCAGGTGCCTTTGCCCCAGGCCTCGGTCTGGCTGGCTCTGGCCCACGGTCCTCGTCGCACCGAGCGCTTCCCACGTGGCCAGTCCCCTTGTAACAAGGGTGCCTCGATGCTGAGTTGGACTTCTTTACAGATTTTTGTCCGTCCCCAGAATCAGATGATGGGAAACTTCAAAGGGAATCCGGCCTGCTTGGTGTTCATTTAGTTTAATTTGCAGATGTAGTCCGGTAATGGGTAGCATGTAGAGAGCAGACGTGGGGTAAAGCCAGGAGGTCTGCCTGAATGAGGGGCCCCGCAGAACTCTCACCCTCATTTCCAGCTGCTCCAGGCCTGGTGCTGCCTGCGTGGTGTGGCTGAACTGTGTCCCCATCCCTGCCACCCCTGCTCTTCTGTAGCAAAGAATTGTCCCCCTGTCTGCGGAGGGACCCCTGCGGTGAGACACGTAACGCTCCAGCGGGAGCGAGCCCACTACCGCCAGGGTCCCGTCTTCTCCCTCTGCAGTCAGCCGCCCCGGGGCCCTCGCCAGAGTGGGGGCGCTACGTGGTGCCTGTGGAGCAGCTCTAGACGCCAGGATACCCGGCCTACGCCGTCCTCGTCCTCGGGCGGGGCTGCGTGCCCACGGCGCGTGCGCCGCCCCCCTTCACCAGGACGGCCTGGTCAGCGAGCGCGAGCCGAGTCCTGGGCCGGGCTCCTGTTTGCTCTGGGTGCATCGCAGGGAGAGAGTAGCTCGGTCCCGGCATTTGTAGGCTCGTTGGCAGGATTGGGCTCCTGGCTGAGACCCCGAGTGCTGTGGGTGCCACGCTTCGGAGGCCGCTGGCGTTGGGAAGCACAGCCTGGCCTGTGTGGTGCTTATGGGGGGAAGCTCACGGGCGCCACGGGTGCGCCCACACTTGAGAGACGCCGCCGCACTCTCAGGCTTTCGTGAGTTTTCTCTGATTCTCCCGGGTGGGGGGAAGCAGAGAGCCCCTTCCCCTGCATTCTTTGTGACATTTACAAAGCACTTGGGGGCTTCTGTGGGCTTCGTGCTCACACACCCCCCTGAGCATCCAGGCCAGCACCACCTGCTGTAAAGACAGAGGCCAGGGCTCGGAGTGGGGACGGGGACAGGCTCACCTCGGGGAAGCGTGTGGGTAGATGTCCTGCGTCGTCTCAGCCGGCTGCAGGCTGGCCTATGGACGTGTGTGCGGTTGGGGCGTACCGTGGGCCCCTGGTGGGTAGCCGTCGGTTGGGGCCGAGTGTCCGAGCCTCTGATTCTGAGTGTGCGTGGGGAGGGGGGGTGCCGCCCAGGAAGCCGGGCGGGGGAGTGGAGGGGCGACTCCCAGGCACTGCCGTCCAGGTGAGCTCTGAGCCTGTGCTGGCAGGAGTGGACGCCCCGGCGCCGCCCCCCCCCCCCCCCCCCCGTCCTCCCTGGGGCTACGGGTCCGCGAGACCCGAGATCCCGTGTGTGTGCGGCGGTGTATATCCGGACCGTAGCTTGCCGAACCGCTGTCGTCTGTGCTGTCCGAGGCTACTCCCCAGAGGAAGCGGACAGCCCTTCCCGCTACGGGATGGGACGTGGAGGGTGCAGCTTCTCTCCGGCGTCGGAGGCACCTTCGCGCCCACTCCCCCTAGGGGTATCTCATGACGCGGGAAAGGAGCCGTCCCTGCGGTTGTGCTGGTGTTGACTTTGTGGACAGCTGGGCTCCTCTCAGCTGTTGCCTGGAGCTTTCTGGACATTTCCTCTAATTCTCTGAGAGCAGCGTGCCCGTGGCACCCGGAACGCCCTGTGTGTGGCCCGCAGAAGCGTGGTCAGATGGCGCACACTAGGCTCTGCCCCGGGGAGGGCTGTTTGTGGGCGGCATGTTCTAGAATGCCAGGCTGGGCGCCTGGGTCCTCGGGGAGAGGCTGGGAGCCGCAGGAAGTAGCTGCCTCTCAGCCTCTACCCCTCCCTGTTCTGAGCCGTCTTTTTCAAATCGAGGTTCCGTGGGCAACTTCTGGGCTGAAGCACCCCCTCCCCCCCAACGCTGGAAAACCACAGTTCTGTGTGTTTTTTTCTCTGTGGCTCTTGACCTTTCTCGCAGCTTGATCCTTGAGGAGCTCCTGTCCTGTCTGTCCCAGGGTGAAGGGTGAGTGCTGGGGGCCGGGGGCACCTCCGTGCTCTCAGGGTCGGCTTTCCCCACCTCCTCTCCCGTCACCACAGTACCTTTTAGTGTCTCAGACGTTGGGCTGCCTCATAGGATTTGTTTAAAGAAAGGATCCTATGGCTCAAAAGAAAAAGTTGTGAGAATTACCGATTTACATTCCTGTGGTTGGGTTCTAAAACTATTTCTTTAGCCGAAATACTGAGAAACTCAGCGGGATCAGATTCTCCAGGCTTGGCTTACGTGTTTGCTGTCCCAGCCTGAGTCGGCCATTTCTCGGAGGAGCCCTGAGCGCGTGTGAGCCTAACCCCTCCTTCTGTTCTGAAACTAGCAGGCTCTTGGCTTCTGTTACTGTTATACATTAATTTAGGTCCTTTCGCTTCTGGCCATAAATGAGTAACGTCAGGGAACTTGCCATAAACCATTAAAAGCGGGATAAGATATATAGGACACAGCTGTTTGCAAACCTGGGGCAGTGGGCAGTGCAGGCCCTTGGTCTCGGAGAGAAGGGAGCAGGCACGGTGAGCCCCCTCGGGCGCAGGAGGGGATCCGAGCAGCTCGGGATGACCGCACCGCATTGAGGGGGTGGGATTAGGTTTCTGGGAGGCTGAAGGCGCTGCAGTGGCAGGAGATGGGGCTGGAGACGGGGAGCCGTGGCAAGAAAGAGCTCCCGAGGTGCAGAGAGCTGAACCTGTACGTGCCTAGTGGCACAGTCAGGGCCGTGCTGAGGACAGCTGCAGGCCCGCTTCAAGCTGAACAACTCCCAGAGTCTGCTAGGCCTGGGCCGCGTTCTCATTCCACCCGGTCAGACCAGAGACATTTCTGAGCATCTGTGACAATGAGGAGAGACCCCAGGATGGGGCGCGCCAGACCCTAACGAAGCTTAAACACAGCTCTGCAGAGAATCCCACGGATCTACAGGGAACAGCGTGCCTGCCCGAGTAAACATCAGTACTCTTTAAGGGAAGAGAGTAGGGACGCCTGGGGGGCTCAGGCAGTGAAGCGGCTGCCTTCGGCTCCGGTCATGATCCCAGGGTCCTGGGATCGAGGCCCACATCGGACTCCTTGCTCAGCGGGGAGCCTGCTTCTCCCTCTCCCTCTGCCGCTCCTCACCACTCATGTTCTTTCTCTCTCTCTCTTTCGTTTGCTGTCTCTCAAATAAATAAAATCTTTTTAAAAAATGAGAGTAAAATTTAACACTCAACAAGGGAAATTCATGACGTCTGGCATCTAGTAAAAATTACTCTATCGTGCGTTAGGGAGCGGCCTTGACACGGCAGTCCTGACGCCATTTGTCCTGCTTGGTCCTCCCGGCAGAAGGGAGCGCGCCGACGTCCAGACGTTCCCAGCTCCCTCCTGCGCGTGCCCTGCCAGCCGCTGCGGGCTCGCGCCTGCTTGCCGTCCACGGCCAAGGCTCTTGGAGTGCGTGAGCGCACAGAGGAGCAGAAACAGAAGGGGCGGGTTTTTTTAAAAGCATTTAGTGTTTTAATGGTGTATTACAGAAGCTACTTAACAATGTAATCCAAATCCTTTTTTTTCCAAGGAAGTAACGCAGATGTATCAACATTGAAGAGGCAAGTTTTTGTTCTGTAGTTTGTAGAATAACATAAAATAGTCACTAAAGTAGAAGCTATCCAGACAACAGAGTATTATTCAGCCCTAAAAAGAAACTAGCTACCAAGACACGGAGGAACCTGACACACATGTCCCCAAGTGCCAGAGCCGGCAATGGACTGTGGGGTGCCAGCCGTAGGGCGTTCCAGAAAAGGCAGGACCGCGGGGACGGTACAGATGGGTGGGGGCCGGGGGCAGGGATGGAGAGGCAGAGCACAGGGACTTTTCGGGCGTGGGTCCTCTGTGATGCCATAATGAAGGCTGTGTGTCTGCATAAATCCGTCCGAACACGGAGCATCCAGCACCAGGAGTGAGCCCAGACGTGAACCGTGGCCTCGGCGTGACAGCGATGTGTCGATGGAGATCCGTCCCTTGTGACAGACGCTCCCTCCAAGGGGACGTCAATGTGGGGAGAATCTCTTCACTCCTTTTAATTTTACTGTGAATCTGAAACTGCTCTCAACAGTCAAGTTCTCGTAAAAAACCTAAACCGTCAAAGGTATAGGTTCGCACAACCAGAGATCCCTTTCCTTTGCATGCTTTCTTTCTCTATTCGACGAAGAAAATCTTAATATAAATCTAGCAAGAATGGTTAAGTGTAAATTTTGCATTAAGATTAACTACTGAACTTTGTATTTCAAGTTTGGTACCTTACGACGGGCACCAGCCGCCTGCCAGGTCACAGGGAGCCGGGAGTGCTGTGTGACACTCGATCAGCGTGTGGGTGATAACTTAAAAAAATAAAACCAAACTCGTTTGCGCTCGACAGTATGTGTGCGGTCCAAGCTTTCTGGCAGTGTTCAAGGCTAACCAGTTCATGACGCTTTAGGGCCGGATTATAATACGGCCCCCAAGTTACTTGAACAATGTGTTTATTTTCAAGATTCTGCCATCTGGCTGGGCAGGGGCAGAGAAGGATGCCAGCTTGCAGACAGGCTCACGGAATTGCCCACCAGTGTTTAGGACATCTCCGTCTGGTCAGCCCTGTGTCCGGCCAGCTTCGGCCCCCACAGTCGCGGCCCCCTTGATTTGCAAGGTTTCTTGTAGCTGCAGGCATTCGCTTTGAGCCAGGGTACGAGAGCCGAGTGCCAGGCAGCTGGTTCGCCGTGCCTTCCAGACGATCCCGTCCCCCCCGTTGGCGCTCACCAGGCAGACTGGCGTTTCCACAGATGGTCCTGTTCCCTCCCTGCCGGGAAGACCCCCCCCCACTTGTCCGGCTTGCTCGTCCGCTGCAGGCGGGGCCCTACCTTAACCCCCAGCTCTCTTTAAGGAGAAGCTGTTGCTGGGCTCTGCCTTCCTGCACCGTTGGGTGAGGCGCTCTGGAAGGCTCAGCAGCACCAGCCTGCAGGGCCTGTGGAGGAAGAGGATGGCCAGGGAATTCACACAGCTCTCCCCAAACAGGACCAGCTCTGCCAGGTTCATGAGCAGCTCGTCCCTGGGGGAGCCGATGTCCCTCTGCAGCTTCAGCCGGGCCCGCTGCAGGAGTGCGATGTTGTAGAGGAGGCGGCAGGCAAACGTGGTCATGGCCATGGCCAGCACGACACGGGGAGCGGAGGCCGCGTCCCTCTGGGGAGGGGCCACCCGCCAGGCCAGCTGGACAACGAGCAGAATGAAGAACGCCAGCTTCAGGACGAGGGCCAGCCCGAAGCCCAGGCTGACCTTGACGATTTCATACTCGGGCCAGGCGGTCAGCGGGTCCACCTGGCACAGGGTGGTTCTGGACAGCTCCCCAGATGTGCCCAGCAGGGCCACCAGGCCCAGGGAGCTGCAGAAGGCACAGCCCCCGATGACAGCCAGGCTCTCTGCGGGCCTCTGGGCCGCCGTGGTGGCCGTGCGCAGGCAGGGCGCAGAGCCCTGCAGCAGGAACGCGAAGAGCATCGCCAGCTGCACGTACTGCGCGTTGAAGTAGCAGACGTTGGCCAGGAAGGAGAGGGTGGCACAGCTCAGGTTGGTGGCCACCATGTAGTCTGGCCGGCCGACGGCGGTGAAGGAGAGCAGCGTCACCAGCATGTGGGTGATCGTGAGGTCCGAGAGGAACACGTCCAGGCCCCCCTGCCTGGCGCGGCCCTTGATGAAGGCGACCAGGTTGAAGAGCCCGGCCGCCAAGCTCAGCGGGACCCCCAGAGCCATGTAGACTTGCAGGCACCTAGAGACGATGCTCTGCGCGGCGATGACGTCCTCGACTGCCGTGGACACGCGGCTCGGGTACCGGACCCACGACATGTTGTGCGAGCTCATCCCGGCCGCGTCTGAGCTGCAACGGAAGCACACCGCGCTGTTACTGGCCGTCACCCTGGGGTCACGCTAAGGGCAGGGGGAGGCTGTGCCTGTAGGAGGGACCCCCCCGAGGGGGAGGGAACAGGGATTGGTGTGACAGCCAGCTTCCCTGGGGGGGGGTTCTGGAGCAGGGGCCTGGGTGCCCGTCCGCCTCTCCTCCCCCCACATCGGAATGAACCTTACTGGTCTCAAGAGAAACGCCTTCTTGGAACGAGGTCACGTCTTAGTCCCACCGCTAAAGCGTGCGCGCCAGGGGCCCTGATCTCCCCAAGTTGGGGGTCAGTGAAAGATTGCCGGGGAGCGGAGTCCTGGGACCCAGATTTGGAGCCCTTCCAGGGCGTCGTGCTCACTCAGTCAGGGCCTCTGCCTCAGGGAGGGAACGGCCAGAATCTGCATTGTTTGGAGATGCGTGTGCGTGTGGCCGTCCAGCTTCTGGACCCGGAGGGATTCTGACGGACTCTGGCCCGTCTGAGGGGCCCGCGCTCTGTAGTGTTGACTGTGGAGACGGAAAGGTGGCACGTGTGGACGCTGGCCCCCGAGGGCCACAAGCCTCCCGCTCTTTCAGCCTGGGGATGTTGGTTTGAGCCGAGCTGTAAAGTCCTGACTTGGGGCTTTAAATCGCAGTGTGGACGGACTCACAGCCTTCCTGGCTGGTTTTTTGTCACCGAAATTGTTTGGTTTCTGTATACACGTATCTTCCCCTTCAATTTTAACCAGATAACAGATGAGGCTGGGAGATGGCGTTGCTGCTCGTTCAAAGGAGGTCGAAGGAGTAAAATTGGAGAGTTGATGTTGGTGGGACGCTCACGGGTAGGCCTGGCCCCACAGCCCGCTCCGCACAGGGCCCGGCAGGCAGAGTCACACAGTGTGACCACACACTGCCGGCGTGGACTTCCGAAGGAGAGAGTACAAACGCAGGGCCGCTCTTCCTGGCCGCCTGCCCCCAGAGCCGTCTCATAGCAGACGTTGCATCTGGAGGCCTCTGTTTACACACACGGGGTCTGACACGCGGCACCCTCGTGTACATAGGCGTGTCATCGGCGTTCCTCCTTCCTGGACACGCCCAGTGCCCAGGCGCACGTGCGTCCTCGTCGGACAGATAGCCGCGGGGTGCGCCGTGTGGAGGCGGCTTGCCTGTGCGTGCCTTCTCTGGCCTGTCAGCGGCTCTCTGTCCCACAGACCTGCGGAGGTGACCCGAGTGCACACAGTTCTCCGGGTCCGTGTCTGGCTGGCATCGTCTGAGAGACGCGGGGAATTGTGCTGTTTTCCATCTGCTGCTGCCGAAGGTGATGAGTGATTGCCAGGACGCCGAGTGCCTTCAAAATTAAGACTAGTGATCTGATGGAGAGGAAGTGATTTGGAATGTTAATCTTTAATTAAGGCAAATTGGAAAGAAGATCTTGTGAACATTGACCACAGGTCAGGAAACAGCATTAGGCCGGGCTGGCGTCTGGTCCCTGCATCTGGCCAGGTTCTGGGCACTTCCGGGGCCAACCGTACTCGCTCTGCTGGTGGTTTCAGGGGCGCTCGTCGTCACAGGCCCCCGGCTTGTGGCAGTCAGCTCCATTACCTGATTTGGTGGCCAGGCTCTGGGTCACCCGGCCAGGTGGACAGAGGGTGCATGTCCCCAAATCTGGCCTTGAGAGAACATCCCAGACTCGTCAGCTTGTTGATTGCTTCTTGCCTTATGCTGTGCTTTTCTCCAGAGACAAGCGGCCTTCCTCGGGGTGGGGGAGCTCCAGTCTCATGCTCCCTTCCGTCCGGTGTGCGAGTCGTCCGGTGAGAGGTTGTGCACTTGTGGGCCCAGAGCCCGGAGTGGGTGTGCCGCCATCGACACTGCTCACGGCGCCTGACGATCCAAGTTCGGTCCCAGCTCCCCCGTCTGCACACTGGGCTCGCTCAAGGAAAGGAAGTAGCCCAAGGATGGGTGGGGCGCACTGGCTCCCAGTGTCCCAGCAGCGCTCAGAGTGGGGTGCTGCTCCCTGCCGCCGGAGCCGTGCTCCCTCCCCTGGATTTAACGCAGGCGTGCGGGCTCTGACCCTTTGGCCCCAGGGTGTGGGCAGAGGTGGAATTCTAGCACCTTTTTAGGCCTTCAGGACTGGGCCCAGGGGGGAGGCGTCCCAGCAGGGGAGACCTGACATGCTTCTGCATCCCTGGCCTTGCTGAGGCCAGCCTGGGAAGGGTCAGTGGGCGCTCAGCTTTGCCCCCTTCTGGGCCCGAGGAGCACGGAGCCTTCTCCCAGTGCCGGCTCTGCGGCGGCCTCACCCCCCCCCCCCCCCACTGTGTCTCCGGCCTGAGCCTTCACAGGGGCCGGTGGCCGCCAGCCCTCCCCTCACCAGCACTTCTGGATTTTATTCAGAAAGATAATAAAACGTGGAAGACGTCTTTTCATGAAATTGCCTATGATCACTGCTCTTCCACCCAAACCCCCACCCACACCCCTGACTCCCGTGTCTCTTCTCTGTCTACGGCTCCTCTCTGGCCTTGACAGTCCAACCCCCGCCCCCCGCCCTAGCCCCAGCGCTCACCCCCAGAGGGGCGCGGTGGGGGGCAGGGCCTTCGCCGACAAGCTGAGTGCTCAGCAACTGCTCCACACGTTGGAGGCACTTTACACGGAATAATTCCCTCAAACCGTAGTCTCCCCCAGGAGGTAGGGGCAGTTGCAATCGCACGTTGTGGTGGAGGGAACCACGTCACACGGCGGTGGAGTCATTCCTCCAGTGAGCCGGCAGGTAACCGTGGCATCGACATTGGACCTGACAGTTTGGCCCGAGAACCTGTACATTTTTAAAATTTACATGCGACAAAACTTACCCTTTCTGGTGCATAGCACAGATGCGTCTGGTCACGTAAACACCGCCACGTGCGGCGTTCGGACGAGCCCATCGCCCCCTGGATTCCTTCGGGCCATTTCTTGGTGCTCAGCCTGTCCCTGTGCCACACCGCAGGCCGCCGCGCGCTGCTGGCTGTCCCCCTCCCTCGGACGCTGCCAGCACATCACAGGAACGGACTCCGTATGTGTGGCGCCTTCTGCGTCTGGCACTTTCCCACTCGGCAGACGGCATCGGAGACTCCCCTGTGATGCACGGGGTAGAGCTCATCCCTTCCTGTCGCTGAGCAGTATCCCAGCCGTGCGTCCACCGCTCTGCTGACGTCGGGGCCGTTTCCAGCTGTGGCTCTTACCGATCAGCGGCTTCAGATACCCGCGTGTAGGTCTGTACATGCCAGCAGACGGCGTCTCGTAGCTGAGCAGAATACTTCCTTCTCTCGGGCGAATGCTTAGGAGTGGGATTGCTAGGTCTTGTGTTTTTGTTTTAAGAATTTTATTTGGTAAATGTGACATGTTCCACGTTACAAGCGTACGGTGTGCGGCGTGTGACTGTGATACAGCGACGTCTTGATGAGCAGCCCGAGCTCATCAGCTGTGCACTAGGGCCCTGGCTCAGTCACTTCCTGTTTCCCGTCTGTGCCCTCGTCTGACCCCCGTCCCACCCTCTCACTGGTTTGTTTTGGTTTTTGTAAGATTGATTGATTTATTGGAGAGAGAGAGAGATCACGCGTGCAGGGGAGGGGCGGAGGCAGAGGGAGAGAGAATCTCCAGCGGACCCCCCGCTGAGCATGGAGCCCGAGGCGGGGCTCGAGCTCACAACCCTGAGATCACGACCTGAGCCCAACCAAGAGTCGGGTGCTTAGCTGCCTGCACCCGCCGGGCACTCTGGTCTGCTTTTTAAATGGGGTTAACTTCTTTTGACTGTGCCGATATGCGATGTCCTACGGCACTTGCCCACCTCTGTCTTGCGAAGCGTGGCGCGCTGCAGGCCCTTGCGTACTGCCGTGAAGGGCAGCGTATTCTCCCTCCCGGCCGGGTGCTGTCCCATCGTGCGCGCACGTGTGTGTGTGTGTGCGCGCGCGCGCGCGCACGCGCTGCCCCTCTCAGTCCGTGGAGCTGCTCACGGGTGCTGGGCTGGGGTCTGCGAGTGTGCGTCTGACTTGAGGAGAGGCTGCTGGGGTTTGCCCGAGAGGCCGTGGTGTTTTGTGTCCAGAACCTACGCTTCCCAGCACGGGTCTTAGCTGAGGCTCCGAAGTCCCCCGGAAACCAGCCTGAGCCTCCGAGGCCCAGCCCTGTCTTGTTCTGGGGCCGGTTTCAGGCCGAGAACCAGGACTTCGGGGGCCCTTTCTGAGTCACATGAAAAGGGCTGCCAGGGTCCAGCCCTGGGGTCCCCTGGGAGCTCTCCGAGGCCAGAGCCTTGAGAATTTTGTGTTCTTTCCAGCAGCTCCTGGCTGTAGCTCCTTAAATAGGAGTGGGAGGGGCTTGCGGGGCAGCTTCCTGTGGGTTTGCGCTCCCTCGGCCCTGCGGGCCCTCTCCCAGCAGCGCCTCCTCGCACGTAGGCACACATTTGTGTCCCGAGGAGCTCTGCTCAGGGCACTGAGCAGCGGGTTTGTTCAGTGTTTTCCCTGCGTCCACATGGCCCTTCTTGTCATCCCCGTAGATGAGTAACAACTCTAGTTGCTAAGACCCCCCACTGCGGATGCTGACAGCGTCTCTGAAGTTTTGCTGTCCTTTTTTGCTGGGTCCTTGCCAGTCCTGTGCTCATTTCACATGTGATCCCAGAAAAGCTCACAAACTGTTTCTTTATGGAAAGAGTGTAAGCCTCTGAGGTCAGGATTCCGCTCGGTGACTGTGCCGTGTCCTCAGCCTGGCCGGCGCGACCCTCTGCCAGGGGCTCCCTGTCGGTCTCAGATGGGAACCTCTGGGCAGCCGTCGCTAGGGGTCCCGTCACGCACAAGCTCTGGCTGTGGTGGTCTGCCCAGCACCAGTCCCGACGCTGCAGGCGTGCGAGAGTGTGGTGGGCGCGCTCCCTGCTCCGTGTTAGTCTCATGAGTTACCAGACGAGCGCAGGGAAGGGAACTGCCTTTTGTCCCCGCCCCTTGGGAGGATGCCTTCCTACTCTGTCCCAAGGCGCCAACGCCTTTCCCTTTTGGCCAGCTCCTCCCGCTCTCGCGCCCTCTGGCAGGACTTGGCTTTTTTAGCGCCTTCTGGTCTCGGCTGCGTAAATGTTTCCATTCCGTCCCCGTCTTCTGTGCTCCCGGCCGACAGGGAGCCGTTGGGCCTGATGAGTCACTGTTCAGCCCGCACACGGCTGGGCCCTGTGCTGTCCAGCCCGGCCGGCTTTACGGTGCTGCAGGGTGGAGGGGACGAGCTGTTGTGGACACTGGGCATAGGGGGCCGCCCAAGACTCAGGCGCGGATGGCGTGTGGGAGCCGGCCTCGGTCTCGGTCTCCCGCCTCTGGCCCCCACTTGGGGCCTGGGAAGGGAGCACGCCCGGCTGTGTGGCCCCGCTTACGCATACTGCGTCCGTGGGGACCTGGTTCCAGGCGTCTCCCTCCTCTCCTTCCTGGTGGTCCTAAGCCGCGAATACCTGAGCCATTCTGAATGTTTCTTACAGGTTTTGGGGAAATAACCTCACAGAAGTGTAAAGATTAAGAGGTTTCCACTTTGCTCCCTTTGTGTCTTCCGAGACCTCCTGTGTCTCTCCTTACAGGCACCCAGTGCACGCATGTGCCTGCAGGAGACACAGCTGCTCCCTGCGCGACCCGGCGCTGGGCAGCCCGTTCCTCCCACGGTGGACGTCCCCGCCTGGACAGAGGCTCCTGCCTCGCTGCCGTCCCCGCAGCTTTCGTGGACACGTCTTGCGTCCCTGCATTAACTCAGAGGCCGGAGCCCACCGTGAAGGCTTACCCGTGTGAGGGCAGGCTGAGCCCCGGGCCTCCGGGCGCCCACGGGATCTTCCTCTGACACAGAGCACACTCCCCGTGTCCCCGTGGCTTCCGGCAGCCGTTCAGGGACACGGTGGGAGCTTTGTCTGTACCCAAGGCCCTTCTTTTCAGAACCCCCGCTACTATGAGAAGCTTGCCGCTGGTCCAGACAGTTCCAAGGCCAGAGACGATGGGGGTCTCCTGGCCTAGGGATGCCCATTTGTGTCCCCTGGCCGCCCTATGGGCCTTGGCATTTGCCAGCATGTCCCCGTGCGCTGGGGGCAGCCTTTCCTCCCCAGAGCTGAGCCTGAGAGAACCGTGCTCTGGCAAACGCGCCCTGGTTTAGAGATGCACCCTCCATCCGCCTGTGCTTGCGAGGAGCCTGGCCCTGGCTGCTGGCGCCACTGTCCTGTCCTCGTGGGCCATCAGTGCCTTGGCTCAAGGACACCTGGCGCTGGACCTCCAGGACCTCTGGGGACAGGCCAGGCTGGCCATGGTGAGCGAGACCGTGTGCCCACGGAGCATTGCACCACAGGGGCCTGCTGTAGGGTTGGGGCTTAGGAGGTGATTTGGAGGAGGGACTGAGGAAGTGGGTGCTCTCTGTCAGAAAAGCGGGGGCCGTACCACAACCGGGGTCCTCAGTGGTCTTGCCTGACGGCGGGTGTGGCATCATTGGTAAAGGGGCGGAGTGCACGTTGGCACCGGACGGGAGGGTGTGGATGTTCTGTGGCCTTCTGCGGTCTGCTTCGTGCCGGTCCCAGGACCGCATGGCACTGTGAGTGCCGTGGTGCGCTGCACGGCCAGGCTGGCGGCCAGAGCCTTGTTTCTGTCCCGCACACGGCCCCCGTGGTGATGCCACACGGCCCCCGCGGTGATGCCACGTCCTGTGCTCTGGACTGCAGCGCCTGGCCGCCGCGTGGCCCCGCGGACCCATCCCCGGCAGTCTCTGCCCTGCCGTCCCCAGCCGTTGCGTCCAGCCCCGCCCTGCGAGGCCCTGACCCTCCTCGGGCCCAGCCCTGTCCCCAGAGGTCCTGGAGGGCTGTGCTCTGTGAGGTGGACGGCCCGGCGTCTCACTCCGTAGGCCTGTGGTCTTGGACGTGAGCGATCTCCTGGGTGTGTGTCCGCAGCATGGTACCCTGAGCGCCTTTATGAAGATTCTGTCAGACCAGCTGGCACGTGGGGGGCACTCGGGTGGTTCCTTTCCACTTACAGAGAGGACTCAGGTGGTCACGGAGACCCTTTCCTTCCACGCCACACTGAGCGGCCCCTGAACACAAAGCCTGCCTTGTGCAGAAGGCTGGCTGCCCCTGCTTGCTTTGAAAACATGAGCCTTTCCGTCCTTTCTAGGCTCCTCCCTCCAGGGGGGAACACTGCGGGGTCTGGGCTCCCTGCCCTGCCCCCGCCCCGGTTCTGGAAAGGGGCCCCCATTCCAGGCTTGGCGCCCCATGAAACCTGTATGTTCCAGATGTGCCTCCTGAAGGACGTCACTGTCCTCTGCCAGCCTGGACCCTCTCCGTTTGCGCCCTGGGACAGAGAGCCGGTGCGAGGGGTGTGCCTCCGGCGGCTTTGGTCGGCACCCAGATGTGTGTACGGACCATTGCCAGGCCTTTCCCGGCTCCTTCCTCGAGACACAGAACTAGAGCCACTGTGGGTCTTTCCTTAACGAGGAAGATCTGAGCAGGCTGCTCAGTCACTTCCAGGTCGAAATGCTAGAAAAATAAATCTCATTTTCGTTTTCCTTGGAGCCGACATATAGCATGAAGAAGCCTTCGTTTTCAGAGAGAAATGGCGCTCAGCTGTGAAACCCCCCGGCAGCCCGCACTGCCAGTCCGCGCTTAGGCACAGTCCCGGCCGGGGGGCGGGGGGGGGCACCCAGAGGCAGGGAGAGAGAAGAAAGCCAAGAGGGCCGGCAGCTCACCTGTGCGAGGGGCGCGCGCGCTGTTCCCGTCTCCGGTCCTGCCTGTGCTCTATGCTCGCAGAGACGGCAGGCGCAGACCGACGCTCCTGTAAGGAAGACGGGAATCCAGCTTAGGTCGTTGAAACCACACACACTGCATTTTAAGCAGAGTGTGGTTTGGCCACGTGACCCAGAAAAATTCAACTCGGCCTACGTAGAGAGGTAGCTTCGCCTCGCAGACAGAAAGAGTAAAGTGTGTGCCTATGCCTCCCGGGGTCTGTGGGCATCCAGCAGTTTCCCTGCAGACGCCACACACTGGCCCGTTCACGAGACGGGCCCTCCCAGAAGGCGGGCAACGTCTGCAACTTAAAATAGGACCTAAAACCCCACCCATAACACAGGGTAAAGTGCTCCCAACCTGTGTAGTCAAAGGAAAGTCCCCTGAAGCCTTCCCCTTAGTGCACTCCACTCTGGGGCCAGCATTGGTGCCGCCCCGACTGGGCACTGCCCTCTGTCCCCCGACAGCGAGCCGGAGTCCTGAACACACCACCCTGCAGGCCTGGGCCCGGAGGCTCAGTCGGGGTCAGGCAGAGTCAGGGCGCTATTGCCTGCAAGGGTCGTCCACATCCGGTCACCGCACCCCGGCAAGGGGCTGGGCACAGGGCAGGTAAGAATTGCGGAGGGAGGATGGTCCAGAGCCTTGGGGGAGTCAGGAAGTGGCCTGGGGCCCCCAAATTCCTGACGGAGAAGTCCTGTCTAAAGTAAGCAAGAGCTCAGCATGGGTTTGGGGGCTTGTGTGGCTTCCCCCGGTGGCTGTCCCCGGGCCCGCTCTGGCTGGAGACACGACATGCAGAGCCCTCTTTAGGTGTCTGCGTCCGTGGCAGCTGGCGCTGCATAGGATCGAGGAGCGCTTGGGGGGCGTTCCCAGCCCACTGGGCTCACTGATGGCATGCACGGCCCCGTGAGCTCCAGAGAAAACCCACTGAGGCTCCAGGGAGGTAAAGAGTGCCCCGGGGCCCCCTCGGTCACTGAGCCCAGAGTGGGGCCAGGGACCATGTTTCGTCTGATGTCTCTTACGACTTGCACTCCCCACGTGGGTCCTGCAGTGTTGTTGCTGATGAGCACCCGAGAGCAAGCCAGCCTGGGGCCTCCGTGCCCAGAGCCCTGGGTCCGGGCAGGGCTTGGGAGCTTGCTCAGGAGTGGGGAAGCCTCGCCGAGGCTTGAGGACCGCCGACGGGGGCTAATCTCCTCTACAGATGGGAGACCTGAGGCCCGGACGGGGGCGGCGGGGTCTCTGTCAGTGTTGCTGGCAGCATTCTTGGCTCAGCTCCCAGGGGGACGGGGTGCCTTGCCGTTAGACCCCCGTGGCCATCAGCCCCGCCCGCGGGTACCCACAGGGAGGACCCCAGCCTGGAGTCAGGCCCTGACAAGTGTGTGGCCCCCGGCGCACAAGCGAGCAGAGGTGCCCCGAGCTACTCCTGCGTGACTGGCACCCCTCCCTCAGTCCCCCGGTGTCCAAGCCCTTGTATGCGGCCCTGGCCAGCTGTCTCGGCTCCGAGTCTCAACGTGCTGCTTAAAGCTGGTGGCTGCAGGCCTCCTGCCCTTCCTCTCGTGAATGGGTTTACAGAGCTGCGCCCGCTTGTTGGAAGGGTGCCTCGGGACGATGGAGCTGGCGGGTGGGCCTCATTGTGCTCATCAGAAGCCTGGCTGGGGGCAGGGGCTGCAGTGGGAGCCCCGCCCCATGTGGATGGTGCTCACGTGCGGGTTCTGCTGGTGTCGTGGGGTCGTTGCTTCTGTAAGTGAGATCTGGGGCCGCCTCGGGCAGAGTGAGTTCCCAGGGAGCAGCAGCCACCTTTGTCTGAGGCTCTGGGGCATCCTGCGTCCTGCTTGCATGAGCTCGGGGCTTGGGGGTTTTGAGAGCCCCGGTTTAGCGAAATAAGCCTACCCTCTGGACTCTCCCGGCCTTGCGAGGAAACGTCTGAGCTACTGGGCCAGCTGGCCTCTCCCACCCTGACCTCCTGGTCTCCTGTTAAGCTGAGAAAACCACACTGTCTTCCCCAGCTGCGTCCGCTGGGAGCCCTGGTGTGTGGCTTGGCTCCGTTCTGCAGCGTCCAGAAACGTGTTCCGTCTGCGCCGCGGCTGCTGCTGGCAGACGGGCAGTGTCCGCCTCCAGGCCGCGAGTTCGCGCTGCCGGCAGCCGGTGCCTGGCCGGCTGGGCCGTGAGAGCCACCACGACACCGGAGCCTCCTGCTCTCATGGGCGCCTTGCCCGCTGGGCCCAGCCCCCCACCTACCGGGGCTCCCAGAGAGCTGTCGAGGCTCGGGACCAACAGACCTGCTAAGAGCACCACCCACGTGCGTAGCCTGCGTTTCTGGGGCCGAGTGGAGGGGAGAGCCCGAGGCATCGAGATGGGGGGTGTGAGGGCAGGCCGGCTGGCTCCCAGCTCCCATTCCTTCCGGCCAGAGGGCCGTAAGCCCAGCAGTGCCGCACAGGGGAATCTGCGGGTCAGACGAGCTGGCGATCCTAGACGTGTGAAGCCAGGGCCATCCGTAAACGCGGGTTTCTGCCACACGGTGTGACCTGCACGAAGAGCCCTGGGGTGCTTCTCCGCGGAGCGGCCCGCTGGGAAGGTCTCTGCAGCCTGGGGGAGGTGTCAGTCCGCCACTCCCTTCTGTACGCCGCGGGGGGATACGTTTCCTATCCGTTCCTCTGATGGACCCCCGGGTGCTCTGAACACGGGGTGGACGTGGGTGTGCTGGATCCCGGAGAGGCCATGCGGTACCCACGGTCCGGTCCACAACCGGGCAGATGCCGTCACGGCGGAGAACGCCCGACAGCCCGGTGCTCACACGCAAGGACAGCGCGCCCCAAGACGGTGTGTTCTGGAACGGGGGCGGGGTGATCACGTGTTCTGTGACTGCCCTGAGGGGATGTGTCCAGGAGGAGCCGATCCACACAGACGGGGCGCTGGGGGGGGGGCCCACCTCCTGTGTCACGGTCTAAAACACCAGCACCAACGGCCCCCGCGAGCGTCTCGACTCTTGTCACTAAGACACCTTTACGTGTTTAAAATGGGCTTTATTTGAGACAGACGTCCTACAACTCCGCTGTTCTGAAAATGCAGTTCACAGGGTGCTTTCCAGAAACGCTCGCCACTCCCCGAGTCAGGGACCGCTCCAGCGTGTCTGTGGCCGATCCCTGTTCCCGGGCTTCTGCCCCTGCTCGCCACCAGGCTGTTTGTTTTGCTCTCCTTGTCCTGCTGCTGTTCGGTCAGCAAGAAGAGGAAAGAGTAGGCTGATTATGGACTTACTCATCTCAGCTCCAGCGCAGGCCATGGTCTGCGTGTTTCTCTGCGGCTGTGGGGGACAACGGGAGCCGTGGAGGGCGTGCCCATGGTGCTCCCGGCACAGGGAGCCGAGCCAGTGCCCCACAGCCTGTCTGTCTGCCCCCGTCCCCACAGCCGTCCTGCTGGCTCTTTCCTGATTTATCTCTGTGCTCATCTGGCCTCGTGGTCTCCCGAGAATCTTGGAGCGAACCCATAGCGCCAAGTAATGGGGCCTTTTCAGGCGCTGGGGGGGCTTGCTTGGGGTGTTCGGACAAATGTTTTCCCGAAGAAAACCATGTTTGGGTTATTTGTGGCTCTCATCCCAGCTTCCAACCCCTGCAACCCGGTAGCCTGTCTCCGCAGCCATGCAGTGAGCGCGGTCCTGCCCTTAGGGCCCCAGTGTTCGGCCCGCTCAGCCCTGTCTGGCGGCCCATCTCCTCACAGATGAGGCACCGCGCTGTGCAGAGGTCAGAGGTGTCCACAGAGGCTGGGGGGGGGGGGGACGGGGGGCAGGCGCTTTTCGGGAGCGACCTTCATACCATGTGGAATTGTGAGTCCATTGCACAAGCGTTTCCTTGATCTTGGAGTTTCGGGAGTGGGCAGGGCCTCGCAGTGACGGCCCCCCATCTGTGACAGAAGCACTTTGGATGCTTCAGGCGACCGGCAGCCCCTGCGTAGCAGACGCCAGACCCGTGGGGCCTTCCAGCTGGCCGTGCATGAGCAGGCCCAGCGGCCGCGGGCCGGTGTGCATCCCCCTCCAGACTCCAGCATTCACCTGTGCCATTTTAGATAGAAACTTTTCCAACAGTATTTAAAAGGCATGTACAATCTTACAACTCTTATTTACCCTTCTAGCCATGGCCCTTCTTAAGCTCCCTGATGTGTAGGATACTGCAGTAAACGCACGGCTCCCCTGGGAGACCAGAAATTCCAGGGAGAGGTTGCCCCGTGGCCGGCAGCGTGCCGAGCCTTATCTGTACCGCAGTCCAGCGTCACGGGCCCGCACCCGGCTACTGTCCCTGTGGGTGCCCGGCCCTGCTGGCTCCAGCGTGGCCAGCGTGTGTGTGTGTGTGCGTGTGCGTGTATGTGTACGCAGGCACCTGGCGGACTGCGCGCTCGTCTCCACTGCTGCTGGGGCTGTGTTTTTGTAAAGGCACAGTTTGCTGTGAATTCCGCGAGCCTCCTGGGGTCTGGGCTGGTCTGTAGGGGTAGCTTATGAAGGACACATCCCGTCGGGGGGTGTCTGCTCTTCCGCAGCCGGTTTGGGGCTGAAAGCCACTGTAAAAAATCACTGAGTTACATCACCGAACGTGACCCACCCAACCCCAGCCGCCTCAGCGCCGAAGCCGTGAGAAGCACCCTCTCGTGGCACCAACACGGGTCCCAGTGGCCCATACTCGGCCGCCCTGCAGAGTGAAGGTCTGCCAGCCGCCACCGGATGGAGCTCCACAAACACG
Organism: Potos flavus; assembly: GCA_028534135.1. Lineage (NCBI taxonomy): Eukaryota > Metazoa > Chordata > Mammalia > Carnivora > Procyonidae > Potos > Potos flavus. The sequence goes on along the minus strand of CM052890.1, from coordinate 391,347 downwards.
CCCGTTCTCCAAGGCTGGAAGGCGGTTCCAAGTCACGGTTGGTCTGCCAGAGCTCTCGAAGGTCCCGGACGGTCTCTTGGCATCTCGGGCCCTGGCGTCTTATTTCACGGGTTCACATGATGCCAACGGCAAATGAGCCCAAAGAGCCTCTTGTTCAGTGGTTTTAAATATCAGGAGAAAGGTTGAGAACACAATAGGCACTCAACAGATGCTTTGTACTCAGGACTCCTGTCTTACACGATCGACAGAATAAGGCAAATCATAACGTCTTTAAACTGCATTTTCTTTATTGAGAGATTATGGATATCTTCAAATTCTTTCATTCTTAGACGACTCACTTAGTAACTTTTCAGCTTTTTAGAACTCACTGTGTGCACAGCATGTTAACCTCTTGCCAAGGGCTCAGACCGCCCCCCCTCCCAGAACTGCTGGGGCCACCAGGACACTCCCTTCTGTCCTCAGCCCTCAGGATGCAGTCAGCAATTTTTAAATTTTTATTCTCAGGGAAGAGTAACGTTTGCAAGAGTCATAAGGCTGTCTCTGCTGGCTTCGTGGCTGACCTGGGCGGTGGTGTCCGCGGCGCACTCGGCCACCGTCTGAGGATGGCCACAAGTGGTCGGATTACTGTCCTTGTAACCGAGGAGCTGCAGAGAAACAACCAGAGACGGCAGGATCTGTGTCACGAGAGGAAATGCCGATTCTAGGATAATACGTTCTGTGCCATTTTCTGATCTATATCCCTCCATCTACATTCAAATATATATTTGAAGAATTCCAAAATTAGATAATATATACCAAATAACTTAAATCTTCAAATTTGTGGGTTTTTTCTTTAGCAGGTTTTTCTTCCTCATTTATGTAGAACTTTAGGCCAATGGGTACATCATCAGATTTAACAGATGAGAAATGAAAAGCCCCCAAATTCTCCAACTGATTTTAAATTCAAGAACTGGACTTGTAATTTAGCGTCTTAATCATTTATTCCAGGTTTATCTTTTATCAAGTGCTTTCTATAAAAGAATGAATGTTTAACTTATTGACACGTCTGCCCCAAATAGCAGCACATCTGATGTCCTATGATAAATTCTATAACCTGCACGAAATAAACCTAAGATTAAACTCACCTTTTGGAACCTAAAGCATGGCAAGATAGATGAGTGTTTGCAAATTAACAAAAATAAAATTAATTTTAAAAGTGTAATCGTCAAGAAGTTTTGATAACAAAATTAATGACCTTGGAACATAACCTTTCATTGAGGGAAATACAGATTGGTCAACTAAAAAATATATATATCTATATTTAGCATTAAGTTCACAGTCTAGTTTTTTCTAAATAGCTCCTCATTCTTCTCTCAGCTCAAAACTCTTTCCATTTTTTTGGCAAGTTCGCAGAAACACTGGAAGCTCCCATACCTGGAAGAGAAGCGTCAGGTCACAGCAGATTCATCTGAGAGGAGTTTAGCACAAGAATGTGGATGAACAAATGTGAAACGGACAGTAGGTTCTACAGCATGTGGGGTTGGGGGCAGAGGTGTCCCCAGCAGGGAGAAGAGCATGTCTCATGTTTATGAGACCCAGGGATGCTGCAGAAGCAGTGGTGGGGGGTCTCTGTTAGAGGTAAGGGTCTGCACGGGAGCCCCAGCCTGCCTCGGGCCTGTGCTCCACCGGGAAGAGCTGCCAGGCTGCCACGTGCCTCGGGGGCCCTCTGTCATCAGCACACGTAGGTGACGGGATGCGGGAGGGACCCCTGGCGGGACCCTCTCAGGCCCCCAGGAGGTCACCAGAAACAAGCCAGTTTGCAACCAGAGACACTGAGAAGTGGAAAACAAATCAATGATTTTAGGTCCCTCTCCTGTTTGGGGGACCCCGGCTGGGGTGAGGGCTGTGGGCAGAGACCCATGTGCCCCTCCGCTCTGTGCTCTTGGCATTTCCCGCTCTCCTAGGAGCTCTTTCTTCTTGAGCAAAGGGCAGAGCAGATAAGCAAGGAAAAGGGTCTTTTTATTTGAAATAGCACTGCCACTACAAACCAGCCCACCTGCTGGATCCCATTCCCACTAGTAACGGTGCTGGCTTCCTGATCTAAGAGCCTGGCTGTGCGTGGTGGACCTTGGCCTGACCCCGGCCCCAGGCCTGCCTGCCACCCGGGACAGAACAAGAGGTCAAGCAGTAGCAGGCATGTTGGAGGTGGGAGGTTTTCCGGCTGCAGTGCTGGGGCCTGTGCAGTCTCACTGGTCACTCAGCCAACGCCAGGCTTTCCCAGAGGAGCCATGGCCTCGGGACTGCCCATCGTGCAGCCCACAGCTGGAGGAGGGTGGAGGGGGTCAGGCCTGAGGCTCTCAGGATTTGAAAAGAAACCCCAGTGCATCTGAAGACCTGGAGCAGCAGTGGGGGTGCCGCCTCCTTGAACAGAACTAGCACGTTCCTGACAGAAGCAACCCGGGAACTTGTCTCATTCTGCCCCGGATCTTCGGGCAGGGCCGTAGATGGGCCCCACAGAAGCGGTCCGGAGTTTCACAGCTGGTGGGGCCGGCCAGGGCCAGGGCCCTGGCATCCAGTGTACTTTCATGATTCTGCACGGGCAGACTCTTAACTCAGTCCCATCCTCCTGGGGGGATACAGACAGAAAAACAATGGCAACTAAGTCATGGGCTAAATTTCCCAAGAGACCAGGACCAAATGGAGCGACTTCCCCGCATGGAATGTGGCAAAAACTCGAGCCACACTCTGTTATCCTCGGACCAGATGTGTCAGAACTGAGAAGTGTTCAGGTTGTCACACGTTAGTGTGTTAATATCTCCGCTAAGAGACTAATATCCAAAATACATAAAGAACCTCTACAACTCAGTAGCAAAATAAAATCCAATTACAAAACGGGAGAAGGTCAGAAGAGACATTTCTCCAAAGAACACAGATGGCCAACATGTACATGAAAGGCGCTCTGCACCCCTCAGCACCTGGCAGGTGCACATCAGAACCACAGAGGGGGACCCCCTCACACCTGCTAGGGCAGCTGTCGTCAAGAAGACAAAGGAAGAGCTGGTGAGGATGTGGAGAAAGGGGAACCTCGTGCACTGTCGGGGAGAACGCAAACTGGTGCAGCCACTCAGACAACACAGAGGTTCCCCAAAAGTTAAGGAAAGAGAACTACCCTACGATCTAGTCATCACACTTGTGGGTATTTACCTGAAGGATACAAAACCACGAACTGAAAAGATGTCTGCACCCCGTGTTCACTGCAGCATCATTCCCCGTGGCCAAGACATGGAAGCGGCTACGTATCCCTCGAGGACGAGTGGACACGGAAGATGCGGGGGGGGGGGGTGGACACACACGCGTGAGATACACCGTGGGACAGCAGCCATAAAAAGGAATGAAGTCTGGCCACTCGCGACCACACAGCCGGACCTGGAGGCCACTGTGCTGAGTGAAGTAAGTCAGACGGAGAAAGACAAACACCATAGGATCTCACTTATATGGGGATCTTTAAAAAAACAAGCAAGTCAGAGAAACAACAGACTGGTGGTTGCGGGGGCAGGGGTGCGGGTGGCGGGAGAGATGGGCGAAGGGGAGTCAAGAGATAAAAATAAATAAATAAATACGGTGCATTACCGAGCAACGACCAAAAACAAAGCAGGTGTTTTTTTCTGGATGCACAACCCTAAAAGCAGGATGGAGGTACCACATCGATTCCCAGCCCCCTCTGTAACCATGATGCCGCAGGAAAACTTGGGTTGAAATATAAACCACATTTTAAGGAATGTGCGCGTTTATAGTTTTCCTTTTAGCAGACAACTTCTGCGGACCTGACTTTCGCCTGTGGATGCACACAGCTAACGCCGCGTGTCCCGCGTGCTGCCTGCCGGCGGGGCTGGGACATGGCCCCCGTAATCACACTCCTCTTTCTGCGGAAAAGTGCCCTCCTACCACTTGAGGTCAGGGTTTGCTACCGAATGAATTTGCTGCAAACCTGAAAAACAGATCTTCCTGTTTTTAGAGTTTGTGGGTTTCAGAGCTGGAGTTCGGGGCTGCAGGCCTGTGTGTGACACCGTGCGTCTCTGCTCTCCCGCCGCCCCACCCGTCCGAAGTGGGTGCTCTTTTGTGTTGCTTCCTTCATTTTCGTACTGCTGCGACTTCTCTATCAAATCTCTCTTTCTATAAACAAAAATCAAGTAAGAGAGGGAATCAATGATTGTGGTGAGACAGAGCAGAAATACTGGCTTTTGGCTGTCACCGTGCCGATCCGGTGTGGAGGAAGGTGCGGGCGCGGCCCCGGGGAATGGAGCAGTGCGCGCGCCCCGGGCAGAAGCAGGTGGGCTGACACAGCTTCCCTTCACGCCGGGCCCCTGCTGCTTTCAACAACGTGGCCTTGGCATAAGAGACGCCCTTCTGGAGTGACAGCAAACTGGGCAAGAACGCATCCGGTGCTGTCTTTTGTTCCTGCCGCAGTGACCTGGGGAAGACAGCACACGGTGCTGTGCACCCGGCTGAAGGGTCAGTCACCCGTCTCCTGGGAGGGCGTGCACCCTCGGCCACCGGCCAGGTGACCCCACGGGGAGCGCGGATAGCGGCCTCGGCACCGGCTGTCTATGCCATCACCTGCTGGACCCCCACCTGGTCTGGGGAGCAGCTCTGGGGCCCACAGTGCATTTTCTTGATGAGCCGCCGGAGTTTGCCGGGAAAGCTCCTGTTGAGGTAACGGTAGAGGAGCGGCATCACGGAGCTGCTGGAGAAGGCCAGGAATCTCGACAGGTCCTTCGCGAAGAGCAGAATCCCCAGCTGGCGCCCGTCCACGGGCCTCCCCCACAAGGCCAGCAACGTGTGCCCCAGGAGGGTCAGGTAGTGAGGCATCCAGAGCCCGAACTGCGTGCACACAGTGGCCACCAGAAGCCTGTGCATGGAGGGCTCCAGCCTCCCCGCGTCCTGGTCCAGGGGCGTGTCTTCCTTGCGGAGCCTCGCAATGAGCGCCAGCGCATAGAGCACGGCCAGGGTGGGCACCAGAAACCCGATGACCACCATGACGGCGTCGGCAGCCTCTGCGTCCTGCATCTTGGAGCACTCGACGACCCTGGCCGCCACGTGGCTGCAGATGTAGAAGAGCAGGGAGGAGAAGCTGGTGAGCAGGGCCCCGCCCCAGACGAAGCCGCACACGTGCCTGGTGTTGTAGACGCTGGACATGTAGGTGCGCGGCAGGGCCCGCTCGATGTAGGAGTCGAGGCTGAGCAGGGCCGTGGAGTACATGGTCACCAGGGAGGAGACGTTGAACAGCACCAGCAGCGTGATGTGGGCCTCGCTGCTGAAGCCCCACAGGGCCCAGCCGGAGGCCGTGGGGCCCAGCAGGTGCACGGGCGCCAGGGCGCTGAGCACCAGGCCCGCCACGGCCATGTTCACGAAGTAGACGTCGGGCATGGTCATGCTGCTCTGGTCATGCAGGTTGACGAGGACGAGCAGGGCGTTGTAGCCCAGGCCGACGGGGACGCCGACGACCAGGTAGAGCAGAGACAGGACGGACAGGACCAGCTGCAAGTGTTGGCACAGGCTCTGGTCCTCGGCGCCGCCCGTGCCGTTGAGCGGGCCGCAGCTCCACATGGCGGCGGCGGCGGGCTGGGCTGTGTGGGAGAAAGCAGCGGCAGGTTAGCGCCCCGGGCCTGCGAACCCCCCCAGAAATGCAGAGGTGGTGCAGGAAGAAAGCCTCGCTCCTTAAACTAGTGCAGGAACGCTCAGGGACTCAGATTCTGTCCTGCGCACGCGTCTCCTGTGAAAGCGAAGGTGCCGCCCCACGGCTGTTTAAGTCCTGAGCTGGGCCCACAGGGTCACGAGGCTGCAGTAATCGGACCGGCCATGGGGAGCCTCCCTAAGCCTGTGTCGACAGAAATCTGAGCGATGGACGATTTACCCAGGATACTGCTGGGGAACTCGCTCCCACGCCCTGTGGCTCCTGCTGGGTCCCCGCTTCTCTCCGTGGGGAGGGGACACTCTGCAGGACCTCCCCCACCCCCCACCGTGGCCTCACCCCTCCGCCTGGACTGCGCAGCTTTCAGCCTGGGTGAACTCCCTCCTGTGCAGCCTCTTTGCTGAAAGTGGGTTAGAAAGGTGAGTGTGGGGCCCGCCAGCCAGGGCGGTACCCGCACAGCGCTTGGAGCCAGGACGTGTGCCGACAGGGGCCTTCCTGGGACAGGGTGACCCTCCACAGCCCCCCGGGTGAGAACAGCAGCCTCTTCCCAGCAGGCAGGCCACAGCTTTGCCTGGACCCTTCTGAGCATGTGTGGGGATTGTGGACCCGCCTTCCACACCTACGTCTGCGGTCCGGTGGCCCGAGACCCGCCCTGTCTCGTGTGTCGCCCACGCTGCGGCAGCAGGCTGCCCCTCCAGCCCCGGAAGCGGGCGCAGGTGCACACGTGGGAGCAGGCGCGTGTGGGTGGCTGCACAGATTGGCGTGTCGCCGACGTGTGCCGTGAACGGAGCTGGGAGAGCAGGAGGCGCCGGGAGGTGGGAGGCTGCCGCGGGCTGACACGCTCATGCCTCCATCTCCACAGGGCCGTCCCGGGGCCCCAGTGAGGCCACGTCCGTGAGAACCGTCGTGGAGCCTGGGGTTCCCTGGGGGGACATGATCCCAGCAGGGGCCGGGGGGGCTCTGCCCTGCCAAGGTGCCCGGCCCCCGAGGCAGTGCCCCGGCGGGGTGCAACCGTGCGGCCTGTGTCCCAGTGCCTGGGAGGCCTGGGCACACAGCTGGCCGTGAGAACCCACCACATGAGGAAAGAACACGCTTCACGAATGTCGGCTCTTTGGAGGAAAACCTTACTTTCAAAATGTAGTTTGGTCCAGTCTGAGCTCCTGCTCTCAGACAAGAAATCCTTTCGGGCAAGCACATACAAAGCAGACATTTGTTTCCTGAGCCTTGGGACAGGGATCAGCCGGCCCTGCTGCCCGCAAAGGGGCTCAGGGGCCAGGCCCTGCCCACACGTGCAGCTGCACCGCCGGCTGGAGCCTGGTGTGGGGGGGGTGCGCAGAGAGAGGGCTCTGAGACCACAGACCTTACCCACTACTCTGCCTGGCCGTGCCCCACCCAGGCCAGCGGGGCGACGGGTTAACAGTGAAGGAAACGAGGGGAGGCAGGGGCGCCCACAAAAGCGTGTCCGCATCGGAGTCCCCCAGCGTCACACCAGGGCGGGCGCGCAGCCCGTCCAGACGTCGGGGACATCGAGTCCGTGGGAATGTTTTGCAAGCCTCACGAATGCTGCCCAGCAGCCTGCGATGAAGTGTGTCAGACGGGAGCGAAACTCAGGGTCAGGCTGGGTGCGGGGCTGGCCGGCTCTGCCCACACTGCTGGTTACATCAGTGTGACAAGGGTCTCCTGTCACCCACAGCGTGGGCCAGGTCCTAAAATCTGGACAGTGCTCCTCAGCCTCTGGCCCTGGTGGGCGCTCTGCACCCCAGGGGTCGAATTCTGGGGGAGGAGGTGGGAGCCCGGGGTGGGCGGCAGGCTCCTAGAGCACCCGTGTGTCCCACCGCCGAGGCACTGGGTCCCACAGGGAGCTGCGGAAGGGTCCCTTTCATGTCGTCTTCTAGCTGCTCACGTGGCCGGTTTCCGCTCTCCTCCTTCGCGAAGGCCTGCAGAGCTGGCTGGGGATGTTTCAACAGCGTGGCCTCGTCTCTGTTCTGAGGCTCCCCCACGCTGAACCGTGGCTCCGACAGTAAGCGGGGCGACAGGGAGCAGAGGAGGCTGCAGGGAGCTCGCCTGCCGGACTTCAGGGCCCGGAGTCCCCGGAAACCGTACGTTCTTGTGGCCACCGCGGACCTCTTCATCCCAGAGCATCCGTCTGTGCTGTGACCAGTCAGGCGCATGTCCTGCCCAAGGACCTGCAGGGTCTGCCTGACACGTCCCACCTGCTCTTGTGTCCCAGCCCCTTTCCCCACGCGGACAGAGACGCGCCCCCAGAGAGGCAGGGCCCTGCGCCATCGTTAGGACAGGCGCTGGCTCAGCTGGGGCGCTGGCCGGCAGGAAGGGCTGGGACCCGAGGAGCCGCACTCCTGGCCCGACAGAGCCCGTCCTCCTCAGGCCCGCCCCAGGCTTGTGCGGGGTCCTCAGCCCTCCCTCCCTCCTGCGGTCGGTCCCTAGCGTCGCCCTGAGTGGCCCGCAGCCGCGCCCGCACCCCAGGCTGCTTACCTTTATCCTGAGCGCCCGGACTGCAGACGCCGGGGAGGATCCTGTGTTTCTCAGCAAACCCCCCCTCACCCCCCTCCCCCGCCCCGGGTGCTTATCAGCGGCAGCCTTTCGGCGCTGGCTTCCTGCGCGGTGCGTGCGCGCGCTCCGTGCCCAGCGTGAACACACACTTGTTTTCCTCCAGTAAGTCGCTCAGGGTCGGCCTCCCTTGGCAGGCCCAGCGGCCCCTCCCTAGCTCTGTTTACAGCCAGCTTCACAGAACGAGGGTTGTGCCTGGGAGGGCTGGCACCATCGGGTCGGGCTCCTGCCCCGTCGTGCCGGTTCCGGGAGCTCCAGATTCCTGTTGTGCCCCGGCCCGCGCCGAGCGATGGGGCAGGTGCGGCGAGGCTTGCCCAGGGCCCATGTGGCCATTCCTGACCCTCAGGGTGTGGGGCACGTGCAGTGACAAGTTCCTTTCTCCCTCGAGCAAGGAAACCGAGCAGCAACTTAGGACAGAAGCAAAGGCCGCGCCGAGTCTCCATGGACAGGGGCTGCGGCCGCTGGCCCTGGAGCATGGGCCCCAAGGGCCCTTGGAAGGGGCAGCAGTGGCTGAGGACAGGCTCAGGAAGGCAGGAAGAAGGGCGGGTGTCTTCCCCATGTCGCTGTGGCACCCAGAGCTGGCCTGAACGCGCAGCCACAGTGGAGCTGCTGGCCGCTGGCCGTGTCCCCCCCAGCCAGGGCCTCAGGGAGCCGCTGCGCTGTCTGCCCACGGCTGCCCCGTGGGGCCGCGGGGAAGGGCCGCTGGCGAGCGGCCCTGGGCTTGGAGCCACTCTCCAAACGGTCACGCAGAGCAGTCTGTTTAGAATTTCCTTCCCGGTTCTCGTGCCTGTGTGGCCCTCCCGGCTCGCCGGTCGTGCGGAGAGCAGGCAGCGGCCGGCAGTGCTGGGTCTTCGGCTGAAATAGGCCCGAGTTTCTATTTGCTGACAGCTAGGAAACGCAGGGTTTATCCACTAGATTGCCTAAGCCAGAGTTCACGTCTGTGCGTGGTTCTCATGCGTATCTGGGCCGAGGATGCCAGCTGCTGGCTTTCTGTCAGCCTGACGATGACAAGCTTTGCTCTCCTGTCCCAGCGTCTTCTGGGGAACCAGTGATGAGCAGCTACTTCATTTTACAAACACGGGCGTGTGGTATTTGCCAAAGCAGGAGTGTTCATTCCCGTCTGGGAGGATGGGGCCAAGAGGCAGGGCAGAGCACACCTGGCAGGGAGGTGGGCAGCCAGGTGCCGGGGTGACGCCACCATCGCTGAGGCCACTGGACAGCCACGTGCCTGCCTCAAGATGGGCTCGCCCATGCCATGTGCAAACCGAATGTGGGTCCCTGTAAGCACAGGTGGTGAAGCCCACTGTGCTGGGGGCTGTGGGCACATGGCACAGGAGGGCAGGAGGCAGGTGGAAGTGCTCAGGAGGCCAGGGGACAGCGACTGCACCCCCAGAACTGCCCCGTGTCAGTGGGTCTGGTGCGTGAGCCAATGGTGGTCCCGTCTAAACCCTAGTCACAGGTGCTTGGTGAAGCCCGCGCGGGTCTCGCAGCTGCTGGCTCTCGTCACAGCTGACATTCCCAAGGACGTGAGCAGGGGGGGCGCCGTCTGTCCAGGGCCGCTGCCTGTCATTCTGCACCTGGACCCAGGCGGATGCCCCCGAGCCCCCAGGCCTGCCCTCCTGGCCGCAGAGGGCCTTTGGGGGGGCCTGGCCCCGGCCTCCCTTTCTCTGGTTCCCATTTCCTTGTGGTGACTCCACTTCCCTTTTGCACACTCTGGTTTTGCAAGTCCGGGAACCTGGGAACAGAGACTTCCCTTCAGGCCGGCTGGAAAGGAGGCGGATCTGGGAACAATGGTTTGGCTCCCGCCCTCCTGCCCAGGCCGCAGACCACCTTTCCAGCTCCTGAGAAAGAGGAACTTGGAGCACAGCCGAGGGGGGGGGGGGAGGCGGGCCATCCCAGGATGGCCCTCTCTGCAAGGCCGCACTGGGTTCAGTGCACTCGCCGGTGCCCAGCGCTCCCCGCCCCACCCATTCTCGTTTGGAAATCTGCCACACTCTTCCAGGACAGCAGGGCGGATAATCTAGCTTCCTGGGCCCTGTCACCTGCCGCGTGCCCTCAGCAGACGGTCAGGGTCAGGGAGGACCCCGGTGGGCTTCTCGTCCGGGCTGGCCTTACAAACAGGCTGGGCCCGTCTCCACACCTCCTCCCTAGGACCCCCGGCCCCTCCTTACCAGAGCTCCCTGCTCCTTCCCTGGCTCCTGGGCCTGCCTCCTCTTCCACGCACCCTAGAGTCCTTTCTAGAAGGATCTGTTGGCAGAGCTCCCTGTCCTGCTCTGTCCGTCCTGCCCCCACTTCCTCCGACCTAACCGAGTCCCTGGTGCCGTCCTCTCCCTCCTCCGCTGGGCCTGCCTCCAGCTTTTCGGTGCCAGACTTACCACTGCCTCTCCCGCCCCCCAAAAGCTCCCCCAAGAGCCGTGCAGGTCCCGCGTCTGCACCCACAGCCCTGCAGCAGACAAGGCACCAGGAACGATCTCAGCCTCCTGTCCTCCTCGGGGCCCCCCTGGATTCCCACTCCTGCCAGCCCCGGGTCTCCCCTCAGCTGGGTGCTGCTTCTGTCCCGGAACCTCTTCCTTCCCGGGCTGGGTCCCAGCCTCCTGGAGGGGCCCCTCGCAACCGTAACCGTCTTCCCAGAGCACTCTCCTCTCCGCCCCAGCTCTCCGTGGGGAGAAATGACCCACTCACCCTTGAGACCCCCGCCGAGCCGGGCCCGCGGCGGCTTCTGTGTGTGCGCGGTGTGTTCTCCCGCGAGCCAGGACCGCCCGTCAGCCGAGCCACGCGGAGCAAGGGCGCCCCGGGCACGTGCAGGTGTCCTGCTGCCTGTGTCCGCGGCAACGGCAGCAGCAGGCCTGCTGGGCCCCCATCCTCTCTGCGGCCGGACACGGGCCTCTGTGGCGACAGAGCGGCGGCCCAGCCCCGGGCCGGTGGGAGGGGCTGCAGGAGGGCCGTGCACGGTCAGGCTGGCCTGTTCCTCGCAGGCACTGGGCATCTTGGCTGGGCAAGAACAGAGACGCAGCTCTCCGGGCCAGAGACCTCGCACCTGCTTGGGGTTGTCCAAGACGGAGACCGCTGTCGTCGTCTTCTGTTTTTTCCATAAAGGTGACTCACGTTCCCTCCCTCTGAGGGCTTTGTGTTTGTTTTGTTTTCTAATGACACTCAGAAAGAAGAAAGCCTGCACATCATGAGGACAGGGCCGGTCTTTCAAATGCCTGCTCCCCTTCCCGGTGCTGTTCCCATGAGCCGGACAGGCCTGGGGGCCGGCGGGCGCCCGAGGAAGGAGAGAGGAGCGGCCAGCGTGGGGGAAGCCGGAGTAGCTGGACCGCAGGAGGGTGCTGGGCCCAGGCCAGGTCAGAGTGTGCGGCGGGGCTGGCCTGAGAAGCGGCAGCCCCAAGCCCCCCGCCCGGGGCCAGCCCTCAGCCGGCTCCGATCGTCACCGTGTCCACGTCTGCAGCCGCGCCGGGCCCCCTTCCCTGAACTTGGCTGCACGCACATCCCAGAGAGGGCAGCCTCCGGACAGGCCAGACGTTTCCCTCCAGAAAAGCCTGGGAGGACCCAAGAGCCGAGCTGCCGTCCCCCGCGTGAGGCGGGCTGCGCGGTGGCAAGCCCTGGGAGAGAACGAAGCGGTGGGCGTTTCTTGTCCAATGTGCAGCGGCCACCTCTTGGGCCCCAGGAGCCCTACCCTTCGGAGGAGAGCGAGGCCGAGGTCCACAAGGATGGTCTCGTGGTCCAAGCCGTCGTCCGCTTGTGGACGTGGCGCCCCGGCACTGCCGCCTCATGGGGTGCCCCGAGGCCAGCCTATCAGAAGGGCCCGGTCCGGGGGCTGCCTCCACACGGCAGGGAAGAGCCAGTGAGCGCTGGCCGAGGCGGAGCGTCTGAGCGTCCGCTGGGAGGCCCCTGGGGCACGGAGCCCTTTTGGGTTCTGTGCCCCATCCCAGTTTCTAGGGACTTCGCGGTTTCCAGGCTCTCTCTGTCCCTTCGTCCCCAGCTGGGGCCTGTGTGTCCTCAGCTGGGTGACCGTCAGTCACTGCAGGTGCTCTCACGTGTGAAAGAAAAGCCATCTTCTTCCAAGATGCCCTCTGGGCTTCAACAATTCTATTTCAAGGAGACGCTTTCCTAGACTTGCCAGTTTCCGACCCCGGGAGAGCTCTCGGCCGCCTCCGGGTCGCGGAGGCTCTCGGGCAGGGTTACGAGCTCAGCACACGAGTGCGGAAGGGCTGTGTGCCGCAGGCTGGAGGCACGGAGGCGTCGGAGAAGGCTGAGAGGAGGGAACTCACGGCTGTCTGACCCTCACGCCCGTAGGCCTGATGGAGGGGGACGTCCGGTGGCCGCAGGTCTGGCCTGAGCAACCCTGTGGGCAGCTGTCCTTACTGGCTTGGAAAACCAGGGAAGCGCCCTCTGCTCTGGGCCCGAGCTGGCATTTCGGGGCTCTCCGGTTTCTTCCCTGCTGGTACCGGCCAGTGCCCGAGCACGGCGGCTCTGCAGGGGTCAGGCGGGCAGCCCGGAGGGCCGGCTGCAAGAGCAGGCGCAGGCCTGGGCCCTGGTGGCTGACAGTGAATCAGCACACGGGCCGACACAGCCCTGCAGGCCTCGGGTTTAGCGGGGAGAACTATGGGTGGGAGGCCAGGCCACAGGGAAGATGAGCCGACGGGAAAGCTGGGAACAGAGACAGGCCACGCCTGTGCCCAGCGGCCTGAGGAGCCCCAGAGACCAGGAGGGGCCGGTGTCCCAAGCAGCAGGGCTGGTGCCTGCGTCACGAGCTGCCAGGCCCGGGGGATAGAGGGGACGGACGGGGACAGGTGCACAGCGGGCCCTCGGTGCGTCCTGGGACACCAGTCCTAGGTGGCTTTCCTACTTTGAGGAAGCGGCTCCGAGTTCAGGCATTGCCTGGAAGCCCGGCCCCGCTCCTTCTCCCCTCCGCAGGGGGGGCTCTGACGCAGGCTGCACAGGGCAGGCGGCTGCCTACACGAACGCTTGCGCCCGGCAGAGGGAGCGGGGCTGGCACCCTGTGACCTGGCGCCACACGCCGTCAGGAACGGTGCAGGTGCCCCGCATTTTGTGGACTGTCCCCTTAGTCGAGACTTCCGTCTGCAGACGCAGCTGCCCAGATCTGCGCCCGGGCTCACTGCTTCCCCACTAGGGGGCGTTGGTTAGGCGGGTAATGTGCTACCTCAGTTTCCCCAGCTTAGGAGACTCTGGTGTGACTGCTGGGCGGTTAGGTGGATCCAGCCGTGTGGAGCATGGCAGGGTGAGCCTCAGCAGGTCCCTGGACGGTGGACAAGGAGGGTGCGGGCCCATGCCCTCCTTCCCGGACACCGTGAGTGCACAGAAGGCTGGCGTGTGGACTTGTGCTCAGAATTTACCACCTGACGTGGAAGGCGGGTGTAGGGACGTGAGCGCCAGGCACAAGCCTGGTGCAGGCCATCGGGGGCGGGGAAGGTGGGGACAGCGGCAAGTCCCAGACCCCCGCCACGCGCACCTCAGGGACGTCCCCATCCCAGAGGCTTCGTGGTCCGGGTCCGGGCTTTGGTAACAACACCAACAGCAAGTTTGCTGGTTCGGCACTCACATGACACAGGGGCACGGATGTGTGCTGCCCTTGCCTGTGCTCACAGCACGCAGAAAAGGGGGACCGGCGGACAGAGTGGCTCTAGTCTTAACTCTCAGCGGCGACACTCCCTCCTCCCCCCCCCCCCGCCTTCTCTGCTAGCAAGGCCTACACCCCAGTTAGGGCGCCTGTTAGAAGCCTTTTGAGGCAGGACATTGGTGGCATGCTTTCTGTGCCTTTTCAAAAAAGAGCCCAAAATGGTATAAACCAGCCCATTAAAAGCGCATGTCTGTAAGCAATGAAAATGCTAAAATCCATGGCTAAAGTAAATAGCGATCTCTGTGCAAACAGGACGCCAGGAGTGGGTCAGAACAGCAGCCTTGGGTGGGGGGTGATTGTGAGCTCTGAGGACGCACTCGGGAGCAGGCTGCTGCTGGGGTGGGCGAGGGTCACGCCTCCTGGGGGTCCTGCGTGTGCGTGGGCTGTACATGCACAGAGCCCACAGAGATGAAAGACCGGCAAAGAGGAATCTGCCCATTCCAAGGTAGCTGAGGTGGTTTCACTAAAACCTTACCCTTATTTCCTTGCTCTGTTAATCAGGAAATCCTGTTCTCTGGTGTTGGGGGCCCACTGGGTGCTGGGCCTCCTGCCTGTCCCGTGCCCCCCCATCCCCCGCCCACCGCCGATGCTGGGGCAGGGCGGGGGTGCACACACTGATCCCTTGCCTAGACCGCCTTTCCTCGATTCCTCTGCTCACTTGACAAGTGCTAACTCACCCCTGAAGTTTTATTTTGGCATCAGCACCGTGAGGGGCCCTCCCTGACCGCTGTCCCCACTCCCCTCCAGCCAGTCCTGCTGCAGCCCTGTCTTTGCCACCTGCTGAGAGCCTTCTTTCTGAATGGGGCCGGGGGGGGGGGGGGTCTGTTGATTCCTGCCAGAAGCCTGGCTGGCTGGCTGGGGAGGAGGGTCCCTAGGTCATGTCAGAGGCTCTTCCCCAAGGTGAGCGATGGACCCTATGCAGCAGAAGGGGTAGCAGAGGGTGGGAGTGCCTCTTGTCGCCAGAAGATCTGGCTGTGGGCACGGGGCAGTGGGGCCCAGCAGTGCACCCTGAGTGGGCAGACAGCTCAGCCTGGCTGACGGGCTTGTGGGTTGTTTCTGTTTGACGGAGACCCGCTGTGCACCATGAGATTCAACTTCAGATGAATGTTCTAGAACAATCAAAATGCTTTGAAAATGACTCCTGAATGTTTATTTCCTTTTGTAATAATGGGCAGAGGCTTTAGCTACAATTAACATCCAGCTGGTAGGAGCCAGACACTCCGGAAAGGCTGGTGTTTTCATAGGTTTTTCAATGTAGAGAGCTTACGCATACTGATTCCTATCACAAACGCTGTGCCGTCCTGGGGTGTGATAAGAAACTCGTCGTTATATAGATGGGTTGTTTTGGTTTTTATAGCCTTTTGCTTTTTACGGTTCTAAACTGCAGAGTGGTGAGCGAACTGGGCAGCCTGGCTCAGACGCATGAACAAGGAGCGGCCTCTCTCTCTGTGTGGAGAACAAGCATGTTTGCTGGCTCAGGAAGGGCTGCGGGGGACTGAGAGCAAGCAGCCAGGTCCAGGCCAGCGGGGCGCCTGTGCCAGGCCACCGGCTTCCTTCCCTGGAAGGAGAGGGGACACACGTTCTTTTGTCAATGGAGCGCTAGTTTCTTGGGCTGTTTTTTCCCCGGACTAACTTGGCTTGAGGCTAGTGCTCCTTCCAGGCACACCAGGCCAGGAGGAAAGAGAAACTAAAAGACTCAAAAATTTGAGGGGCTGAGAACAGATCGGGTCTCCCTTTCAGACTCTGGGCAGGCCTGGCACCCCAGCCGGGCTCCCCGATCTCCCCCAGCCTTTAACTCGGTGTGCTCTTACCTCGGGGAGGGGGGGCGGGGGGGGCGCTCAGAGCTGCTGATCTTATCAGCGCCTGTGGTTCTTTCCTCGGGGAGGAACTGCTGGTTATTTTTACTCGTCACAGTTGCTTCCTCAGTTTGCTGGGTTCTAATTAAAACCGGGAAGCTCCTGGGCACACCCCCACTGGCATGCATGGGAGGAAAGGGACCCCGGGTGGGCCTGCTGGGGGACGCACAGGACATCTGGCCCATCTCACCCTGTCCTGTGACGTGAGGGGTGCTGTGTTTGCATGGGGAGGCTCCCAGGGGACTGAATTCTGTTCCCTGGCACCACAGTATTTTGGCATCTCAAATTAGAGAGAAGATCAGCCTTTTTCTTCCCTAGACTGAGTCCCCTGCCTGGGTGGTATTTTGTGTCCTAGGCCTGTGAGACCCCTATGGGCAGGTGCAGCCTGATGCTGCCCAGTTACACAAGTGGCTTTAGCCTTAGAGTTGGCAGCAAGCAAGGGGAAGTGACGGGAAACACTGTTTAAGGAAGAAGCAGCATGATTCATCATGTGTGCTAACGCAGAGGCCCTAGTTCTCTGGAACAGAACTCACCACCCCCAACCCCCTGCCCTGGTATGTGGTTGGGTCACTAGAGGCCAGGTGGCAGTTATGTTTTCAGGATTCCAAATGACATCCGAGGGACGCGAGATGGGTGCAGCTGCTCCAGGAGCCCCCGCCCGCCCCAGCCTCAGGAGGCAGCGGGGCCCTCTCCCCACCTGTAAATCACACAAGCATAGTTCCCACGAGTGATCTCTGCAAGTATGTCACTCTCGCATTATATAATAGGTAGAAATCAGTCCTCACACCCCAACCTAAAAGCCTGTGTGACCCACATTAAGTGGGTGTACCTTGCCTGTCATCGAGCTACCATGGGCTTCGAGTTACAGGGACACCAGTACCACGCAGACATTTGCATTCTGCCCCAAGGCTGTGTTTTCCCAGCCTCGGGGTATTGCCACAGTCACGACAGAGGCAGGACCCTGCATGGTCAAGGAGCTGGTGTGTGTGGCCCTGGGGGACAGCCTTGGCGCTCCAGCCCCAGCTTCTGTGTGCGTTGGGCCTGGTGCGCACTGACCACAGGCACGTACTTATCTGCAGGCCTGCTTCATTCAGGAAGATAACCAGGGGCTCTGGTTTGGAGAGCTGGGCCCCACAGCAGTTGCTGACGGAGCTGAGCCGTGGGTCCTGGACGGTGGCTGTCCACTAGGTGTAATTTTCACTCGGCGGTGCCCCAGCTAGACGCAGTCAGGACAATGGAGGGTCTGGTCACCGTTATACATGGTCAGAGTCACTTTCCTCATACCCCGTCTGTGCAGGGGTCCAGGAAGCCTGCTTCTGGCTTTTGCAATTGAATGCTAACCTCTGCTAGAGGCTGAAGATAGGGCTGCCCCGCTGAAATACCGAGCTTGTTACTCGGAGCTGGAGTGGAGATCTCAGGAGAGATCAGAGGGATAATTGGTGCTCTGGACATCAGATGTACAGTCACCCTCAGGCTCTCCACATCTGGGCACGGCAGAGACTAGGTAGATGACCCCAAGCCCATGAATGCCACCTTAGAGACCGGACTTAAGGTGTTTGTGATACAAACTTGCTGCTTGTTGTGTTTCTTGTTGCTAGCAGAGTGGGTGTTTAAAGGTTGGGGGTCACTGCTTTCCTATGAAGTTTCGCAGGAGCGTTTCCGTGCGCAGGGAATTTTATATTTTCATCAAGTGTCCAAGACAGTTAACAACAGACTTGCTATCTACATTTAGATGTAGTTCCAGAACTTACTAATAACTGTGTAATCATAAAGAAGAGGAAAGTTGTAAGCATGCTGACCCAGGAGAACGCGGTCAGCCTCCTGCTCCCCCCCCTCCTCCCCAGGACATGTGAGGAACCAGCGGTGTTGCTAAGCCACATGCCCCTCCACAGGTTAATGACCGCAGGGCAACCGCACGGTCAGCACGCAGCTGGAGACTGGCCCCAGATGCGGGACAGCGTCCCCGCCCCCGCAAGGGGACAGCACCTCCAAACCTCCGGGGGACACTGTCCTCGCCCCGCAAAGGGGACAGCACCCCCAAACCTCCAGGGGACACTGTCCCCACCCCGCAAGGGGACAACACCCCAAAACCTCCCGGGGACGGCGCCCCTACCCCCCAGAAGACAGCACCCGCAAATCTCCGGGGGACAGCGCCCTCACCCCCCAAGGGGACAGCGCCAGGGCGGGGCCGAGGCCCCCCGAGAGTCAGTGCGGGGCCGCCGCAGCCCGGGGCTCGCTCCCCGCGCGGGCCGAGACCCCGAACGTGCCGGCCGGCCGACCCCGCGTTCGGCGCCCACTCACCCGCTCGCTGGGCCGCGGGCCGCGCAGTCGCCGCGGGGCGGGCAGCTCCGGGCTCCGAGGAGGCGGCGGCGGGGCTCACGGCGCGCACGCCGCGCGGGCCTGTGTACACACGTGACCGCCGCCCGGCCCCGCCCCCGCCCGGCCCCGGCCCCGCCCCCCCGGCCGGGCCCGCCCCCGCCCCGGGCTCCGGCCGCACTCCGATGGCGCGGCGCGGCGCGGGGCGGGGCGGCGCGCGTCCTGTGACCCGAGGTCAGCCGCGCGCCGGACGCAAACCCCGGGCGCCGGCTTGGGCTTCCTGAAGCGCTGGTGCTGGTTGTGCTGAGTCAGAGGGCGCCCTAATCTGCAGGGGACAGGCCCCCCCCGCCCTGCGAAGGCTGTAATCCGGTCCGTGCAGGTGCACCTGCCCCGCCCCCGCCGCGTGCGCTTGCTGCTTCGCAAGTCGCCGGTTTCTTCCCGGTCTCAGGAATTACCTTGGCCACTGAGCGGGCCGCAGGAGAACCTCTGAAAGACACGCTGCATTGTCTGCAGCCTCATTAATCTTGTGGCTCTTGTTATAATTAAACGTTGGGAACGTTTAAAGACCAAGGTGACTTCTTACGGTGTAACAGTGCCCTTAGCCGCACATTCTGGCTCAGCATCCGAGAGCATCTCTTTGTGAAAATCAAAGCACGCAGGTTGCAGAACTTAACGCAGATTTGCTGTGTGAGCAGGGGTTGAGCGGAACCGCAGCGAACGAGGATAGCAGCCAAGGCTGCTGCTGAGCCGGGGGTGCTGCCTGCAGGCTCTCAGGGTGGCTTCCTGACCACTGATTAGAGAGGGAGGTCGGGGCTGAGCTGGGGGGCCAGACTCCCCTTGGGCAAAGGGCACAGCAGAGCCCCACTCTCTGTCCAGTCCAGGTGTAGACCCTGTTGGCCCTGTTGTCATTGCCTTAACTTCTCAGCTCAACACCAGGAGTGGGTTTGGGGGCGTAGGCATCTGGCCGCACCTGGCACTGCACCCGGCTGGGGGAGCCTGACTGCCGGCTCCTGTTCCAGGCCCCCAGAGCAGCCTCTCGAGGTACTTGCTGCACATGTCATCACCTCCAAGACCCCATGATGCTACATACACCACTGCCTAATGGACCACTGAAAAGAAAACAATTGGCCAACTAAATTCTGACACCGTTGATTCTACGAAGCATCCCGATTTTAGAAATGTTAATATGAGGGAGAAAATGTGTCTTAGCAGCAAGGAAATACAACCCTCTCATTTTAAGTTGCATCAAGGCTTAGAAGGCTTATGCAACTTGCCCAAGGTCACACAGCAGATGGTGGGGTCAGGATTTGGACCCAGTCTGCCCAAGTAAAGCACTCTGCTGTCTGAGTGGCTTTGGCAGAGTTCCTGCTCAGAGCCCCTAGAAAGCCGGGTCCACCGAGGCCCGCCCACAGGGTGCTCGGTGGCCAGAAGAGCGGCTGCTCGTGACCGGGGTGAGCTGACAGCTCCATCGGAGGCACTTAGTGCTGGGGTCACCTGCACCGCCTTGTCTGCCAAGCAGGCAAACAGGGTCAGAAGAGTGGCAGAGAGTCTGTGTGGAGTGGGGCGGGGGTTGAGATCTTCAAAGTAAGCCCACCCTCCAGCTGAGCCAAGATCAGCATTTTATAGCTAGGGAATGTAAATGGGCTCCAGAGGGCTAAGCTTTGTATCATGCCGTCCGTGGGGAGAGCACCACCATCCCGGGCAGACGTGGACTGGGGGTAAGAGCCGTGTGACGGACGTGCATCCTGGCTTTCTGACTGCATCATACTCAGGTGTCACTTTGTGAAAGCCACGTGCAGTCGCCCCCCCCCACCCCCGGATTGCTGGTGAGGGTTCCTGAGGAGTAGGAGTTGGGGGCCCATGGGCCCCAGGGCTGAGCCTTTGTAGCTGCATTCGCTGCAGTCACAAGGCTGGTGCCCTAATTGTGCACTGCACTGTGCAGTGAGAAGGGAGACTCCGGCCCAGTTTTCCGCCGAGGTCACAGAGTTGCCTCTCCGTGGATTACAGAAACAGGGCCCTTTGCTTAGCTCAGTCTGCAGACTTGGCAAGTCTTCCTGGTCATTCTGGAGTGGCGGTTGATAAGAAAGGCCGCATTCCACTCTGGGGGGACTCTGGACTGCTAGCTGGGAACCTGAGAGTAACCTGCTACGCAGAGTCATTCTCTTGGGGGCCGGAGACCGGGATATGGAGGGTTCCAGCTGCCCTAGCCTGGACAGAAAGGCAGGGTCATCTCCCTTTTGAAAGGTGCACCTTCTTTCAGTCGTGGTGTGCTTATATCCTAGGCGATGTGTTCCTCAGGGACAAGGAATGGTCGAAGGTAATTTGTTAGTTTTTATGAGTCTGGTTTAGAATAGGTTCTGTATGGTGACTTCTGTGTGGGTCGAGTAAGTAAGTTAATGCTCTTTAGGGCTCCAGTAAAGTGTAGTAGACTTTGATAAGGCAGCGTGGAAGGCTTGGTAAGAGCCAGAGTCCCCCCCCAGGAAAGCCCGTGGGCTAGATGGGAAGCATGTCCCTGACGTCCGGCTGTTGACTCGGGGCTGGGCCGGTGGTTTCTGTGTTGTCATCACAGGCATACACGCCCACAGAGGCAGAGAACAACTTGGCATGTCATCGGACGCATCTGAGCAAACTTTTCTGCCCCAGCTTTAGCCAGGAAGAACTCACGATCCAGCTTCCACATAACACAGTTAATAAAGATACTCTGTTTCTTAGAAAAAGCTGTTCTTTGTGGTCAAATACTTTTTATTTATATAATTTTATGTCTGGGTTTTATACTACACATGTACACACAAATTGTGTAATGTTAACCCTAAAAATAGAACAGCTGGTTACCTTATCAGAAAAGTAGCTCCTTTTTAATTCCAGAATGGCAAAGGAATTGCAGTTAGCGCGGGCAAAACAGAGTGACCCACAGGCCGGTCTTAGAGGCGTGGGGAGTGGGGGTGCTGCTTGGGACAGGAGCCCACTGGAGGGGGCCAGGGCGAGAGCTTCTCCTTGGCTGGGCTGTTGCTGGGTGGGGAGAAACCTTCCCTCCTCCGGGTCCTGGGCGTGGGAGTGCAGGCTCCTCGCCTCCCTTCCCCACGAGCGCCGTGGAACTTGGTGTGTACTGAAGATAGCCGTGATGTCTGGGCTTTGCTTCAGAGTCACCCGAGGCTAGGGCAGGAGGGGAACGATGGGCCATACCGCTGAGCCCGCGAGGATTCAGTATAATTTTGTGTATCTTTGGGATCTCCTGTAAAATTTCCAAAAGAGGGGGCCAGACACAGAGACCGCGGCGCAGGGGCAGGTCAGACCCGGCCTGGGCGCAGCAACGCCTGGGCTCAGCTCAGCGGCCCCGCAGGCCCCCGCCCCCGGCCCGGGTGGGGCCTCATGGGCGTGGACTGCGGGTACCGAGCCCGAGCCCCCGCGGAACTGAGCAGGAAGAGCTGGAATCTCGAGGCTGGCAGTTTGCTTTTCCCCCTCCGAAGCCTTTCATCGGCGTTAAAAATAGTGCTCTCGAGAGCGCTTCCTGCATGGAGTAGGAGTGGGTGAGCTGGAGGAGCTGGCGCCCAAGTGGGCCTTCGACAGCCGGCTGTGTCCCCGAGCACGGCCACCTGCCCGGCGGGACGCGCCTGTTGTCTTCTGCCCCAGAAGCTCGGGAGTGGTGCAGCCAGAAGGGCTGCCGTTTCGACAACAGCAGAAGACCCCGGCCCCAGATCTGGCCCAGCAATGTGCCAGTATTCCGCTGGGTGGGGGGCTTCGGGAGACATCGGGTAACGGTTCTGCTTGGTCCCCAGTGCAGCCCATCCAGCGAAGGCAAGAGGGGCCCAGGCTCCACAGCCTGGAAAAGCATGGGCTTGGGGCTCAGGGTTCGGGGCTCGGGGCTCGGGGGCAGGGAGGGAGGGCTTTGCTGGCTGCTGGGCCTTTGGCCAGGCCTGGAGCCCAGTGAGGACCGAACGAGGCAGGGTCCTGCCAGTGGCCTTACTCCTTCTAGCTTGAGTGTGGGGCTGTCACCGACATATACAGCTCACGTGGGGACAGCTCGTCTGAGCCACACCCAGCTCCCCCAGACTGGGGGCACAGGAGTTGCTTTTTCGGTTCTGTTTCTGTTCTGGAGCTCTCCCTCTTTTTTTTAGCTTTTTATTTTTAAATAATTATAGATTCCCAGGAAGTTG
>CM052890.1:345521-368641 GCA_028534135.1 Potos flavus | reverse complement strand
CCCTTCAGCGTGCACACATCTCCTCCCTGCAGCGTGCACACATCTGACTCCCCAGCGTGCACACACCTCCCCCCTGCACACACCTGCTCCCCCAGCGTGCACACACCTGCCCCCTGCACACACCTGCTCCCCCAGCGTGCACACACCTCCCCCCTGCAGCGTGCACAGACCTGGCCCCCAGTGTGCACACACCTGCTCCCCCACTACATACTTCCTCCCCCCCAGCGCACACACACCTGCCCCCCGCCGCGTCCTTTCTCCCCCTCCCCGCCCAGCGCGCACACACCTGGTCACTGTCGTACATATGCAGCAGCAGCCACGTCTGCCTCGTCTTCTGAAATCTCCAGTTCTCCTGCTTCTCAGCCCAGCTAGGAAGCAAGGACAGGACAGTTCAGGTGCTGGCAGGAGGCGGCGGAAGGGTCCGTGCAGCCCCCGGCCCGCCTCGGGGCTAGAGGGCAGCAGACAGGGAGCAGGAGCAGAGGGGGCTCAGGGGCCTGGAGCTGGGAGGACACCTCACTTCCGACGCCCAGGAGGCCTTGGCCAGCCGGGCCTGCTTCCACCCCCGCAGCAGATGGCCCAACGCTCTCCCTTCCAGCCCTACAAGGCCACCATTTTATGATGCCAACGTGCACATGCGGAATTTTGTGAAATCAGCCATGCTTGCAAAGCCTTTATCGTGTGCTGCGACAGAGCCTGCCGACCAGAGTGTGGAAAGCCATTCAACTGGGAGCTGTGTGCAGAGGATGAGAGACGGCAAGCTAGGGGGAGCCAAGAACCCCGACCTGGAGGGCCACGCAGGTCTGGGCTGCTTGGGTGTCAGGGACAGGGAAAGACACCGGGCCGCACCAGCCCCGAGCCTCCGCTAGAGCCGCCTGCCTGCGCCTTCCCGACCCAAAGGCCTCCGAGGGCCCAGGCCCGCCACGCACTGAGGCCACGGCGACAACGCCGGCCTGCTCACGTGCAGCCCATGCCGGAGGGCCGGGAGGACGAGGAAACCGGTAGCTTCAGGCAGCTGCTCTGGGCGGACCGCGGGACCGCAGGGCCGGGCTCTGGGAGCTGGCTCCACAGCTGGGGGGGTGGAGGGGGCGAGCCAAGGGGGAAGCACGGGACTCCCTGCCGCGCTCTTTTACGCACACTGTCCTGGGACAGCAGGCCCACGGAGCCCTGACCACAGCCCCCCCGGGACCATGGGCAGTCTGGGCAGGGCAGTCGCCCTGGAGGTGACAGCCAGGGAGCGGGGCCCTCCACAGCGACTGGAGTGGAGTGATGGAGGGGAGTGACGTCTGGGCCCCCAGCCCTCCCTCTCGGTCCCGGCTGCTAAGGCTCCCGGCCTGAAGGGCGAGTAGGAGAGTGAGTAGGGATCGCAGAAAGTAGGGGTCCACTTCCTGGGGAGGAGAACCAGGCGTGGGGACCGGGCTGGAGCACGTGCCTCTGCTTCCCGGGAAGTTTCTTGGCAAACAGAAGCCAGTGATCTCGCAGTGGCCTCACTGCTCCCGGAGCTTCCGGAAACTCTCCCACGAAGCTGTTACAATGTGTCTGGCAGCCGCTGCCCGGTTGTGACACAGGGTGACCCAGGGCTCTGGCCGAGGCTGCAGTGACCGTGCCCTGACCCCCGCGCATGGCAAACTCCCGCAGCGCAGGATGGCGGCCCTCCCCTCCCTCAGACAGCCCCCCTGGGGGTGCTGGTTCTGTGAGAACACCCACCAGGAGGGCCACCGGGACACCGCTGGCGGTGGCACTACAGGCCCCGGGGGCCCAGTGGTCCCGGGAGCCCCAGGGGAGCCAGGTCGCTGAGTGTGCAGCCCGTGTCCCTCCGGGCACAGGCGCCCTGGACACCGGCCGGGGCCCGCGGGAGGCGTGCTCTCACCTGCACAGGTAGTCCAGGGCCAGCTGGGCCCCGGAGCGCTTGGCCGGCAGGCTCTGGGCCGCTCCTGACTCCCGCAGCCGCCTCCTCTCCTCTTTCCTCCGCTCCTTCTTCAGCTTCCTGTCCTGGGCCCTCTTCTCCTCCGGGGTCAGCGCGGGCGGCTGGGGGACCGTCCCCTGCCTGGCCTCCGACACTGCGTCTCCCTGCAAGTCAAGGGAAAACCGGCCTGTGGGGGGGCTGTCCCGTGGCATCCTGGACCCCCGCTCTCGGGAGCTGAGCCCCTCCGGGTGGGCGGGCTGCTCCGTGCCCTGTGCTGGGCTCCCCAGTGCCCCCCCTCACCCCACGCACTGGGGACGGGGCTGCTCAGAGGCCTGCTCTCCCAGGGACCCGGGAGACCCAGGACGGATCACAGTGTACTGACCTCAGCCCTGCTGCCCGACCCTGCACCTGCGCTCAGCCCTGGGGACGAGGGTTTCTGGGCCTTGATAGGGCCCGGCCCCCTGAGGCTCTGCAGGAGAGCCGCCCGTCCCCCTCCCCGCCCTGTCCCCCCAGCCGTCTGCCCACCCCCGGCCCGCCCCAAAGCGGGGTTCACAGAGGCTGCGCTGAGAGCACACACTGCTTGCAGGGCGTGGGGAGGAGCAGTCTTCCTGCCACAAGGATCCACTGAGGCCCTTCTGCTTGCGTGAACCTCTCCTGAGCGCAGGCGGCGGAGCGGCTGGGGGGCACAGCGCTGGTGGCCTCTCGCCCCCCCCCGGTCGGGCTGTGGCCTCCTGCACCATCACTTTCCCAGACACCCCACTATCAAACGAGGCAGGGGATGATGACCCCAGCAGCTGTACACACTTCCCTCTTCCTGGAAAACCTGGAACACCAGCCTCGGTCACTGCGATTCCGGCCAGGGACCCAGCTACCGTCCCCAACGCCTCCAGTGAGGGCGAGCACACTGCCTCAGTGCGTCCAGCGTCTACACAGCACCCCCTCCCTTCCAGCCTCCCCAAAGGCCACGGAGGCCCCTCCTGAAGTGCCAGTGTCTTGACAACCCTTGTGTTCCCACGCAACACCAGATCCTTCTGGAATCTTCTAAAACAAAAGAGCGGCTCTCTCCAGCTCCTCCCTCTGCCTCCTTTAAAGCCAGCTGACTTTACCAGCAGTGGGGCTTCCGGGCTGCCCTAGGGAGACTCCAGCAGCCTCAACACCACACACACACACACTCAGAAACACACGCACACTCACACGTGCACACACTCAGACACACGCATTCACACACACAGACACGCTCACACATGCAGATACACTCACACACACATGCAAATGCACCCACACACTCACACAGACACACAGACACATGCAGATGCACTTATGCACACAGAGACACGCTCACACATGCAGATACACTCACACAATGCAGACACACATATGCAGATGAACCCACACACTCACACACAGAAGCACTTACACACACATGCACAGACATGCTCACACGTGCAGATACACTCACACACATGCAGATACACACACAGACACACATGTAGATCACCCACACAGAAATGCTCACACACACCCATGCAGATGCACTTACACACACACACACACTCACACGTGCAGATACACTCACATACACTGACACATGCAGATGCACCCACACACTCATACACACAGACACGCTCACACTCACACATGCAGATGCACTCACATACACATGCTCACACAGACACACATGCACTTGCGCACATACATACATGCAGATGCACTCACACACACGCAGATGCACTCACACTCAGACACACATGACACACACACACATGCAGATGCACTCACACACAGACACACACAGACACACACAGACACACACACACACACACATGCAGGCCTCGCAGGCCGCCAGCACAGGAGTGTCCCTGGACCCCCCTTCTTGGGGAGGAGTGCCCCACACGCAGACGCGGCCCCAGGAGCCCAGCACCCCCCGCTGCCTGAGGGGCGCCTGGTTTTCAGCTGGGGCTTCCCGAGGCCGAGGGCAGAGCAGTCTGAGGAGCGTGACGTGGACGCCCACTGCTCAGACCCACGGGCCCACAGCGGCCGGCACAGCGGGCGACACAGAAAGTCTGGCTCTGAGAGGAGCAAACAAGCCCCGGGTACGGGCCAGCCTCTGCCCCCGCCGAAGCCACGCAGGCAGCACAGTGACAGCCACCCGGGGTCGAAGTCCTGGGGCAAGATCAGGGCCGTAGCAGCGCTGGGCCGAGGGCACGTGGACACTGACCCCGGGGGGCCTGGGAGGGGCAGGGAGGGCAGAAAGCACCTGCCCCCATGATGAGGGCCGCTGGCACGGCTGTCCGCACCCTTCACGGGGCCAGCTGTCACCAGGACATGGCCTCTGCCCCCTGCTCCCCGTCCCTGTGGCCTACAGACACTGCCCCGAGGCTGGAGGAGCCTATCGCCCGAGAGATGGACTCCGGGGCTCTCTGAGGGCCCAGTCCCCACGGAGGGGCCAGCAGGCAGGCGGCCGGGACCCAAATGCGGCACAGCCTGCGCGGCCTGGGTTTTGCCCCAGGCTTCTGTGACGTCAGCACGAAGGGCCCGCGTCTGGTATTAGACACACAGAGCTTCCTTCTCTCTGCGGCCAGCGGTCACCCTGGCATGGCGGGGGCTGGAGTGTGCCCTCCGTGTCCTCAGGAAGCTAAGTACGACTCCAGAGTTGTTCAGAGGATCGTGATGCCCGCCCTCGACAGCGCCAGGGGCCAGCCAGGGACACCAAGGGGGTCTGGACACACCGGATGCCCACAGCCTGGCCATGGCCTGCGCCAAAAGGCCTCTCGAGAAAAGCTGGAAACAGAGCGATAGGAGAAACCTCCTGAATTTTCAGTGCTGGCAGTTTCGATTAAACAATGCACAGTCTGTGGGCAAAACCAACCACAGCCTGGGAAGCCGGTGAGGAAGCCGGCCCCTCGGCCCCACGACCTCCGAGCCCTGAGGCCACGATGGATGCCGCACCTGCCGGGCCTGCCTTCCCCTCCCGAAGCTCAGGCAGCCTGCCCTTTCCGGCTCTCTTCCACGGAAAGGGGCCGCCAAGGAAAGGAGCCGGAGCCCCTGTCCCACCGCTCCTGCTGGGAAGGGGGACGGAGTGACGGAGCTCTGCCTCCTCCCCAGCTGCGGTCCTCACCCAGGAGGGGACCGCGCGAACCCAAGCCACCGTTTGTGAAACACACAAGAGTCCCGGGCACTGCCGGAAGATAAAGCAGCGGGGCCCGGGCGTGCAGGGCTGTGACCTGGCGGGGGCAGCGGCCGTGGACCGGCTGTGGGCCTCGCCTCGTCTCTCTGCTCTGGGTGCCCTGACCGGCCGGACTGGGCCGGGTGAGAGTGGGGCCCTGTGAGGGCGTCCGGCTGCAGGGGGCAGACAGCTGTCTCAGCCGCGGTGGGGCTGGGATGGGAGACAGCAGGACAGGGGCGGGCTGGACCCAGGGACCTCCCAGCACGTCCAGATGAAGGCCGGGGGGGCCTACCCGGGACCCTCCAATTGCTTCGGCCCGCGGCATCACCGCTGCAGTGGGAGGCCAGCGCGCGCACCCCGGGAAGCAAAACCGTTTGAGGCACGGTGTGTGCCAGCGCCCATCCGCGAGCTTCGGCGACACCGCCGACCCTGGAGGTGGAGCTTCATTTCTTCTGATTGCTAATGAACTTTCTCCAGTTGCCACTGATCTGATAACCCTCCACAGAATTAGGTTTTAATTAGCAAATAACAGTTTGGACACATCTGCCATCACCAACGCCTCCCGCCGACGTTCCTCGGGTGAAAGGTTGCCTGAGGGCTTGTGAACAGCCTACGGAAACACAAAAAGATCTGAAAAGGAAGGAGTGCAGGAGGCCAATGACCAAAGCCTACTGGGGCCCCCTCTGGGGATGCAACTTTCAGGTGACCGGGGGGGGGGGGTCTTCAGACAGCGGCATGGGGTAGGGAGGGGTGGCCCCTCCCGGACCCCGCAGGCCCGGCCCACTCTCCCGATCAGCAGCTGGGAACACGACTCTTTTCCAAAACACAGGCTGGACCGACCGACCGCGCGGGGGTCGGCTGCCACCACCCACGTCTGCTGTCTGTCTGCTTGTCACAGACACGTGCAGCTGACAGCTTGCGGTCCCGGCACAAACACACAGCTCTAAAAAGATGGATTACAGTCTCTGGCGTTCTAGACCAGACGGCATGCACAGTCTCCCAACACGGGAAATCCAACTTTCAGCAGCACATTCTCTTACGGTTACACGGGGCCCAGGCTGCATTTCAAACGGCACAAAAACAATTCAACGTGCATGGAAAACTTCGGGCAGGACAAATGGACCCGCCGTGGCCACTGGGGAGGTCGGGAGGGGGGACGGGCAGTGTGGCCGAGGGACCGTGAATTTCTTCTATGTCGTCAATGCGTCACAACGTAAATGTTTTCGTGTACGATGGTAAGTCATGGAGTGCTCGTGTGATCAGAAATGCATTTAAAATACATTTAAAAATTAAACACTGACTACATGCACTAAATGTACTGAAAATACACAAATCCAAAAGCCCCCCAGACTGGAGAGTAGAGTCAATTAGCCAAAGGAAATCCAGAAAAGTTTTTTTTTTCTGCCGACAGAAAAGCTGACTGCGTTTGAGAAAATATAATGGACGAAATAAATATTTTCTTTTATCCTGGTAACTCCTGGCAAGAGACACGGGGAGAAATGGCATTACTTTGATTTGGAGAGGTTACCACGTGCTCTGCCCAGGCAGAAACACCCTCAGACGAGACTTACAGGAAGGAGGTTCTAAGGAGAACAGGCTCGGCATTTTTTTTGGATCCAGGAAAGGAGCCTCTCCAGGCACTGGCCTCAGTCACCGAGCACGGCCTGCAGACGCCCAAGGCCCAAACAAGAGACCCGCAAAAGCGAATGCCCACCGGCGTGCCCCAGGAAGGGGATACCGAGGAGGAGGCCGGAAGATTGGCAGGTTCAAGCCACGGTGTCGGCATGGGATGGGGCGGATACCCAGCGAGGTTTTCTCTCCCTTTGGTGAATGTCTGACCTCACAAAGGGAGGGTCCCGTGAGCTGTTGGCACTGGGCCCATCTCCCTTCACCCCGGGCTTTGCTGTGGGGAGAACCACACAAACGGGACCCCCAGGGGGCGGCCATGCCGACACTGGCCACTAGCCCCGTAGCCTTGGCTCCTTTCTGTGACAGGAACCTGCCTAGAGCTCTGGTGGGCACTGGGGCCAGGACTGTGGGTGGGAGGGGCGCTCGACCTTTCCTCTTGGGCTGTGCTGAGGCTCCTGGGGCCGTGGCTCCAAATCAGCGTCCTGAGCCTGATCTGTCTGCCCCTCTGCTTTTTGGGTCTAACACAGCCCCTGATGGGAAAGGGTTGCTGCACACACCCACTCTGCGGCCCTGCACCCTTGGCTGAAGGCTGCACTTAGCAGCTAGCACCTCAGGCTGGGCGGGGGTCTCACCCCTGTCCCAGCCCCTCAGAACCTCCAATCTGTCCCAGGCCAGCCCATCCCCGGCGCCCTGTACAGAAGCCCAGCGATGCAGTGGGGTCCCGGGGCCTGGGGAGCAGGTGGCCTTTGGGGTGGGGGCGGCTGTGGGGCCAAGAAATGATCTGCAAGAACAGCAGTGCCCACCATGTGTCCCCAGCCCCAAAAATGGCCTGGCCGGAGCCCTAGTCCAAGGTCAGAGCCCTTGTCCTTGACCAGAGACCTTCCCTGGTCTCACGGCAAACAGGGAAGTGGCCTCTGAGGCTCCCCCGGTCCCCCTGAGCCTTAGAGGAACAACAGATTGGGCCACTGCAGGCATGGAAGCCGCCGGCACGCATGTGGTCCCTGAAGGCATGACAGTGGAGTGACATCACCTCTGGGGCATGATCAGCTCTAAGATTCAGGGACAGGTGCCCGAGTCTCAGGTCTGGGACCGGGAGCTCGGGGCCACCGGGAGACACGGGGGTTCAGGGACGGGTGCCGGAGTCTCAGGCCCAGGACTGGGAGGTCGGGGCGACCGGGAGACACAAAGGGCTGCTGTCCTGCACACACCGGACAGCTGGCTTCCACAGCGGCCAGCTGATGTTAGGGTGCCCTGCTCCCACCCAGGCTGGGGGATTCCAGGTCACAGCAGACCTTCGTCCCTCCAAGCTCAAGGAGCGGAGCCTTCGTCTAGGAAAGTCTGCGGCAGACCCGGGAGGCAGAGAGGAGTCCATGTGGACTTGAGGGACAGGGGCCTTGAACCCCGTCTGCTGGGACACCCTCCCTCCCCGGCAGGCGCAGGGCTCTCGGGCACACGGTCCTGGCCGCGCACCGCACCTGCCCGGCGAGGTGTGGCAGCGGCAGAGCGTGGCGCGGTGCCGGGCGCAGGGAGAGGAGGCCCCTGGCCCACTGTGCAACACCGATGCCTGTGGCAGAGCACGGCAAGCTCAGGGCCAAGCGGGGACGGGACCGAGGGCCGCCCGCAGCACCGTGCGCACCTCGAGGTGCCAGCTCTCTGCGGTCTCCCTCCGGGGGTGGCCCTGGGGACGTACCTAGGCAAGGTGTCCCAGAAGGCCGTGACCTCCCCTAGAGAGAGGGACAGCACTGTGGCCTGGGAGCCCGTGGAAGCCAGTCCCCCCCAGAGAGGATGGGCAAGTGCAGGGGGGCTCCTCGGTCTCTCTGGGGCCGCCGCGCTGGGCCAAGCCACTGAGTCACCCCTGAAAGTACCTGAAGACCTCAAACGTGCGGCTGACACCCTGCTGTGTTTACGGTTCTCCTAAGAGACAACACAGACCCGTCTCCGGGGGGGGCCCGGCTTTGGCCAGGAGCCGGGACCCCCGATGACCTGGTCTCACTCGGGTGTTCTCAGGGCCACCTGGAGACGCTGGAGGCACAGTGGCTGCTTCGCTGTCACCTTCCCGCTGTGCCTGGGGCCTGCGTGGGCACCCCTGCCGGCTGACGCGGGCTTGGGGACATCCTGAGCCATGGAACGAACGGTCTTCGAGGTGGGCACAGGCGACGGCCGCCCTCTGCTGTGTGGGTAAGGGCTTCAGACACCCAGGACAGCAAGCTCGCAGGAGACCCGTTTGCCCTTTCTCTTGGCTCGTTCTGGTCGAACCACAGCGGGAACAGCACGCGCTTACGAGGTGCCAAGCCCACCGGAGTCTGCTCAGTGCGCCACTTTCCCTTTTCTGGGGCCCCCTCTGCACCCCGACCATGGGGTCAGGCCCTCGGGTGAGGCTTTCCGCTGGTTCTGTGTGGCTTTGTGGGTGGACAGCTCTGCGGACCCCTCTGCTCGGGCGCTGGAGACGTCAGGTGACACAGGCGGACACCGTGTGAATGAAGACTATCCATTGCAGACCGAGCTGACCAGACCCGGGCCACACACGCCGGCCACCCCGAGAGCAGGGAGCGTGCTGAGGGGCGTCACGTGCCCCAGTGCAGGGGCCCCTGGCATCGTCCCCCACCACTTCTCTGGAAACTGGGGTCGTCCAGGGGCGGTGCCAGCGGGGTCGGCTGATGTGCCCCCAGGCCCAGCCCCAGCCCCGAGCCCCCAGCCCCGAGCCCCCAGCCCCGAGCTCCCAGCCCCAGCCTCTGGCCCTCGCTCAGGCCCCAGGAGGGTCGACAGCAGCTCTCTGTGTCCCAGAGAAAGGCCCCTTGTCTTTCCCAGAGC
This sequence comes from Potos flavus, assembly GCA_028534135.1. Classification (NCBI taxonomy): domain Eukaryota; kingdom Metazoa; phylum Chordata; class Mammalia; order Carnivora; family Procyonidae; genus Potos; species Potos flavus. The sequence goes on along the minus strand of CM052890.1, from coordinate 359,132 downwards.
GCCCAGGAGCGGAGATCAAGTGCTCCTCTTCACACAGGGAGCTGGGAGAGGAAGGAGGCCCCATCGCGTGCGCAGAGGGGCGAGTGGCTGGCCCGGGCTGTGGTGCGGCGGCGGCCACAGCCCAGGACAGGCCAGGAGCTGCTGAAGTCTGACGATGTGGTGAAGACCAGGGGTGATGGGGAACGTCACAGGTCGGCGTGGTCCTGCCAGCAGCTGCAGAGGAGAGAGGGGACAAACCGGCCATCCTCCGGATTTTCCCACTTGCTCAACAGGAGACGCTAGACTCAACGCTTACGAGGTTTCGTAAAGCAAGGGAAACTGTTTTTCCTCCCTGGGATCACGTGTGGAAACCCAAAATTCTATCAGCATTGGAGCAGCTTTGGGGGAGGGGATGAGGGCTTCTCCCTGGGCTCTGGAACCTTCTCTCCGCCTGTCTACATGGTGGAGTAGTGCCTCCTGACATCTGGTGGCCACATTTTTTCAAAATGTGGCAAAAGGAAAAATAACTCCAGGAAGAGAAAAAGAATCTAGGATATAGCCAAATTTAGATAAAGACCCCCGACTCTTCGCTACGGGCCGTCCTTGACGGCCCTCCAGGCCAGACACTGAAATGTGCGCACACCCCTTGGCTGTGGCGTGCTCTCTCCGCTCACCCCTCAGCCCACCAGGCAGGGGGCTCGGGCCGGGCAGGTGCCATCCAGGCAGAAAGGGGGAGCCAGGCCTGGTCCAGCACCACCACCACACAACGTCCTCCCTACAGCACACAAACAAGAGAGAAGTTAGAATTCTGCGTCTTCCTTTTTCACGCTAAATGTTTGCAATGGCTGTGGGCTGTACGCTCAGAGCCTGTCTCTGTCAGGACGGGCCCGACTCCAGGGCCCCCACACGGCCACCCCCAGGTCTGGCCCAGGGCAGCCACCAGCAACAGATGACAGGACGGGTCTCCACGAGCTCCCGGTGCCCGCACCTGCCTCCCGCCGCATTTGCTCATTTTAACCTTTGACATTGGCAGAGAGCTCTGGGGTCTGACGGAGCTCATCCCCGCCAGCCCGCTCCCAGAGGTCCCTACAGATGGGGACTAGCACGCAGCGCTCAGGAGACGCCCCGCCACCCGGAGGCCAGTCTGTGGCGGGTCTGGAGGAGGGTCGTGACGGGCAGCGATGTCCGCCCAGCAGGCTGGTGCCAGCTCCTGACCCACCAGGACCAGTTCTCGGACGTGGGCAGGGGCCGCACCAAGAGCTGAGAAGGGCTGGGCCTTCCGGAAGACTGCGTTAGACTCTGCCCCAGATTCTCTTACGTTCAACTTTTATGAGCTGTCGACTTTTATACGGGGCCCCTAAAACCACAGGCCTCACCCCAGGCGCGCACGCAAGCCTCCACCAGGCCCACGTCCGCCGTCAGCCCCAGCAGAGGAGTCGAGCCCGGAGCCCGGTCCCGGCCCAGGACAGGCTTCGTCCGCCAGCTCTGGACAAGCCCCGGGCAGCAGTTCCCAGCAGCGGTCGCTCATCAAGAGCCGGGAAGGGATCGGGGGTGGGGGTCAGGGAGGAAGAGTGTAAGACGCAGAGACTGTCCCACTGGGGTCCAACCGGGCCTGGGGGGACTCCTGCTCCCTATGAAACAGAAAACGCACCTCATGCTGACAGCTTTCTATCTCACAGGGGCTTTGTGCGAAAAACACGGCCCTCGTGCACAGACCTCTCGACACCGCTGACGGCAGGAGGAGCAAGGCTAACCCGGGGTCCAGGGCAGAGCCCGCACTGCCTCCGGTCAGCAGCACAGTGCTCACCACACGACTGAGGCTCCGACGACCAGAAAGCAGGCTGAGAGCAAAGGCGACCCTCCAGCCAGACCTCAGTGTGGCATCAGGAAGGCAGGGGGCTGTCAGTACCTGTGCCCCGGGCCTGCGGAGAACAGGCACCCTCGACCTCCAGGGCAGCCCCCACGGCCCCCACGGCGTCTGCAGCCTGGCCGGAGGCACAGGGGGCTGGGGGAAGCTGGAGGCTGGGCTCTGTCACCTCGGGCAGGGCGGCCTCACCTGTGGGGCAGAGACCCTTCGCCTCTCCCAGGACTGCAGCCAACCCGGCACACGGCAGGGGAAGTATGGGGTGTGTGCTGCACGAATCCGGAGGGTCTGCCCTCCCGGGGGGAAGCAGCATTCCCCGGATGGTGTCCAGGACGGGCACTGACCCATCTCCCGTGACAGCCCCAGACTGAGTCCCGCCCGCTCTCCCCACCACGGGGCCACCCTGCCGTGCCGAGAGGAAGAGCACCCACGGACTCCGTCCGAGCGGCTTGCAGAGTGCTGGTTCTCGCCTCCGGGCGATCTTGAACCACAGCGGTCTGTCCACAAACCACCCAGAATGCTCCGGGCGCACCTTTAGCACAGGGGGCCCCTGGTGCCACAATGGGGGTCTCGGCACCCCTAAGCCAACTGTTCCAGAGGCCAGAGTTCGGGGCACAGAAGGGGCTCTGGGGGCCCAGGTGATTAGCAGGAACAAAGGAAGCTGGCTCCAGCTCGCAGGCCTCCCCATGACGGGGCCCCTCTTCCTTCTGGTTCTGAACCCGGGAGTTCGGGGGGCAGGCAGGAAGCCCACGCCTCTCTCTGTGGTACCGCTGGAAATTCTGTTCCAGTTCAAAGACTGGACCTTCATCAGACTCATTACCCCAGTTATGAAAATTCAAAAAGGTAACTTACGGTAACAAACTACCTTTTCCTTTTCTAGAAACAACGTAGAACCAAAAAGAGAGTGTTTCCTAGGATTTTTCAGTGCCGTGTTTATTTTGAAATGAACAGACACACATGCAGCTGTTAGGAGAGATGCCTTCCCGGGTTCCTCGGTGACACGGCCTGCGGGACTAGTGCCAAGGCTGCAACCAGGACCAACGGACCTTTTCAGCAACAAGAAACTCACAGCAACGCCCGGCAGACTCCAGTTAGAGCCAGCGATACAAAAGGTACAGGGACAGAGCATCACATCCTTCTAAGGCCGATGTCCCCAAACTCCCTCTAACACATCTACCCGAGTTAACACGGACAGTCCCTCCTCTGCGACTGCACGGACGGGACCATCTCCCCGTTTCATTCTGTTTGCAGCACCCGGATTCAAATGAGAACCTCAGAAAATATACACACGGACAGCTCGGGAAGCTTTGCTAAACCGCAGAAGCTGCCTTGAACCGGAGCCTCGTGGCCGCATGCACGGTGGGGGGTGGGGGGCACGACGCCCTCCGGGGGTCTCGGGCTGGCGCTGAGCGGAGGCAGACGCGGGCTCTGGCCTCGAGGAGCTCACGGCCGGATGTAAGTGAGCTCCTGGAGGACAGGGAGAGCGGCGGCCAGAGCAGCTGTTCAGGGCGGCAGAGGCTCCTCGCAGAGCACAGCTCCTGGATCCGGACGCCTATGCACGTGGTGGGGCCTGTGGACCCCTCAGGAGGCTTTCGAATGCAAGACACGACACATGGACACAGAGACCGTTACCAGAAGAGACACTGTCTGCGTCGGCCACAGGCGTGACGGACCCTATAACTGGGCGGTGCCGCCGGGCACAGGGGGACGTCTCCACCTGCCACCTGCCAGGACGCGCCCGTGCCCTCCATAGGTCCCAATGCCACCGGGGCCTGCCGCCGATGTGCACAGTGGAAGGAAACACTAAATGTCAGTAGAAACAGCGAAAATCATTATTTTTTTAAATTCCAGGCTCCAACTCTCTGAATTTGAGAGGCGGGGTTAAGAACGTAACCCCGACCTGAGCCCGGCTCCCCAGGCCTGCAGGTCCGCCACCACATGCGCCCAGAGCAGCCAGGCTCCTTCCCCACCCACTTCTCCCCGTCGAACTCCCAAGAACAGGATGGAAGTCGCTAGGCCCTTCCCAGAAACACACACGTCTAAGAACAGACTCCAGGATCCCACCGGAGCTCACCTCCTCGGTCCTCAGAGGAGATGAGGAATCCGAGGCAGAAGTCTTGTCCATCGCTCCGGGGAGGGTCTCCCACGCTGACGCTCTTCAAACCCCAGGACCTGGGCTGTCGGTGGGCCCTGCCTCCCCGTCTCGGCTTCTGGGGGTACAGCCACGGGGCCACCTCCCCCGCCGCACAGCGCAGCTTCGGGCCGGACAGGCCGTGAGCACCACGCAGCCCAGAGCCGGAAGTCCAGCGCGGGGTGTGAGCGCCGGGCGGCTCGGCTCCTGCTGCTGCTCCTCGTGCCCCAGGACCGAAACGGGGATTTGTGGTGCGAGGGGGAAGTTGGTCAGAGACCAATACGCACTGAAAAGCCCCGACACTCAGGTACAGACGTGGGTACGGGAGCCGGCTGAGGCGACCAGCCCCACAAAACCCTTTGAACGGTCGCACGGAGCTTCCGCCTGAGATGGGCGTCAGGACGCCACTGCTCTCCCAGGCTGTGCCGGGACCAGCTTATTGGGTCCTTGGGAGACGGCGTGGCCCCGAACCCGCAAGAAGAGCTCTGCCCAGCCCCACGCCTGCGGTGCGACGCCACAGGTGCCTACAGAGAGGGCTCGTGGTCTCAGTGGCTCCCTGGCCTGCAGACAGAAGTGACCTCCAACCCTGAGATGCCGTCTTTACAAAGGTCAGGCAAAGTCCTCCAATACTGCAAGGCACTCCTTTTATTTAGGACACATCTACCATTTCACAGCTGGTCTGTCCGTCCGTCCACAGTCAGCATGTCCAGCCCTGTCCTGGGAGGGCCCTCTCTCTAGGGCAGGCAGACACACGGATGGACAGCAGGAGCAGACAGGCTAGGGTTTTGGGGGGATGGGGGTGGACAAATCCGCACGTTCCTGTGCGAGCGGGGAGGTGTGCAGGTGCTGCCCACAGGGACTGGGGACCGATGGGGAGAGCCACCTGGCAGACTTCGGTGACACCTTCCTCCTACCTGATCGGCCAGAGGGAACTGTCCGCAGCCAGCCCCATCTCTGCCGCAGGGGGTCCCGACTGGCAGCCTCCAGCAAACCTCCCCTCGCGGCAGGTGCGGTGGGACGGCCCTACTCGGGCACGGCCAGGTCAGCACCGTCACCGGAGGCTGGTTCAGTGTGGGACGTGGTCCATCTCGGCACTGTCTCGCCCAGAGCACCATCTGGGGCGGACATCCAGGGCGAAGCGCAAGTCAGGTGCCACGAGACAGAAGGGAAGAGCGACCCTGTTCTCAAGGGGCCCCAGCTGGGGACAGAGGGCCATCGTGCAAACGGGCTGAGCTGTGGCTCTGCCTCCGAGCCTGAGGACACGGCCAGCACGGACAGGAAGGGCCATGGGGGAAGGGAGTGCTGACGGGGACCAGGAGAATGCCAACTGTGGCAGCAGAGGAGGGAGGGCGGGGGAAGAGGGGCAGCTCACAGGACACACGCTCAGATGTCAGCCTGAGCGTCCCCACAGGCTGGGAGAGCACACTGGGGTGTGGCCGAAGTCTGCACAGGCTGTGGAGAGGCTCGGGGACGTCTTCAGGGGGATGAGATCACAGAACCCATGGCAAAGGAGGGCACGAGGACAGGGAAGGCTCCAGGCTCCACCCAGAAGGCGTGGACACCGCCTCCCTAAAGGGAAAGGCGAACCGCTCGAAAGGCAGGAACCTCACTGGGTCCTCCCAGACCTCCAGGCCCCGAGGGCCACCCCGCCCCTGCCCCCCCTGCCTCGGGTTGACTCCCCTCGGAAGGAGCTTTGTCCTCCACGAGTAGGACCGCCCGACTGGGCTCTCATTTGATTTTAGGGAACTCCTGGTCCGGGTTCCACGCTGCAGCAGGCATGGTCAACAGCCTCATGCAGTGTCAGTCAGGGCTCCGAGTCAGTGCTAGCTCAGGGCTAGCTTGGAAGGCAAAGGTCACATGCACGGCCCTGCCCGGGGTTCCCAGCAGGCCCCCGGCCACACCCACCTCCTTCCTAGTAAACTCTGAATCTGCCTTCCTTTCATTTCCGGGAACGTGGGACTGGCCAGGAACTGAAGGCTGCACATTGGGTTTAATCTGGAAACGCCAGACTGGGCAGAGCCAGGCAGAGTATTAAGTATGAGTCGTAAACGCGTCCAGAAATAACACGTAATACACAAAATATAAGCTTCTCAACAACTTCTGAAAAATCCGCTGACACTCGTTCCTGATCTGGCAGTGACCTTGCCACACATTAACAAAAACCAGGTTCTTCACGTTTGAAAGCACACTAGAAAACTACAAAAACACCCACCCCCTACCTCAGTCGAGGCTGGCCCAGGGCTCTGGGAGCAGGCACGGAGCGCGAGCTTGCCCGCGACTGCGGGAAGAAGCGCAGACACGGCTTCTCTCCACGAAAAAAGCCAACAGCTCTGCACGAGACTCCAGCCGAACAGTCTTTGGACTGTTTTCTCCCTCAGCGGCTTTTGTGCCCCGAGGAAGAGGAGACGGCTGGGCCTCTGGGTAGAAACCGACCGAACAGGACATCCCCATCTAAATCCTCATCTCAGGGGCCCCGCTGCCTTCTGGGCCCTGTGCGTTGGTCAAGACTCAAAAAAGGTCTGAGCTATGGGGGGAAAAAACGGAACGTGTTACTGGCTCCAATGAAACAGCAAAATCCAAACAAAGGCTTCACCGAATGTCTACAGCGTCTCATTAAGTCCATCAACTGTTACATTAAATATAATTTCATCACATTTGCAAACCAAGGGTTAGGTTTTTCTCACTTTGCAAGAACTCCTGAGTGTACAGTGAAAAATCACATGCACAAATAATGAGTAAGAGCCAAATAATTTTACAAGCAAAATAGTAATACCCTTGTAAACTTTTCTTCCCCCAAACCATGATGTGCTATGCGTGGGTGGGCCTTGCAAACGTAAGGCCACCTTGGGCTACAAAGGCTTGAAGATGTGTCCCAGCCAAAGGACAACATCCATCCCAAGAAAGGCGAGGCTAAGGACAGGTGAGTCCCAGGGTGCAGAGCCGGGACACGGTTTAGACCACTCCTCGCTTTTACAGAGAAGAGGGGCTGGACAGCCAGGGCACTCCCATGGGGTCACATGGCGTGGGGCTGAGACTAGAACGCAGCTCTCTGAAGCAGCAAGCAGAAGACCTGCCGGCCTCAGAGGCCTTTCCCCAGGTAGGAGCTAAGGGCACAGCTCGGAGCCTCCCTCACGCCTCCCTCCCCAGGGCAGGACACAGCTCAGTCTCCCCCATGCACCCCATTCCCTCCCCCTCCCCCCGCCCCCGGAGGACACAGCTCGGAGCCCCTCTCCTCACGTCTGGCAGCCCGCCCCGTCCCCCTCCCGCTCTCCCCCCAGTACAGGACAATTCCGAGCCCCCCACCTCTTCCCGGGTGCAGCACACAGCTCGGAGCCCCTCCCCTCTGGTGCTGGGCACAGCTCGGATCCCCCCACGACTACCCGCACCCCCCGCTGCAGAACACAGCTTGGGGCCTCCTTCTCACCGCGCAGAACGTCGAGGCGGGGAGCAGGGCGCTCCAGGGCCCCAGGAAGTGGGGGAAGGTGGACCCGGGTCGCCGGGCGGGGTTCCGAGGACGATGTGACCCCGGCAGCGGCGTGGGCCCACCCCGCCCTCGCGGTGAGCCGTCTTACCGGGGCCCGTCTTACCCGCGCCGGGCCCCCCACAGCACCCCCAGCCCGGACACGCCCCGCCCTCCGCGCGCTCGGGCAGGGCGGACCCCCCCACACCCACTGGGCCCCGCTCCCGGGCTCGGCGCACTGACCTCCGCGTCCCGGGCCGTCAGTGTGCCCAGGGCCCGCCCGGCCGCAGCGCCCGCGCACTGCGCATGTCAGGCCGGCCCGGCTCGGCTGGAACCGGATCCAGCCGGCCGGGCGGTGACGCAAGCGCGCGGGCGCTCGGCGTGTGAAGTCCTAGCGTGTGGGCGTGGCTCCAGGCGGCGGGCGGGATCCCGGCCGGCGAGGCCCCCAGCGTGTGGGCGTGGCTCCAGGCGGTGGGCGGGACCCCCGCCGGTGAGGCCCCAGCGTGTGGGTGTGGCTCCAGGAGGTGGGCGGAGCCTGTCGCCGCAGGTGGGCGCGGACCCCCACCCCAGCCCCAGTCCTGCTCTGCAAAGGAGGCAGGAGAAGTGCTGCGCCAGGTTCCTTATTTAACGAGGTTGTTCAGAAGAGGAATGGCGACTCAGGGCAGCTTCTCGGTCCAGAGCTGGGACACCAAGAGCCCACGCACAGAGGTCTGCCTATTTCCAGGCCCTGCTCCTGGGTTGCTCATGACAGGAGAGGCAGGAAAACCAGTGCTGCAGCGCCCCCAGTCGCTCCCCATTTGCCCACAACATGGACCCCCATCTGACTGGCAGGCTTTGGTCCCACGCACTGGCCCCACTCCCACATCTCCACTACTTGCAGCACCCTTGGGTTCCTTGAACCTGGCCTGCTGTCTCCTCCCCAGGGGCTTTGCACAAGCTCTTCCCTTTGCCTGGAGCCTCACGACTAGCCCTCTTCAGTTTCCCACAAACCTCTGCTTCACCTCCTGAGCACCGCAGCCCTTCTCAGAGTGGTGACCCAACACCCACTGGAATCCTCTAATTCACACCCAGTCCCCTCCAACTGGGGGCTCCGCAGGGTAGGGTCCTAGGACATTGCCCAGCCAAACATAAGTGTTCAACAGAGACCCACTGAATACATCAGTCACGAAGCTTTTCCCTCCCCATGGGAATGCCTCAATCTCTTCCAGAGCATGTACTCCCTCCTGTAAGATGGCAGGTGAATCTTAGAACACGAGAAAAAAACACACTCGGGCAGCCAGGAGCCTTCCGAATCCACCCAGGGGCCTGTTGGAGGCTCTGGTGCCAGGGCTGGTTGGGGACGGGCACGGAGGGCATCTCAACCATCTCGCTGGCAGAGGTCAGAAGCCAGGCAACCCAGGATACTCTATACTCTGGCTGCTGGGACAGCTCAAGAAGCCATTTCTTCATTTGCCCACTGTGTGCCAGCTGGCGGGTGTGGGTGTCCCAGCTTCCCAGTCTCATAAGGATCTCCAAGGTTCTGGAGCCAGGATGGACTCTTTCTGTGGTTTTCCTCTGTCATTTCACCCCTACCCATGGGCTGATCCACACAGAGGCTTGCTCCACAGTGATGATGGAGGCAGGCACACAGGGACTGCAGAGGCCTGTGCCAGAGCCACATGGACGGAGGGGAAGGCAGAAGGCAGGGTGGGGACAGCCTCTGTGCCCGGTGTTCTCACCTGTGCTGTCCCGCTTAATCCTTGGGATGCAGACATCGGCATCCCCACTTTATAGACAAGGAAACTGAAACTCGGAACTCTTTTTTAAAAAGTTTCCAAGATTGCCAGTTTCCTGGAAAGGACTCCATTCTGGGACTTCTGAGTCCAAGAACATCTACGTGCTGATTTTCTAGTGCATTCCAGTGTCACTACTCAGCCTTAAGAGCCCTCTGATTGATTGCTTTCTTCACACCCCTGTCTGGTTCAGTGACTCAGCAGCCCTGGGAGAGGGAGCGGGAAGGGGAGGGAGCTGGCCTGGCCCACCACACACAGGGACGGGACGCACGGCTCTGAGTGTGTTCTCATGCCTTCCACCCTGTACCCACACTTCACAGAGGAAGGGCCTGGGGCTCAGTGAGGGACCCAAAGGTGCCAGGCCTGCCTACTCCAGACCCACTGTCCCTCCCAGGCCCTGCTGATTGCGCTCTACCACCCTGGGGCACACGCAGAGGCCCGGGCACTGGGCAGGTGGGGCTCTCCTCAGCGCAGGCACTGCCAGGCCATGCTTCCCAGCAACTGTCTGAGCCTGGGCCTCACCAGAGAGCAGCAGGCTCAGGGCCAGTCACTGTACCCGTGGGATTCAGTGTGGGGGCCCCACGAGAAATGGTACCTAGTACAGCCTGAGAGCCTTTGTGGACAAAGTCCAGCTGGCGGAAGGACCAAGAGGCCTGCCTGCTGTGTGAGCCTGGCAGCAGCAGCCACGTCCGCCCCAAGAGACCCCAGAACCCCACCCTCTCCAGGCGACTTAGCTCAGCAGCTCCTGGTTGGGAAGAGCCGGGATCGACAAGGACCAGTACTCATTTCACAAATATTTGTTAAGCAATGTTTTCACACTAACTGGTCCTCTGAGTGCTAGCCATACTGTGGTATAATTAGCTGTATTTACCTAACTATGTATTAGTTATATAGTTTTACATAGTTATATATATATAATTTATATATGTATTTATATATACAAACATGGTTATAACTGTATATATAGTTAGCTACATATTAGCTAACTGTAATGTCGTATATAGTGCTAACTATGCCTGCAGCCACAGTCTAAATGTTTGTTTCCCCCAAATTCATTTGCTCGAACCTAAACCCTGGCGTGATGGGATCCAGAGGTGAGGCCTTGGGGAAGTGCCTGGGTCGTGAGGGCAGAGACCCGGAGAACTCCCTTGCCCCTTCCGCCATGTAAGGGTACATCCTGAAGATGGCCCCCCGTGAACCAGGGGGAGGCCTTCCCCAGAGCCCGGCCATGCCGGCACCTTGATCTTGGACATCCAGCCTCCGGAACTGTAGGAAATCAATGTCTGTTTATAAAGCATGCCCGCGTGGCATTCCGCTACAGCGGCCTGAAGTGAAGGAGACTCCTGCCCGCAATGAGATTACACAAGAAGACTAAAATACTCAGGGGGACAATTAGGGAGCAGAGTTGAAGAGTAAGTTGATTTTACGTGTTGTAATTGAAACGTCTGGGGGAGGATGATGGTCAAGAAAAACAGTGGTGGGAACGCAGCACCTGCGACCTAAGGTAAGAGCATAGCCTGTGGTATGTGGGAGAAAGGAGTACAGTGAGCACACAAGTCCTGGGGAGGGGGCACGGAGGCCCACGTGAGGCGGACGAACAGTTGGGTGGCTGGGGGCACAGGAGGAACGTAGAGCCATCCCATGAGGCTGGAGGTTCTAGAACCATGAAATTCTCACCAGACCTTCCCCCAGAGGCAATACAAACTAGCCTTCAAAACCAGGGTGCCAGGCCCCCCAAGATCATGTTGATCATTCCAATTCATGAAAGAAAGACTAACTATGTTGGACATAGACATTACTAACTAGAATGTTTGGTCAATCCGCATGCCCAATTTCCTGGCATGCCGCCTCCCAGAGGACTGTCATTGGTGAAATCCACAGGAAATGCTGCAGGGGAGTTGGGATCCCCACCTGGGGGGGGGGCCTGGCAGACACAGACACAGACACAGCCTACAAAGCTCCTGCACACAGCACTTCCCTCCCACTGAGCCTCCCGGCACAGGCCCTGCCTGGCCGTGGTGTCTGGTGCACAGAAGGCCTGTGTGTTAGAGGGGGGCTAAGCGGTAAAGCCCCAGGCAAGCAGGGTCTGCTGTCAGCCACGAACAAGAGGAAGGCAAGCCGAGCACTGCTCCAGGCCTTCCGGGCTCTGGTCTCTGGGCCAGGTCGCGCCCCCCACCCCCACCCCCCCGGCCGGGCAGGGCCTCCGTCCCTCCAGCCGTGGGATGTCTCCTGCAGAGCCGCGCGTCCAGGCCCAAGCAGTGTCTCGCTGGAGCTCCGTTACCCGCTGACAGAAGGGCGCCCGGCAGCTCCACGCAAGCTCAGGCCAGACCCAGGCGAGGAGGGGCCGCTTCCCAGCACGTCGAGAAGCCAGGACCCTCCTGACAGCACAAAACAGAGAAAACCACAGGCCGAAATCCCTCATAAATATAAATGCAAAGATCCTAATCAGCAACACATACAAAGAACTGTAGACCACAACTGAGTGGAGTTTACCCAGGGACGCAAGGACGATTCGGTCTTCAAGAATCGGTCTGTATAATGCACCTTATCAGCCTGCTAAAGAAGAAAGAGCACACCATCGCACCAACAGGGGCCGAAAAAGCGCTCGACGAAATTCAAATCCCATTCATGATATACATCCCCAGAAAACTGCTCATTGTGGGAAGCTTCCTCACCTCGAGAAATAACATCCACGCCCCCGCCTGCCCCGCCACTCCAGGAGCAAGGCACGAAGGTCCTCTTACTACTGCTAGCCCACATTAACACTCGGAGTCCCAGCCTGCACGACAAGGCAGCAAAAGGGAACCAAAGACGTTCAGATTGGAACAGAAGAAATACAACAGTCTGTATTTACACACGGTGTGGCGGTCGATACACAAAATCCCAAGGAACCTACAAAATAACTCCAAGAACTCACAAATCCAGCAAGATCGCAGGACACGAGATCAACACGCAAAAGCCGATTGTATGTCTGCGACTTAGCAATAAACGTACAGAAACTCAAATTTAAAATACGATGCCGCCTACAATTGCTCAAAAAACAAAACAAAACTTAGTTGCAAATCCAATAAAACATGTTCAGGATCTGTATGCTGAAAACTGGAAAGAATCAGATGACAGAAATCAAAGGCGATCTAAGTAAGTGGGAGATGTGCCAGGTTCACGGACTAGAACCCAGCCTGGCGAGCCCGGTTCTTCATGAGAGGAGACACTGCTTTCATGCAAAACCGCGGCCAGACTTCTCACACACATATACAAGATTATTCTAGGATTTATATGGAAAAGCAGAGAAACTGGAATACTTAAAGTAATTCTGAAAAAGGAAAAGTAGGAAGAATCACTCTATTTCATTTTAAGACTTAATGTATAGCTACCGCAGTCAAGACAGCATGCTATTGACGGAGGGAGACACACGCACAAGCGGAGAGGGACAGAGAACCCAAAACTGCCTCATTCGCATGCTGAATTTTGACACAGGTGTAAAAGTAATTCATTGGAGGAAAGACAGTCTGTTCAACAAATGATACTGGAGCAATAGGACATCCACAGGCAAAAAATGAACCTTGAACCAAAACAGATGTACAGATAGCAAATAAACATACAAAAAATTCTCAACATCACGTATCACACACACCTGTGAAAACGGCCCAAACCTACAACACCGTCCCGGCAGGTGCTGGCGAGGACGCGGAGACGCGGGGCGCTGGCGGCAAGGCGAGACGGGGCGGCCCCTCTAGGGGACGGTTTGGCAGTTCCTTACAAAACTAAGCATATTCTCTCCACACGACCCAAGCAATCATCCTCCTTGGTATTTACCCGAAGGAACTGGAAACTTAGGTCTACGCCAACGTCTGCACACAGATGTTGACGGCAGCTGTATTCTTAACTGCCAAAATTTGGAAACGACCGGCATGTTCTACAGCACGGGATGGATAAACCGTGGTCCACACAGGCAGTGGGATACTGTGCAGCACTAAGGAGAAGTGAGCTCTGAAGCCACGGAGGGCACGGAGGAACCATAAATGTGCGTTCCTAAGTGAAGGAAGCCAGTCTGAAAAGGCTTCTACTGAATGATTCCAACTGTATGACGTTCTGGAAAAGGCAGAACTGTGGAGATGGGCGGGTGCCAGGGGTTACGCGGGTGGAGGACGGGGAGGAATTGGCAGAGCACAGAGGCTCTGCCCGCAGTAAGCTCCTCTGTGTGATCCTGTAGGGGAGGTGCCTGCCCTCACACATTAGTCCGCAGCCACAGAAGGCATGCCCACCCACACTGCACCCTAACGGGGCACCGTGGACTCTGGCTGACAACGATGGGTCGCTGTAGGTTCATTGACTGTGCCAAGTGCACTATGCGGGGGGGGGGGGGGTGCAGATAATGGGGGGGACGCTGTGCGTGCGTGGGGAC
>CM052890.1:329491-345021 GCA_028534135.1 Potos flavus | reverse complement strand
GGGGCTCCCAGGGACCGGCCGGGCCGCACCAGGGTGGCGGGGAGAGCCGTGTTGGACTCTGACCTCGGGAACAATGTTGATGAACTTGTGTTTTCAAGCTTCAAGAATGAGAGTTTGAGCATCAGAGGCCACAACCCGTAACCTATGACCTGTGCCCTAGCTTTCGAGTCACCTTAGAGGGGTCCCGAGGCTGCCCCAAGTCCAAGGGGAGGGAAACTGCATGGGGAAGGGGCAAGGTTCTAGAGAAGTCTGTGGAGGATGGAGATGGGGAGCACCTGTCCCATCTGCCCTCAGAGTCGTCCCTCCTCCCCAGGGGTGTGGCCTCTTCTGCGTGTCTCTGGTTCTGGGGCCCCGATGCCCCGGACCTCACTGACACTGATGGTGCTGGCGAGGCCTTGGGAAGCCCCCTCCCCGCGACCCCCAGGCCACCCCTCTTCCAGCTGCTCATCCGGAGCCCTTCCTCTCCTGGGCCTAAGACTGCAGCAGCAACAAGTGTCCCTCCCACAGGGCCCTTCCTCGGCAACTTCTAGAAAGGGCTGCTGCCCTCCTGGCTGGCCCCTGCCCCCCAGCCCTGGGGAGGGGTCCTGCTCAGGTCCCCGGTGGCCCACCCTCACTCCTGGGTGAGTCCTGGGGCTGCAGCATAACCAAGAACCACAGCCGGGCGTCACATACACATCCAGCCACGAAGCCTTCGCCACATTCCAGACCGTGAGCATCCCCGTCGGCCCCGAGTCTCCTCCGCCCTTGTCTCCCTCCCTCTTTTTGGTTGCCTTTTATTCTTGTGGTGGCCATGTAGCTGGATCAGATCCCTGGACGGGTGCCTCGGCTCCTCCCCGCCGTTCTGTCTCTCAGTCGAAAACATCCTGCTCCAGATACCTGCATGCCCAGTTGCAAGGGATACGCTGGGTAATATAGGTTCCTAGCACCAGACTCCCTGAGCCCAGGGCCTGCCCCTCGTTAGATGCTGGCCGATGTCTGCTCCGGGCCCGCTGGGCGTCGTACACGCTGTCCCACGCGCGGCCTGGCTCTCCCCACCCCCTCCCCCATGGAGGGTGTGGGGAGGGCCCTCGCCTCGCGGGCTCCCCACCCTCTCCATGCTGATGCTGGGTTGGGGGTCTGCTGGGCCCCACTCTGCCCCCTCCAGTCAAGGCCGGTTCGCTTATTTTCTCGGCATGAAGATCAACTTATAAGCTCGAGACTCCTGAACATCGGGGCCCTGCCCACACCTTCTGGGCTCCAACCACCTACGGGGACCGTCCTCCATGTCTCGTGGTGTCAGCACCCAACCTTTCTCTGCCACCTGGGACTCTTTGTAGGGGGAAAATAACCCCAAAGTGGCCTCCCCCTCACCATGTCTCCCTAGAACATCAGAATGGGCCCATATTTGGAAATTGAGTCTTTGGAGACATAAACAAGTTTAGATTAGGATTAGGGTGGCCCTAAGTCCAGTGACAGGCGTCCTTATAAGAGACAAAGTAGAGGACACAGACAGACATTCAGGTGACCCTGGAGGCTGAGACGGAGGGTGTGGCCCCAAGCAAGGAACGCGGGGCCACCAGGAGCTGGACAGGGCGGGAAGGACCCTCCCTCCCCCAGCACCCCCGGAGGGAGCGCGGCCCTGCCCACCCCAGTTTGGCCCTCTGGCCTCCCTAGCGGGAGAGAATATGTTCCTGTCCTCAAGCTCGATGTTCACATGTAGGAAACAGAAAAGCTGCGAGTGATTGTTTTTCCTATAAAAATGCAAATCACTTTTTTTAAAAGATTTTATTTATTTATTTGACAGTGAGAGATCACAAGTAGGCAGAGAGGCAGGCAGAGAGAGAGGAGGAAGCAGGCTCCCTGCTGAGCAGAGAGCCTGAGGCAGGGCTCGATCCCAGGACCCTGAGATCATGACCTGAGCCGAAGGCAGAGGCCCTACCCCACTGAGCCACCCAGGCGCCCCAATGCAAATCACTTCTGTCTGGTAGAAAAGATAATCCCGAAGGTCATAGTTTATTGCCCTGTGAGCTATTAACCTGTTGTAGGTCCAGGTTAGCAATCCGACTCCGGCATCCTTTCTTTTCCTCTGACCCTATGTGGCTGTGTCGGCGTTGGGCGCCCTTCTCAGAACCGGCTTTGCCATCTGGCCTAACTCCTCCATCCGTGCGTTAAATGAAACTAACACGTGTGCAGCTTATATTTCTCTGAGAACTACGTTTTCATCCTTTTGAAAAATAGACTTTTGCAGCAGAATTTATTAAAGTGGAAAGATCTGCAATGTCTAGTTTCAGGCAAGGTTCGATCCAGGGGCTGTCTTAAAGGGGGAGTGTCTCAGCCTCAGGCTGAGTGCCCCCAGCTGATGCCAGGCAGGCCGTCTCCACCAAGGCCGGCCCACACTGCAAGTTCTTGGCAAAGCCGATGATCTCTGTTTTACACCTCTGAGCTGGAGATGTTTGTTACACGGTGCTGGGTAGCTTGTACACTGGCTGTGTCCCCTTGGACGAGACCTAACCTCTTTGTGTTTCTCTCCGTGGGAGGTGAGGGATAAGTACCCCTGCCTAACCGGGTTCATCCTTCAAACACTGAACTAACTGAACGTCTGCTGTATGCCCGGCACTCTTCCAGGGGCCCCATGCCAAACAGCCTGGCATCAAAGAGGGTTTCCAGAAACCTCAGTTCCTCCCCCACTTCTTGTATCTGTGCGCCGCCGATGCAAACCCCATCCTCTCCCCGCCAGACAGCTCATACGAGGCAGTAATCATTTGCCAGGTATAGACGTGTCCATCAAAAGCTGTCACCTCTCGGTCAGCGGGCCTCCAGTGCTCCGTTGGCCCCTCAGGGCTGCCGGACCGAGCGGCTGCAGGCAGCCTTGGGGGGCAGGGCTGTCCTCTTGACTGCTGAGCGGTGCGATCTAGTCAAGTGGAAAAGTGCTATTTGCTGGGTAATAAAAGCGTCTTTTGTTCACTGCCCTGGAAACATATTAATGAATGACCCAGTGTGTGGCCCCTGGTTCTAGCTGCATAAAACGGTCGTTTATGTGGCAAGATCAAGGCGCGGTTTTCTTTTTGTAGTTTTTATTGGCCCAGGACACTAGGCTGATCAAGGCCTCAACAACTGTAGTGGGCTTTCCCTGTGGACCCCCAGCAGCCCCAGGCAGCATCGGGGCTAGCCCCATGTCGGCCCTGGACATACAGCTGAGTGCAGCCTCAGGCGCAGAGACCCAGTGGCGCACACGGGGGAGGGGCAGGCGTGCTGGGGACCCCGCGAGCGGGGAGCTGGATGCCTTCCAGGGGCCTTGAGGAGAGGGCAGGCCCTGAGCTGGGGGCTGGGAGGGCTTGTTGGCCAGGCACTGCTCTGCAAGGCCCCGGAGTTGCTGGAGGTGCTCCTAGTCCTGACATTAGAAGGAGGCACAGCGCTGGACCATGTCAGGGACTGGGGGGGAGTGGGGAGCTGGTGAGCCCCAATCTGCTTATCTCTAGGGCCCCGCCTGTGGTTGGCACTCGGGTGGCACGGATGCAGGGATGCAGGTTCACGGAGCACAGGTGCGCTGGGACGGCAGTGATCCCCTTCCTCCGTCCAGATGAAATCCAGAGGCCCAGTTTGGGGAGGTGGGGTGGTTGCCCCCGGGACAGGGCTGGGAGGAGGCTCTGCGAGGGAGAGCTGCGGTCTCCACCGAGCCCTTTCACTGGTGTTCTCGTTGCTGTGATAATAGTAATAAGTGGGCGCCAGAGCCGTAACTGTTTGTCATGCAGTTAGAGTTCGTTCTAGGTGGAGCTGCACCCTCCCCCGCCCCCCTGCGAATGCATAGTTGAAGACCTAACCCCCATCACCTTAGGAGGTGACCGTTTTTAGAAAGAGGGCCCTTGCAGATGTAATTAGTCACGATGAAGTCGTTAGGGTGCGCCCACCCAATCTGGCTGGCTTCCTTGCAAGCAGAGGACATGTGGACACAGACACACGGGGGGACCCCACGGGAGGGTGAAGGTGGAGACGCGGTGTGCACAGGCGCTGAAGGGCCCCCAGACTGCCGGCGACCAGCCAGAGCTGGGGCGCAGCCTGCCGCGGGGTCTCCCCGGAGCCTTCGGGAGGAGCCAGCCCCCCTACACGTCCGTCTCAGACGTCTGGCCTCCAGAGCCCAGAGCAACCGCGCTTCTGTTGCTGGGGCTGCCCGGTGTGGGACGCTGTGTGGTGGCGGCCCCCCGAACCCCTGGGGATGCAGAGGGGCCGCGCAGCCTGCCGGGACCCTGCCAGCGCACCTGCTCTGGGCTTCCTGCGGGCTCGCGCTGTGTGTCTTTGGGCAAACTGCGGAGCCTCTCTGGACTTCCGTCTCCGCATCCTAAGACGACGGCTGGCCTCTGCCACTGGGTGGCTGCGAAGGTCCGACTGGAGGAGCCTGGCAAGGACTGGGTAGAGCAGCCTGGATCAGGGCCTGCCCATCTGGGGCGGGGCCTGTGGTGCGGGGGCGGGGCCTTGGAGGCGGGGCGGGGTCCTGCGGGGCAGGGGCGGGACCCGTCGTGCGGGGGCGGGGCCCGGTCAGTAAGGGGTGGGGCCTTCGAGGCGGGGGCGGGGTCCTGCGGCGTAGGGGCGGGGCCCGTGGTGCATGGGCGGGGCCTGCCGCCCGCGGTCGCCCCCCGCTCGACGTGCTCCGCGCTCCCGCGGGGCCTGCTCGGCGCTCGGCCCGCCGCCCTGCGTACGGAGCGCGTCGCACTCCGGCGCTCGCCAACATGTCGACGGCCATGAATTTTGGGACCAAGAGCTTCCAGCCGCGGCCCCCGGACAAGGGCAGCTTCCCTCTGGATCACTTCGGTGAGCGGCGGGCGCGCCGGGCCTCGGGTCCTGAGTGTCCGGTGGCGCCGCACGGCCCCGCGGTGCAGGTGGGGAAACCGAGGCCCGCCGCGGGTGTGGGGCCGGAGCCTGGGTTTGGGGCGAGCCTCTGAGGAAGCCGGGCTCCGACACTGGGCGGAGCTGACGCGCTGTGTTGTCCGCACCCACGTTTTCCTGTGGAACGTCCCAGACCCGCCGCGGGGGTGCAGCAGCCCCGCCTGAGCTCCCGGTGGCCGGGCGCCGGCCTCGCAGCGCGGGGTCGGGCGCGCAGGTGGAGGAAGCGAGCTTCGACGGGAGAGGCTGCAGCTAGTCGTGCTTCCGCTCACGGAGGGGGTGCCGTTCTCCTTCTCGTTCTAGGTGAATGTAAAAGCTTCAAGGAGGAATTCATGAAGTGTCTCCGCGACAATAAATTCGAAAACGCTTTGTGCAGAAAGGAATCTAAAGCCTATTTAGAATGCAGAATGGAGAGGCAAGTACCTGCTAACATGCGTGACTTCTCGAGCCTTCCAGGCTCCCCTGGAAGGGTCTCTCCCCAGCAGCTCGGGGCAGCGTGGCTCCTTGAGGCTGTGTCTTTCGCAGCTGTAGCCTCGCTCGTCCCTGGAATTGAGGCTGGTCAGATTAAATGGTCTTAGAAGTGTAGCAGTCCTGGGGACCTTTCCGTGAGTGACGGCGTCATCCATGACTGCATTCCGCAGAGTATTTTCTGTCCAAATTTGGGAGCTGCTGACCTGTCATTAAGGTTTCAGAACCGTACATCGTGAAAACGCGGACTGAGCCAAAAGATGTGAAGGTTGTGGGTACACGGTTTCTTTCTTTCACATTCTCAGACCATAAAAATGTTGTTTTGTTCCGCGTAGACTCAGCGGTGCTTGAAATGTGACAGGGGAGACAATAGGCCGTTTCAGAAATGATGAAAGACGAAGGATTTGTTCTGTCTTGACCAGAATTTACCAGAGCTCAGTTTTAAGTAAAACAAACGTTTGTAACTATGATCCGTTGAGATTTTATTTAAGAACTGTTGTAGTCCTTAATGGGGAAAGGCAGGTAACATAATTATACAGTGGGGGTGGGAACTTTTATTTATGATTTTTAAGTCCTTCATTAGCTCATTAAGGAATCCAGTCTTCAGACAGCTTTGCCGGAAGATAGGTTGACATAAACCAATCCAGTTGGAGCCCCATTTCCGCTTTCCCATAACAAACTCAGACATTGCCCTCACGGCAAAATCTCTCGTTGTTTCTCAAGCCCACAGGTGTGTTGAGGGCTCTCTGTGGACATGTGGGACCTTGGGGATGGGCCCTTTTGGGAGTGGGGCTGTCACATGAGGCCCTCGCTCCCTCTCCGGAGTCATCCAGGCTCACAAGGGCTTAGATTTGACAGCAGACCCCCCTCTAAGTCCAGCTCTCACCATCTTTAAGTAGCATGTGCTGGGATCACGTGTTCAAATTACTGTCTTTTAAATTAACACATCTTTCAAAAACGGGAACTAAGGAAATTTCTTCTCGGTGCTACCACATTTTGAAGACAGTCTGAAGTTGGTGCCTGTGAGTGTGTGAGGGTGCTCGGACATCCGGCCCTCCAAAGCTCGGCCAGGGTGCCCTGCACACACAGGGTGCTGCTCCTGCCAGGAGCTGTTCCAGAGTTGGGCTGCCTGGGTCCCCAGAGAGGGTCCCGGCTTGCCAGGGGAAGGACCAGCAGAAGGGCCCTGTCTTTTCTCCCCGTTTGACCCAGGGACTGAGCTGCCTGCTCTCCCTGTGGCCATGCCTTGCTCATCGCAGCCGGAGACCGGCCTCCCCTGAGGCCTGCTGAGGTTGGTGGGGACCGAGGGAGGCAGTGGCCACTCTCTGGGTTCCATTATTTCAAGTGGCTTCCCTGGCTGGTCAGGCGATGTTAAGATAAACCTAAGGGGTGCATGTGTGTTTCTGACTTGGTCAGTGATTTTGGCCTAAGACTTTTGGATGGTTTTTAATGAAAATCCACGACCACCCAGATTCAGTATTGAGATTTTGCACATTTGATTCTCTTGCTTTTTACAAACCTCTTTTCTTCCTTTTCCCTTTTGTGCTGAAACCTCAGGCATGACTTACCTGTTCCTGTCTCTCTATGCATCTTTGTAAAACACTGGACCACAACAAGTTTTTAAAGTTGCCTCTGGAGGCCTCGGGCCGTTGTAGCCAGATGCGGACATATGTGTGCTGTCGTAGCTGCGGGCCACATTTTCTCACGGGAAGAGCTGTTTGGGGTTACCAACAGCAAATACACATACAATCTGCGATCTCAAGGCTCTGTAATCATTTCCCTTTGATTCCCGAGCCGTGGGGTGGGCCTCCGGGGCCGTGCAGCTGCATCCCGAAGTGCAGGTTGGTGTGAAGGCCAGGACTCCCAGAAATCCTGCTGCCCTAAATCACACACTTAATGCTGGCTCAGTCCCTAAAGAACTGGACTGGAAGTGAGATGTTTTCTTTGGTCTCGTCCCTATGCTAAAGAGAGGCATCGAAATCATCCTTTTGGCTTTAGAACTTGCTAAATGTTAGATTTGTTGTTTTTTAGGACCTTGCCAAGGAGCTGGATTTTGTGAAGATTTACAGATTTGTAGAAAGGATATCTTGAACCACGTCTTACTTGATTTCTAGTTTTTTCCTCCTGATTCCTTCTTTGTGCAGCTAAACTCGCAGGTCCTTCCTGTTGTGCCGGCATGTCGGGAGGAGCACCGCTCGCCCCTGTGCCTGCCTCGGTGTGCCGCCAGCCCACGTCGCCTTGTGTAGCAGGAAGTTGGACACGGGAGTCTCTGGGCTCAGTCGGGGCGTGGATGGGCCGCGTTCCTTCTGCAGGCTCCAGGGCAGAGCTCTCAGCTTCGAGAGGGGCCGTGCTCTTCGGCTCATAGCCCTCTCCGCCCTCTCAGAGCTGGCGATGGGGTATCTCTGACCCTTCCTCGCTTCCCATCTGTCTCTGAGTTTAAGGATTCACGTGATGAGGTTGAGTCGTCCTAGGTCACGTCACCTCCCAATCAGCCAGGTAGCGCCTGTGTTTCCACCTGTGACCCGAACTCCCCTCTGCCGTGGAGGGTGACACCCACGGGCCCCAGTGATGAGGGTGTCATCTGGGGGTCATTGCTCTGCTGATCGCAGTGTGAAAGGCGTCAGTTTTGTCCAAAAGGACAATTGTTGGCCAGATGTCCTTTTGCCAAGATGTGGTGAAAGTTTATCATTGTTTTCCTCATTTGGGTTTAAGGAGTGGCATGTGGGTTCCATGCTATAGATTTAATCTGCTTCTAGATTAAATTCTACGGACTGAGGTTTGCAATTCTGGGGACATTTTCCTGAGGGCTAAGTGACAGCCCTTGTGAAGCTTGGCTAGAGATCACCTCCCTGCAGGGCGTTGTGTTTCTGCAGACGCGTGGTCCGCTCCCCCTGGACCCCCGCAGGACCTGCAGAAAGCGGGTCGTCTGAGCAGGTGACTCAGACGTCCTGCGGTGCGCAGTGTGCTGGCTGAACTCTGGGCTGAGTGGGCGGGCTCGGCGGTGGGGGCCGGGACACAGTGTGTGAAGTGATGGCGGGCTGTGTGCCGGCTGAGCCCGGCGGTCCTGCGGGGACACGCTGCTGCCCGCCCGCCCCCGCCCCGACCAGGCAGGACGGACAGATGCCTCTGAGAGTTGGGGCTCACCCACCCCCTTGGCCCCCAAACAAAACAGAATAAAAGTCAGGCCTCCCTTTCCCTGGAGCGTGGGCGGCGGGAGGCCAGATGGGGGAGGCTCCTGAGCTCAGCAGGGGCTCCGTGCGGGGCATCCCCATCTTCGCGGCCCTGACTTCTCTGGACGCGGTGGGAGGCTGGCCCATGGCTGGTCTTAGGGAGGGGGTGGGAGCGGGACACGGCCGCTAGCCAGCTGTGGGACCGTGCGGGGCCTGGGGCAGGAGTGCGAGGACGGCGGAGCCCACGCAGCACGCATCTGGGTGTTTCTGAGTTACGAGTAAAGCTAACAAGTGCGGTGACCGTGAACAGCGCGGGTCTGTTTACACGCAGACTCTTTTCGATAAATGCGGTACGGTCCTGGAAATAGGTTTCTTCCTTATGTTTTTCTTATTAACATAATAAGCTTACATCTTATAAGGATACGCTTACGTTATAGCTAAGGTTTCCGGTCAGCCGTAGGCTGTCAGTCCTTAAGCTTTTGGGGGGTCAGGAGTTATGGATGGACCCTTGACCACGAGGGTGGTTGGTGCCCCTCACCCCTGCGTTGTCCAGGGTCCGTTGTACCAGATAAAGTCTGTCCTGGCCTGTCCGCACCTGTCCAGCGTGTCTTCACAGGACCTGGTGGTCAGGGGTCTCCTCCTGCTGGGCCCTCGGGGAGCCTCACTGTGTGTGGTCTCCTGCTTCCTTCAGGTCCTGGCTGCGCTCTGTGCGCGGGGAGCTTTGCGCACTGGCCGCTGGCGGCTGTCCCTCTGGGGTCCAGCGGTGCAGGCGTCAGCCCGGAGGAGGAGGGTGCAGACGGGGGCCCACATGCAGCGGTGCCCCTGGCTGCGGGCACCCCCCCTGGGATGCTGGTTGGGCGGGATGGGAGTGAAAGCACAGGCCCGTGCAGACGGCGCTCTTCGTTTTCTTCCCTTCTCGTAGGCAGCTGATGGCTCAGGAACCCCTGGAAAAACTGGGATTTGGAGATTTGATCAATAGAAAACCAGAGGCAAAAACTAACCCGTGATGGAAAAAGACCAGCGGCCGCCCGGCCTTGTGGGATGGAGCGCGTCGTGTGACCTTGTCAGCTGAGGGCTCGTGGTCAGGTGCTGTGATGGAGAGGCTCCCGGAGCGCCCTCCTTGACGGAAAGAGCTCATCCCGATGTATCCCAGGTTATTTTGAAAACTTATTGTTGCTTTTAGATCTCATTTCCCTCAAGAGCGTTAGGTTTCTCTTTACATCGTGTGTGGCAGAGTTCCTAGGGAGACCCATGGCGGGCGGGAGGTCGGAGTGCGGAGTCACGCCCGCCTGGTGAGGGGACCCGCGGCCTGGGTGACACGGTGGCTCCGCGGTGCCGGCACGCTGAGTGCTCTCGGCTTCGGCCTCCCACAGGTACAAGCGCTGTCAGAAACCCTCCCCGGCAGAGCAGTTTCCTTGTTGCGCTTCTGTGCACCGGTTGCCTTCCCGTTTTTCTCAACAAAACACGGAGTGTGAACTTGGAAGGGAGAGAGCGCCTGGCTTTTGCCATATTTGAGTTAGTGGTATTTTTCTGGTAATGCTTGAACACCAAACACCTTTTAACCAAAGGCTCATTTTCTGACCTGTGCAGATTGTGTTTATAAAACTAGTTTAATGACAGTGACCCGTGTATCGTAACGGAGAAAGGGGGTGTCGGGACACTTGTAGCTCTCCTCACACGTGGTCTCCAGTGTCTCCCTGGGAAACGACACCCACACGGTCCCGGGGCGTCCCCAGAATTGCCTGCAGTCACTTAAACCTCACACGTGCCCAAACGCCAGCCAGGGTCTCTGGGCGGCTTTGCTAGGCGGCCAGGGTTCAGATGCGCCCACGGAATGCCACGTGTGTGTGGTTCGGGCCCCGTGCCGCCCTTGCTGGCTCCCGGCCGGCTGGCTTTGGTCCCAGTTTGGCTGATCGAAGACAGTGAACACATCCCCACTCGGACAGTGACCCTGGGAGGGACAGCCGACTGTGACCCAGGCCAGTCCTTCTGTGGTGGATGCCTCTTGGCGTGACCCTCCCTGGGGTAAGTCCCTCCTGCGCCTGGTGCCGTTTCCACAGTGCGACTCTGCCCCGTGCCCCACGTGAGTGGCTTAGCACCTCGTGCTCCCGTCTACCGTTGGTCACCGTGGGGTATCTGGTCTCCGTCTTATGCTGTCCTCGTTCTCCAGACTTTTTGCGTGTTGCCGTCCAGTTGGCGAAGCGTCTTGGCTTTCACCGCCAACCTGAGCCACGAGACCAGTTTGCGTTCGCTGGCCGTCCGGAGTTACGTGCACACAAGGTTGTTTACGCGGCATCGTTTGTAGTTACGGAACACGGAAGCGACCCAGATGCCCACACGTACGAGCTTTCGGTGAACCGTGGCTCTTGGGGGGCAGCGCGGGGAATCTGAGCTGACATGGGCTGGCCCGCTGCCCCGGCGCGCCGTATGTGAGAAAGCCAGACTCTAGAAGCATCTGCACGTTTGTGCAAACACAAAATCGAGGAAGGACAGAGCAGACGCCAAGGAGGGTGGTGGCCAGCGGCGCCGTGGAGCTCTGACTCTGAGCCGGACTCCTGTTCTCCGTGCTCAGAGATGACGCAGCTGTGGGGGACCCAGCGTCAGCCGCGGGGGGGGGGGGGGCACAGCACACCCCGCGGCTGTGGAAAGCAGGAGTCAGGCCGGGCTGGGGACGAGAAGACAGTTCTGTTCTCTGGCCAGCTCCGACAGCGAGTGTTCTAGGGCCGGAGAACTAGGGAGCGCGGAGAGCCGCAGTCTTGGGAGCCCCTGTTGTGTCACAGAGAAGGCGGCCAGACAGAGAGACGGACTTCGGTGTGTGCGTGCACGTGCACCCGGGGGCCAGCAGCTGCTCACCGGTGCCGTGTCCCGGGCTGGAGTGCCGCTCCCGACGGCTGGAACCAGGCTCCCAAAGGGACGGCTGGCACCCGGGCCAGAGCGGGAAACCCAACGTGAGCCTGGGCCGTTGGTGCCAGAAAGTAAGGAATTGCTGGAAGACGGGGGCTCATTGGAAGAACACAGGTGCCCTGGGGAGCCACATCCGGGCCAGTTGGAGCAACAGAATATTGTGGTGATAGACGATCGGGTGATAGTCTTCAGAATTGGTGACTGCATGGGCCCGCACTGACCTAAATCACTAATGGGATCGAGCCGTGGGTAGGGGAGGGACAGCCGGTGGTGGTCTGCCCAGCACAGAAGCGGGGGGGAATGGAGATGAGAACGGGCTGGGGGCCCAGAGTCGGGCCGAGTGTGGTGTGAAACCTGTGTTTGCCTGGCTGGGGCCTCCCCTCTGTGCGGTAGAGACGGCAGCGTGGTGACGCTTGGTGACCTGCCCGTGGCTAGCGTCCCCCTCTGATGCCCTCCTGGGTGTTCCTGCCTCACATCAGCAAGCAGACGCCAGACTACACACATTCCGTAGAGCGAAGACCGGTGCTCTCCACGGGCGTCAGGGTCCGGAAAGAGGAGGGCTCCGGGGAGACAGATGGACTGCCACGCGGGCCCCGGGCCGGGAAGAGTGGCGGCGGGCAGCTGCTGGGGCCTGGCAGTCTGCAAGTTGGTTAGCATGAAGCTGGGATTCCTGTGTTCTGTGGTTATGTACGGCGGTATTTGGGGAAGCCAGGCATATGAACTCTGTCCTGTTTTTGCAGAACTTTGGAAATCTAAAATTACTTGCATTAAAATGTGTGGTGGAACTTTCCGTGTGCGTGGTTGAGTAAATTCTCGTGATGCGGTGCATCCCGTGGATTTCGAGGCAGGTGATGGGACAGATGGTTCCGGCAAGTGGGAGGAAGCGTAGGGGAGAGGTCCGAAAGCGGCCCCGGTGAGCCGACAGCTGACCTCTGCAGAGGGGCAGTGGCTTCCCAGCGCGGCCTTGGATTTCCCACATCTGAGTTGCCAGCCGCGCGGCGCGTGGGGCGCACAAGTCCCCTCCGTGCCCGAGCGCCCGCACGCTTGTCGCAGGGAGCCAACAGCGGCCTTCGGAGGCGCCCAGAGACAACTTCCAGGACGTTTTCCAAGTGTTCCCACGCGGGAGATAGGCCGGGGAAGCCGGGCTCCCCGAGGAGGAGCCCCTCAGTCCGCCTCCCTCCAGCCCCTGGGGTGGGGCACGCTCGGGGTGCAGCGCCCGGGGTTCCCTCCGCCCCACTGTCCCACCAGCAAGAGCCAGACGGCTTCCCCCTCCCTGAAGCGTCCTGTGCCCACTTAAGTCGCCTCAGACCCAGTGGCGTGAACAGATTTACGATCTTACGTGGTAAATAGGCCCACGAGGCTGTGTTTCCTCCGCGGCTCTGGCCGGAGTCTCGGTCCTTGTCTTTCCAGCTTCCAGAGGCACTCCCGTTCCTTGGCCCGAGGCCTGTCCTCCAGGACAGCGTCCTCTCTGTCCCTCCCCTCTTGTCCCTGACTCTGACAGTCCTGCCTCCTCACCAGGACTCTCCTGATGACACTGGCCACCCCGATAATCCAGGGTCAGCTGCCAGCCCAGCATCTGTAGCCGATCACCCCACGGCGAGTCAGATTCACAGCCAGGGACACAGATGTGGACTCCGCCGACCACGCCAGCTGCGATGTGAGGGGTACACAAGCATCGGGCCAGGCCTCGGGTGCCGAGCCCGGGACAGGGGCCAGCTCACGCGTGCCCGTGCGTGGAAGACATGCTCTCACACGGCTGTGGGGCTTCGGCTCGTGACGGTCATGGATCGAGTTTTCTCGGGTCTGGGTTTAGAGGCCGTATTCCTCTGAGATCTTTGCCCCTGGCTTTGCCCCTGCTTCTCGGCGGACAGCAGAGAATGGGTATGGACTCGATAAACGGCCTCCGGTCCGAGCCAGCCACTGCAAGTGGGACGTGACCCCGTTCCTGTTACGTGTTGGTCTCTCTAGACGTTTCCTGATGTTACGGACACGGGAGAGGCGTCTGGGATCCCACGTTCCTACACGTGGTCTGAATGGATGAGGCTTTCCTCTATGTATTTTTACTTATGATTGCATTTTATAACAAGGGTGTATCATTTTTGTAGAAACAAATGGTTAGTTTAAGAACTCGCTGTGTGTGTGGTGGTTTATTTTATATCACCTGTAAATCACGTGCCCGTGGTTCTGATTTTATATTGTCTGTAAATAGCCTGGTTGATTTTTCCTGTTAAAACTGCACAGGTTTTGTGCCTGGATGGGGTTCTACAGAGCTCCGAGGGCAGCCGGGGGTGGGCCTGATGCCACTCGTGGTGGCTTTGCGGGCTCTTTGGGGGAAGGGCGTGGCAGTCTGCTTGGGTCTCCTCTTTGGAGGCCGGGACCCTCGGGGCTCCTCGAATGAGGGCTGCTCTCTGTGCTGCTCACGCACGCCAGTCCTTACTGGGAGAGAACCAGCCGTCTGTGCCTGTCACTCCAGCCCACCAGGCATTTGGACTCAGTCTTTCTGCAAGATTGTTTCTGGGCGAGAAAGCAGAGATTTTATTATTGCAAGAGACATTGAAGAACTTTCTATCAGGCCACAGAAGCGACTTTGCGGACATGAGTAAAATTACCAGCCCCTCGTCTACAGGAGTGGAATCAGATTCACAGCGGCCTGCGCACAGAGCTTCGCAGACGGAAGGGGCGCCTGCTGGGAAGATGGGGGGAAGGGCCCAGGCCGGGTGGCAGACACCAGTCGGTCTGACGGGGCTCCGTCACGGCCCTGCTGCTGGTGGCCTAGAGGGGCGTCCTCTGCCAGCATACTTCCATTAGGGGACACGCCATGTGGCTGCAGCTGCCGGGCTCCCCGGTGCATCCAGGGCCTTCGGAAGCCCGAGGCCACTGTTGTGTCGGGTTTGTTGGGCCCTCGGGAAGGCGGGAGCCTGGGTAGCTTATGTCGTTGTGTCTTGGTGTTGCTTTACAGTTCTCTGCTGGCCCGCATGCTGAGCAGCTCTGGGAACGTTCAAGGGCAAGGCGGGCAGGTCCTTCCTGGTGCCGCACCTATAGGACCCAGGGCCTGCAGACCTGCCAGTGGGTCTAGTTCGCGTCTGTGCCGCGTGAGAGCCGTGATGACGTCACCGCAGCTGCAGACTCGAGGACTCTCGTCTCCCTCCCCATCGAGGACCCTCTAGTGTCTCCAGTCTCCAGTCATCTCTGGCTTCTTCCTGGGCCTGCTGGACAACCTTCTCGGCCAGCGCCGGCTTCTGTGCTCCGAGAGGGACTGGAGGGACAGGACTGCAGCCTGGCTCCAGCCTCCTGGCTTTGCTCATCACCAGGGGCATCCAGTCCCCTGTGACGGGGGCGCCGTGCCCAGCCACTTCTCGGGAGCCCTGCTGGCATGGCTCAGGCCCTTACACGCTCGCTTCGAGTGGACCCTTCCCTCCTCCTCCTGGTGGACCGCCCTGATTCTTCCAGGCCAGGCCCGTGTCCCCTCGAAGGGCAGCCCGCGGGGAGGGGCGGGAGGCACCCGGCGGCGTGGGAGCAGTGGGGGGTGTGGACGCAGCCCGAGGCCGGACCAGCAGCAGGGCTGAGGGTGCCTGCGAGACCGGGAGAACGACGTATCTCAGAAAGAAGTGCTCTTGCCTGCTAGCTGTCTTTTTTTTTAAAGATTTTATTTATTCGAGAGAGGAGAGAGAGGGCACGAGCTGGGGGGAGGGGCGGAGGGAGAAGCAGGCTCCCCGCTGAGCAGGGATCCTGGATCCCAGGACCCCGGGGTTGTGACCTGAGCCGAAGGCAGACGCTTAACGACGGAGCCACCCAGGCGCCCAGTTTCTTTTTTTTTAGATTTTTTATTGGGATATAATTTACATGCCATAAATTCACTTTTGAAAGACTACAGTTCACACGCTTGTGCAAACATGTCTCACTGGATTTTTAAGTAAACTCCACCCCCAGCGTGGGGCTTGAACTCACGACCCTGAGATCAAGAGTTGCACGCTCCACTGACTGAGCCAGCCAGGCGCCCCATTGTCTGCTTGGTTTCTTATCATTCTCCCTTTTCCCCCCTGAACTCAGAAGGTAGCCAGCAGAATCTCTGGAAAGCTGTGGATTTACTGCCGAGCCCTGGAGGGGAGGGGCTGCAGGGGTGAGCAGGAGAGC
>CM052890.1:311021-323431 GCA_028534135.1 Potos flavus | reverse complement strand
CTGGATTTCTTTTGGCTTCAAGGGGAAGAAAATGTGCCCAGGCTTGGGCCAGGTCTCTAAAGCTGTTGGACCCCCAGCCCATTCGCTTCACCCCAAGTTAGATTGGTCCAGGCAGCCTGGACCCTCCCTACTGTTGGCAGGAGGCGGGGGGAGGGAAGAGAGGCCAGGGCTCCCCCAAGGAGTGGGCAGCCATGGGAGCCCAGGTACCCGCCGGCCAGCTGTCGGTTTCCTGACTGTTGCACGGAGCGGCTGGGAAGGTCAGACTGCGTCCCTTTGCTCGCGAGGCTTCCAACTGTGGACGTTTGCTCTCTCCCGGTCCCAGGTAGAGGGCAGGTGCCTCCTGGAGGCGCTCAGGCCGGTGCCGGTCAGGCGGCACCCCGAGGCCCCGAGCCCCCCGTGGTTCCTCGGCTGTGGACACATCTCCCCCGACCCCTTCCTCCTCCGTCACGCGGCATTCTCCCCGCATGCGTGTCCGCGTCCAAATCCCCCTTTTACAAGGACACAGTCACGGAGCAGGGTCCACGCCGTGACCTTCACTGGTCTTGCTCATCTGCAAAGACCCTGTCCCCAGAGAAGGCCACGTTCACCTTCGCAGGGACAGGGGTTGGGAGGTAGTTCAGCCCCAGCATAAGCCAGCAAACACAGCTCACTGTGGAGACACTCTCGGCCCTGGGTGGGGAGCACTGCCCTCCGGGACCCCTCATTTCGGGGTCACCGCCCCCCGGGCACCTCGGGAGCCCTCCTGGCCTCTCTGGCGTCCGCACCCAGCCCGCCCTTCTGCCCCAGAGCAACCGTCACTGGCTGCCCGGAGGCGCCTCGGCCAGACGCCCTGCTCTCCAGGCACCCCTGTGCCCCCCTCGCCTCCGGGAGTCCTGGGCTCTCCGTCTCGTCTCCCTGGCTGGGCCGCAGGGTCCCTGTCCAGCCCCACCAACAAGGCTGGCTCTCCAGCGCGGGTCCCGATGCCAAGGCCTGAGTGCCGAGCCCAGAGCGCCCCCGCAGCTTCCCAGCCCACCTCCCGCGTCCTCTGCTTCCAGCCGCCTCAGCGGCAGCGCGTCCAGGACCGGAAACATGGGAGGGACTGGACAGAGACCCGGCGCCATTCTGCTGCTGCGAAGCCGCTGGCGTCCGGAGGGCTTGCTGGGGGATCCCCGGTGTTCACGAGTACCTGCTTTGGAGAGCTGAGAAATCCGCTCGGTAGAGTGAAGACACCTTGTTGACAGACTGAAATAGATTGAGAGGTGGTTCGTTTTGTGTTCTCCTCAAGGGGGTTAGAACGTGATGAGTCTGGGCCTGATCGCCTGAGAACGCCGGGCTGGGAGCTCTGGGGCCCAGAGACAAAATCCTGATACAGTGTGGGCTCTCTTCCCTCGTCTGGGGGCTTCTGCCTGGGTGGTCAGGGAGGGCTTCAAGGAGGAGGTGGCAATGACCTGTGTGTGTCAGCGGGGAAGGGAGCCTGGCAGTGCCCCTGTCATCGGCCTTTGGAAAGTGGCTTCTCTGTCAGGCTGGGGGCAGGTTCATGCCCTCCAAGAGGCCCAGGGCTGGCCCTGATCCCCGGAAGCCTCTGTGCACTCCACTCCTTCCCCGGGAGAGCCAGCCCCTGCCGGTGCCGAGACGCCGCGCTGCTGGCTCGGGGCCAGGGCCCTGGTCTCACTTGCCGACCAGCTGTGCTGTGGGCCCGGGAGCAGGCGGACCCCGGCCACCAGGAGCTCAGCACCTGCTCGAGGTCTCACTGGGCCCCCCGCCCAGACC
Organism: Potos flavus; assembly: GCA_028534135.1. Taxonomy (NCBI): domain Eukaryota; kingdom Metazoa; phylum Chordata; class Mammalia; order Carnivora; family Procyonidae; genus Potos; species Potos flavus. Next base: position 321,682 of record CM052890.1, on the reverse strand, counting down.
CCGAAGATGCTTGAGTAACTGGGACTTGGGGGCCTTGGGCACAGCCTTGCAGGCCAGGGACAGCTGGCAGCGGGAGCAGGGCTTGTGGGCAGGGTGGGCAGGGCGCCCATGCCGACCCCGAGTCTCCGCGTGCCGGCCCCAGTCTGGTTCTGGCCCAGCCCGGGCTGTGCTGCCACCGTCTGGATCCTGGAGGGGCCGCCCCCTCGCCGGGAAGCCCAGGGCAGGGGCTGCAGCTCCTGCTGTCGCGTCCTTTGGGGACTCTGGTTTCACATCCTGACTTCTCTTTTCTCATCCCCCCACCCCCCCGGGGATGTCATCACCTCCTTGGTCAGAAGGGCAGACAGAAGGCGGAGGACCTGCCCCCGGGACAGGCCGAGGCCGTGTGCTCACACAGTTCCCTCCTGCGGGAAGCCTGGTCCACAGCTGCCCCTCCCCGAGGCCTCTCTGGGCAGCTTTCGCAGCGTGCGTCTCTATGTTCTCGTCCTACGTTTAGCCCGGTCCTGACATGTGGAGGCTGGCCTCGGGCCACTGATTGGATTGCTCCGTACCTCAGTTTCCCCGTAAAGTGGGAGTTAAATAAGGAGGTCCATTGAGGGGTTTAACCGGATGCCTGGTGTCTAATTAACTAGTCAGTAGCTGTCACTCGTTGGCGTTAACATTTTCGTTAAGCCACGTTCTCCTCGCGTGTGCCGGGTGGCCCTCTCCGACCCTGACACAGGGGCCCAGACAAGAAAACGTCATCTGTCTTTGCTCAGGAGGCTCCAGTCTGATGGCGGAGAGGGACGTGTGGCCAGCTGAGCACAGCGCGCCACAGGACTAGTGACTTAGCAGAGCGGGGTGCCGCGTTCTGCCCACCAGATGGACGAGCCCCGGCAGCTAGCTCTGTGCCCCCCGAGGTGGCCGCGGCCCGGGGCACAGGCACATGGTGGGACAAGGCCGGTGCGGCCCCGCGGGGCAGCTGGCAGGGTCGGCCACCGATTCCAGGGCCTTTCCCCTTGTCCCGGAGGGGCCCCTTTGTGATGGGAATCCACTCGCAACACTCGCAGAGGCGTTGGCAGTGGGTGAGGGCGGGTCGTGTGGCTGTGACCCTGACCGACTGAAAACACCCCAAGTGCCCCTCAGCCCGCAGCCGGGTGAACACGCCACGGGCCAGCTGAGCTCTGAGTAGAGAAAGGAAGAGGTCAGTATGTGTGGACTGGGAAGATATGTAAGGTCTTAGTAAGTGAAAACAAAGCAAAAAACAAAAAATCCCGCAAAAATCCGGTGGCAGGTCAGAAGGGTTAGGGACTCCCCAGGTGTTCCCAGAGGCCGGGGACCATTCTGGAAGGGCGCAGAGGGATGGTTAGCCGGGCTTGGCTCAGAAGTGCCTGGGGTGGGGGTAGAGAGGAGCTATAATTCTTTAGCGGGATACTTATTTCAATCGTATGGGTCATTGTAGCCATGACTTAAAGACGGTGATGGGGAGAATTTGGGAAAGCGCAGAGGCAGGCAGAGGAAGGGACACCCATTACCTGTTCCCTCTGTCTCTCCCCTCACCCTCACTCCTGGGTCCTTGGCCTCCTGACACGGTGGGGCTTTATTCTGGTTGTGGGGACCCCACTGTCCTGTCCCTCCTGCGGTCCCTGGGGCCTGCTGGTCGTCTCCTCCCTCGGGCAGGGATGGTGGGAGCGGGTACCTCTTCCCTCAGCCAGTGCGCCCAGCACGCCCACGGCACACGGTAGGTGTCCAGGCGCTGCTCCCCGCCCCCAGGGCCGCACGGAGGAGCCCACTCAGGCCTGCTCAAGCCCCCCACCACTGTGGCCGGTGGCGCCGTGCTCAGATGGAGGTGGGCAGCGGGGAGCCCGCCGGGCTGGTCCGGAAGCGCGCGGGCTGGGGGCCGGGTTGGGCGCGGAAGGAGACCGCCCGCCCGCCCGCGCCGCTGGGGGCCGCCCGCGGGCCGTGCCGGCCAGAGCGCGCCGTGCGCCCCGGGCCCCGCGCCGGCACACGCTCAGCGGCCGCGGCGGAGACACCAGCGGCGGCGGTGGCGGAGCCGGCCCGGCGGCAGGAATGCGGAACCGGCGCGCGGGCTGAGGCCGCCCAGGATGGCGCAGGGCCGCGGGCGGCGGGCAGCCTGCGTGGGGCCCTAGCGCGGCGAGGCGGACGCTCGGGGCCCGGGGCCGGCATCGCGGGCGGGCGGCATCGCGGCCATGGCCAAGGAGCGGCGGAGGGCGGTCCTGGAGCTGCTGCAGCGGCCGGGGAACACGAGATGCGCCGACTGCGGCGCCCCGGGTAGGTGCGGCCGGGCGGGTCGCCCAGGGTCGTGGCCGGTCCGCGGGGGTGCGGGGCTGGGCTGGCTGAGGGGCCCGGGGGGGATGCGGGGCGGGGCGCGGCGGGTGCGCCCCGGCGCGGGTGGGTGCGGGGCCGGGATGGGTGCGGCCCGGGGTGGGTGCCGGCCTGGATGCCCGCCCCGGGGACTGGGAGGGGTGCTGCGGCGCCTGCGTGGCCCGGGGGAGGGGGGCACAGGCCCGGGGTGCACCTGCATGGAGCCGGACGCCGCCTCCCAGCGGCCCCGGGGCCTGCGGCTGTGTCGTCTCCCCTCCCCCCGGGCTGCGTGTCTCGCTGTCACCCGCGGACCGCCGCCGCGTTGCGAAACCTCGGCTCCGCAGAGAAAAAGAGGAAATCGCGGGGGGCGGGCGTCTGCAGGGAGAGAAAGGGCGAGCCGGCCCCGGGGGCTTCTGCGCGTGGGCGTGGGGGTGCACCTGGCTCCCCTGCACCTGGAGGTGACGTCATGGCCCCCCACCTGGGGCCACCCCTTCGCACGTGCCCTGAGCAGGGGGCTGGGGGAGGAAGGCCCGTGGGTGAGGGCTCCCCTCTCCGCACCCTGGCAACCTGCTGCTCTGGGCGGCCGGTCCCGGTGGGGCCCCAGGGAGGTCCGGCCTGTCCGGGCTCCCCGTGTAGCTGCGCCCCCCTCCCAGCAGGCATCTCCTGGACTTTGCTCCCGGGCGGCCCTGCTCGGGGGTGATTTCCAAGGTGCCAGAGTCCTGAGGAGCTTCCCCTCCCTTCCCGGGGCGATTTGCCCTGGGATTGGCAGGAAACGGACAGGCTGTGCTTCCAGGCCAGCAGAGCCCTGCTTGTGAGCCATCAGCAGCAGCCCCTGGTCCTTGCCGAGGGTGGGGGTGGGGCAGGGGCAGCCCCGAGAGCCGCACCTGCTCACGCCACCCCACGGAGGAGGGGGGCCCCACTCCAGGGCTGTTCCGAAGCGTCCCAGGGGAACACTGGACACTCTGCTGGGGGCTCCTGGCCCAGACTCCTCAGAATACACCTGGCTTCACTCCCCCAAGGGGGGCACTGCGTTTGTCCCGAGACAGCAGTCTGAGACATGCAGCCTCCTCTGTGGCCAGCTCTCCTCTGTCGCCCACCTGCCGGGCTGGGGGGGGGGGTCTTTGGCAGCCCCAGGTCCTGGGAATCCGCCGGTCAGCTGCGGTGTTGCCAGGAGAGGCTACACCGGGAGCTTGAGTGTCCCGGAGCCGGCGACAGTCTTCTCTGGAAGCCAGGCAGGCTGTGGTGGCCTTTCCCCCGGCCTCCTGAGCCGGGGAGCCTCAGGGCCCACCCTGATGGTGCTGGGGGGGTGGCGCTGGCACCACCGTTGTGCTCTGCTCCTGCCAGCTGGCTGGTTCGGCTCACCCTCTCCCCGCCTCCCTGCTCCAGACCCGAACTTTCACTTGTTCTGGAAAGTGGGCCGCACTGCGCCAGGGAGGGGTCACCGGCACGTTCAACTCTCAGCCTCCGGCGGGGGGCTGGGGAGCTGCCCTGTCCCTCTCCTTCCCGGTTACACTGCTCAGGGGCAGCGTCTTTGGACCCAGAGCCTCCCTCCAGCGACCTCGGGGGGTGGGGGGCCCAGCCTGGCCGGTGGGACAGGGGGCTTGCTGGCCTCTCGGGCCCTACAGTGGCACCCCCCTCACAGTGGGCACTGCCATGCCCAGCCCACCCACTCAGCCAGAGGCCGCTGCCCCGAGGCAGGCACGCTGGGCTCTGGAGCGGTCCGTTCTTACAAGCCCAGCTTTCCCTGGCATTGGGCCAAGCCTCTGGTGTTTCAGAATTGGCCCATGACCCCAGCATCTTGCCTTATCTGTCTGGCAGCCTTGTGGAGCAGGCACGATGCTGCCGATTGCCCCCATTTCACAGCTGGGGAAACTGAGGCCTTGGAAACTTGAGCTGCCTTGGGGAACGTGGGCCTTCAAAGGCAGAGCAGATGTCTTGGTGTTATAGCCCCTCCCCCCTTCCTGGCCTCCCCCCTGCTCCAGGGGTGTCGGGGCGAGGCCTGCTGCCCTGCGTCCTCCCTCGTGACCCCCAAGGAATGCACGCCCACAGTCTCCGCTGCTTGGATGAAGCCGCCTGGTCTGCCAGACGGGCCGCTCGGGGCCACTCTGTGGTGACCCGGACTGGCTGAGGGCCGCCCTACCTCACCACAGCCAGCCAGGAGCCGGGCATTGCCAGGGCCGGGGGCACAGGGCCCCCGACAGTGGTCCAGCAGGCCAGGCCTGGGCCACCTCTAACCCCCAGGCCTAGAGGGTTTTGCAGGAGATTTGGGTAGGCCTGGCCAGCTGGCCATGTGGGGGCTCCTGGGAGAGAGGCAGCCTCGGGGTGAGGGAGTCGCTGCAGCCCGCACAAGACCTGCTCCCGTAGCGGGCTCCCCCCTCCTCGGAGCATGAGACCCGGCTAACAGCCTCCCGGAGAAGGGACTCTCATGACGGGCCTGGGGGACTGGGTGTGTTTGCGTCCCTTCCTCTGCAAGGCCTGGGGGGGGTCTCCATCTTGGGGGGTGAGAGGGGGGCTCGGCATGTCCTCCAAGCTGCCTGCCACGTCGAAACAAGTGATAAGAGTCTTTCCTTTGAGCCTCAGGTCCGATGGCCCGGGAGTCCTGGGTTGGGGTTGCGTGTGGGCGGTAATCTCGTGGTCCTTTGATGCAAGTCACCTGGGCATCCGAGTGCCTGGAAACGCCAGGCGAAGCCAATTCCGGGAGCACCTGGGCATCTGGCGCGCGGGCGGCTGGGTGAGGAGGGGCGGCCTTCTGCCAAGACGGGCGGTTTGGGACGGCTGCGTGGGGGCGGGCCGCTCCAGGCCCGTTTCCGGAGCCAGGACGCAGGCGCTCCGAGAGGCCCGGGGGGCCGGTCCTGGCGGCTCAGCCGCCACCGGAGTCCGTGCCCGCCCAGCCCCGCGGGTGACCTCGCAGCAGAAGCGGCTCGCTCAGCCCCGAAGGCTTCCCGGCGGACATGACTCTCCCGACCTTGCCCAACTTGCTGTAAGCCAGACAGAAGCGGCTGGAGGGTGGGGGAGGTTCAGGGATTCGGCCTCGTTTGGTCCCCTGGGTGGGCGCGTGGCTGGCAGGGGGCTGCTGAGGAGTGGGCTGGGCGGGCAGCACCCATCTCTGGGGCAGCGGCCCATGTGGTTTTGGGGTTAAACCAAATTTTTTTTTAAAAGTTACTGTTTTAAACGTCTTTTTTTTTTTTTTTACCAAAGATTATTTGGGGAGGGGAGAGAGTGCATGCGCGTACTTGCAGGCGGGGCACGAGCAGGGCGAGAGGCAGAGGGAGAGAGGGAGCCTGAGGCTGGGGTCCGATCCTGGACTCGCAGGGCAGGCCCTGAGCTGAAACCAAGAGTCGGAGGCTCACCGAGCGCGCCGGCCCGGTGCCCCCACGGTAGCCGGCTCAGGTGTGCAGGGGTGTGAGGTACGGTCCCGTCACCGCGCCCCATCCCCCGCGTCCGGCTCCAGAGCCCTTATCATCCTGTAAACCAGAAACACAGGCCCCCACCCGCCCCCAGCCCCGGCCCCACGGGCTCCTCTGCGTCGGTGGGTCTGACGGCTCCCGGACCTCGGGGGAGAGGCGTCCTGCCGCGTCTGCCTCGTTTCCGGCGCGTCCCTCGGCGTGGTGTCTGCGGCCGTCCACCCTCGCGTGTCCGTGCTCCTGTCACACGGACGCTGCCCACTCGGTCCTCCGTCTCCCCGGGCACACCTGCGTGGCTTCCACCTCTGGGCCGCTGTGCGCGCGGGGCTGCGAGCCTCTGACGGGGCAGAGACAGAGGAGTAGGACGGCTGGGTCACAAGGTGACTCTCGGCCTGACGGGGTGAGGGACCCTGCACGCTGTGCTCCTCGCCTGGCTCTGGGCTCGGCCCCGGACCAGCAGGCCCCTCGTGCCCGTGCATCCTGCCGCCGTGTCTGGGGGGCTGGGGCGCGGCTGCCCCCACCTCCACCCCAGCAGGGGAGGCCCAGCCAGCCGGGACTGCGACCCCGGGGGACACTCACTAGACTGAGATTGCCCCAGAGTGGACGCGGAGCTGCTGGGCGGGCCGGGGAGTGTGAGCTGGGCCCGTGCTGCTCCAGGATGCAGCTCCTCGAAGGGGGGACGCCACCCCTGTCCTTGGGCCCACCCTCCTCCTTGGCTGCTTGCGAAGCCTTGCTTCGGCCAGGGGCCTGCCCGCGGCTTCTCGGTCCCATTTCCCCCATGAAGGAGCCAGAAGGGGCTCCCCCAGGGTCCCAGGGTGGCAGGCAGGGGCTGTGGGTTTGCCGGCTGCCCTCCTGGGGGCTGCTCCCTGTGGCCCCAGCAGGCCTCAGCCTCTTTCCCTTCTTTCTGTCCTGTTAAAATACGCATCACCTAGCGCGGACAGTCTTAACCGTTTGGGTGTCTGATTCCGAGGCCCTCAGCATCTTTCCCTGTGCAGCCGTTGCCACCAGCGGTTTCCAGAACTTTCCATCTTCACCAACTAAAACTGTCCCCGGCCCCCAGCTGCCCTCAGTGAGCCTGACGACTCAGGGTCCCCAGGGAAGTGGGGTCCCGCACCGTTTGTCTCGTGTCTGCAGGTCTCTCCCCGTGGTAGCAGGTGGCAAAATTCCTTCCTTTTTAAAATCGAGGGGCAATTCGCTTGGTGCCTGACGTCAGTGTCCGGTGCACGCCCCGATGATCCGGGATCTGCGTCTGTGGGGAATGCCTGGTCTGTCCCCGCAGAGGCACGGCTCTGTCCTCGTGTTGAGAATGTCTAAGATCTACTCTCTCGGTGACGTTCAGATACGCAACGCGGGGTTCCGGATGCCATCCGTCACGTCCCGGGACCTGCTCAGCTTACGCCTGCAAGTCGGTGCCCCTCGACCCCCTTCGCGCACCTCACCCCCCCGCAACCACCAGTCTGATCCCTGTCTGTGAGCTCAGGGCTCTCTTCCTTGCATCCACATAGGATATTTCTCTTTTTCTTTCTGACTCGTTGCACTTAGCGTAATGCCGTCCAGGTCCGTCCACACTGTGACAAATGACAAGGTTCTCCTCTTGGTTGTGGCGGAATGAGATTCGGAGTGTGCACACACAGCATCGGCGGGGTCCCCTGGTCCATCCGTGGGCACTCAGCTGCTCCCGGGTCGTGTCTGTGGTGAAGAGGGCCGCGGCAGGCCTGGGGGAGCACACGTCTTTTCCAGCTAGTGTTTTGGTTTCCCTCGGGTAAATCCGCAGAAGTGGGATGGCTGCATCTTACCGTAGTTCTGTTTTTAATGGTTTGAGGAACCTCCACACCATTCTCCACAGCTACTGCCCCAGTTGGCTTTCCCACCAGCAGTGCACGAGGGTTCCCCTTTCTCCACATCCTCACCCACACTCGTTCCTCCTTGTCGTCTGGACAGTGGCCATTCTGACAGGTGTGGGGGGACGGCGCTGGGGTCCTGCTGTGCCTCCCCTGTGACCACCTGTGACAAGCGCCTTCTCATGGACCTGCTGGCCACCTGTGTGCCTCCTTCGGAAAAATGTCTGTTCGGAGCCTCTGCCCAGTTTTTAATGGGATTGTTGGGTGTTTTTGTTGTTTTGTTTTGCTACTGAGTTGTGTGAGTTCTTTATATATTTTAGATACAATTATTAGACGTGATTTGCAAATATTTGCTCCCATCCCACAGGTTGCCTTTTCCTTTTGTTGTTTTCCTTTGGTTTGTTGTGTCGCACAGAAGCTTTCCAGTTGGATGCGATCCCGTTGGTTAATTTTCCCTTTTGTTGCCTTTGCTTTTGGTGTCAAATCAAAGAATCCTCGCCAAGATCCATGGCAAGAAGCTCCCTATCTCTGTTTTCTTCCAGGAGATTTATGGCTTCGGGTCTTACACTCAAGTCTTTAATCCATTTTGAGTTGACTTTTGTGTATGGCGTGAGGTAGTGGTCCAGTGTCTTTCTTTTGCAGGAGGCTGGCCAGTTTTCCCAGCACCATTTATGAATGGACTGCCCTGTCCCCGTCGTACATTCTTGGCTCTTTTGTCATAGATTAACTGGCCGTGTATGGGCGGGCTCTCCTCTGGGCTCTTCTGTTCCACCGACCTACGTGTCTGTGTTTATGCCAGTACCCCAGTATTTTGATTACTGTAGTTTTGTAATATAGTTTGAAATTGCGAAGCATGAAGCCACCAACTTTGTTCCCCTTTCTCAGACTCACTTGGCTATTGGGGGTCTTTTGTGATTTTATACAAATTTTAGGATTGTTTGCTCTATTTCTATGAAAAACGCCATTGGACTTTTGATAGGGATTGCATCGAACTGTGGATTGTTTCGGGTAGTATGGATATTCGAACAGCATTCTTCCGGCCATGAGCATGGACTGTCTTTCCATTTATTTGTGTCTTCGATTTCTTTAAGGTTTATAGCGTTCAGCATACAGGTCCTTCACCTCCTGGACTCACTCTATTCCTGGGTGTTTTATTATTTTCGATGCACCTGTCAGTGGGATTGTTTTCTTTCTCGCTCTTTCTCATCGTTTGTTATTAGTGTGGAGAAACCCAACTGACTTCTCTACATTGTGTCCTGTAACTTCACTGAATTCGTCGATCCGTTCTCGTAGTGTGTCTGCGTGTGTGGAGAATCTGTAGGGTTTTCTACACATAATGTGTCATCTGAAAATAGTGATTCTTCTACTCTTTCCCTTTTGGTTGTGATGCCTTCTATATCTCTTTCCTCCCTCGTTGCTCTGGCCAGGACTTCCAGTGTCAGCTAGAATAAAGGCGGAGAGAGAGGGCATCCTTGTCTCGCCGCTGACCTTAGAGGAATAGCTCTCAGCTTCTCACTGTTGAGTGTGATGTGAGCTGTGCGCTTGTCCGGTGTGGCCTTTCTTGTGTCGAGGTACGTTCCCTGTGTACCCACTCTATTCGGAGTGTTTCTCACAAATGGAGGTTGAATTTCGTCAAATGCTTTTACTGCTTCTATTGAAATCATATGACTTTTGTCTTTCATTTTGTTAGTGGAGTGTATTACATTAAGTGATTTGCAGATGCCAAATTGATTTTTTCCCCCCTAAGGACGTAGAAGTTTCTTGAACACGCTGCAAGGGAGCAGCGGGCAGGACAGCAAAGGAGAGACTGCTCGAATGGATTTCTTGGTCCAAACTTGCATCCTTGGAGTAAATCCCGCTCGATCACGGTGTATGATCCTTTAATGTGTTGTTGAATTCAGTGTGTGAATGTATTATTGACGACTTTACAATCGGTGTTCGTCAGGAATATTGGCCTGTAGTTTTGGTGTCCTTGTCTGATTTCGCCAGGGTACTGCCGGCCTCATAAAAGGGAGTTTGGAACTGTTCCCTTTTTGAAAGTGTTCTATTTTTTGGTATTAATTGGTATTACTTCTATGAATGCTGGTGGAATTCACCAGTGAAGCCGTCTGGTTCTGGGGGTTCCTTGGAAGGTTTTTGATTATGGATTCAATCTCCTTGTTACTAATCCATGTGTTCACATCTTCTACTTTTTCATGATTCAGTCTTGTACGTTCCTAGGGATTTATTAGTTTCTTGTTCAATTTGTGGGGAAGTAATTATAACAGTCTCCTGCGATCCTCAGTGTTTCCATGGTATCATTTCCGATTTTATTGATTTGCGTCCTCTCTCTCTTTCTTGGTGAGTCTAGCTGAAGTTTGTCAGTTTTGTTTGTTTTTCCTAAAAAACAGCTCTTTGTTTCATTGATCGTTCTATTATCCTTTTGTCCCTCTTCTTTTTTTTTTTTTTTTTGGAGAGAGAGCACGCGTGCACATGGGGGGAGGGGCAGAGGGAGGAAGAGTCTCAGGCAGCCTCCACGCTGTGCTCGGAGCCCAACGTGGGGCTCAATCTCATGACCCTGAGATCACGACCTGAGCCGGCCGCTTCACCGACTGCGTCCCCACATGCCCCGGCCTCCGTCTGATCGTTCTCCGGTTCCTTGCGGTGCAGAGTTAGCTTGTTTTTCCCCAGACCTTTCTTGTTTCTCCAGGCAGGCGCGTCCCACCATGGACGTCCCTCTCACAACGGTTGGCGCTGGACTCTCCGAGTTCCTGTGTGCTGTATTCCGTCTTCGTTTGTCTCATTTAGTTTCGGATTTCTCCCTTGATCCACTGGCCGTGCAGTAGCACGTTGTCGGACCTCCACACATGTGTGCAGTTTCCTGTTTTCTTGGAATGGATTTCTAGTGTCACACCATGGTGGTCGGAAGATGCATCCCGTGATTTCAGTCTTCCTAAATTTATTAAGACTTGTTTTGTGGCCCAACATGGGGACCTGTGGTCTTAGGGTTAGGTCCTTGATCCATTTTTGAGTTAATTTTTGTATATGCTGTTGGGCGAGGGTCCAATGTCATTCTTTTGCATGTGGGCGTCTTCCCAGCGCCGCTTGTCAAAAACCCTTTCTTTTCCCCATTGAA
>CM052890.1:282886-310521 GCA_028534135.1 Potos flavus | reverse complement strand
TACGGGGGACCCGTCTACGAAACGGTGTGTCCTGGCCCACAGTAACCACCAGACACGTTCACTACTGATTGGCACAGCACCATGCTGGGCACTAACAGACCTTGGCTACTGGCCGACTAAGGTCACCTAGGGTTGGGGGAACTGCCCGGCGTGGGAACCAGACCCTCTCCCAGTCCTGACCACACCCCTCCCAATCTGCACAATCCCTGACAAGGCACTTAACTCCTATCCACTGGGATTTTAAGAATGATAGCTGCCTTTCTTTTCTCATGGGAATAGTTTGAAAAATGACATAAAAATATGGAAACACTTCGTAAAATACAAAGTGATGTAAAAAAGGCAAGACGTTAATATACCAAACTATAAAAACAATGTAAATATAAACTAAGTCATTATTAAAAAAACCAACAAATCGAATTATAGCCTGCAATGGGCACAAAGCCAGTTCTTAAAAACACCAAGATGACATGATATAGGTTTCCTTACCTTGTAAGAAGAAACACATTCAGCCAAGAAATCAAAGTAACAAACTGGTACCATCCAATCCCTAGCCACCAGAATATTCCAGAAGCTGCCTTCCCTGAAAGAGAAAACACCAAACATTCTAAAGCAATGCTTTTGGGAAAATCAAACTCCTAAATGGACCGCTTTTGTGAAGGTCAAGCGAGCAGCACAGCACATCTGCTGACAAGCGCTGTGTAAGTCCGTGAAGACGGAGTTAGGGGCGACGCGCACTGAGGAGGAGAGTCGGCACACTCGAACGCGGGAGCACCGAGGAGCACGCAGAACAAGCGACGCACGAGGAAAGCCCGGGCCCACGCGCTCCCCGGGCTGCTCGGCGGAGCAGCCGCACGTCCACGGGGCCCAGCACCCCAGGGACACAGAGCGCTCGCGCACCAGAGCACGTGTGTTAGCACGTCTAAGGAAGTAACAATGAACCGTGTTAGATCAAGGAGCAAAGCATGGAACCCAAAATGAACCTTCCATTTGCTTAGATCAGTCGTTAACTGCAGGTGCCTAACGACCAAAGACTTGCCGAGAATGGGAGCAGAGAAAGGCAAAATGAGCACCTGGAGCCGCCACGGCCGACCAGAGCACCGACAGCAGTGTCTTCGACACAGACCATCCCCAGGCGCCGATCCTGCGCGGCGTCCGCACCAGCAGGTGACCTGCGACAGATAACAGGTGTGCAAGAGGGGCACACTCAGGACACACACCAGAAAACCCGCTCTCCATAGTTACAACAAGAAACTCCCCTCATACGCATTTTACCCAAATTCTCTCAAATCAGTTCACAGTTTCCTCTCAGGGAAAAAAAAATCAACCACCGTAGGTCCAAGCAAGACTCTGAAACTCACTGAGGAGGAGCTACTACATGCGGAATGGCTGTTCACCTCTTCCCGCAGAAACGCGGACCTCCCCCCCCGGGAACCGCGCCCCCCGGGAACCCCCTCCCCCCACGCGTTCACGGCTGGCACTAACACACCCTGCAGAGAAAACCCCACGGACACCGGCCGTTCGCTCCACTGGGACCGGGAGGGCTCACTACTCCCAGACCATTCTGAAGGCGAACGTTTTTCAGGGAAAAAGTCTTTGGGGATTACAAGTGCTAGTACCACTGCATGACAGAATAAGGGAACCTTGTATCACACGTCACACATTATAGAAGGCAGAAAACTGCTTATGAAACCCATTTTGGTTCAGTTTTTTAAGAGTAACTGCTGGAAGTCATATGCTCCCATAAGCATTTGTGTGTTGACTAACGACACTACGCTTGATGTGAGAAGAAACATGGTTTAAAGGGATTCTTTTAATCTATCGTTTTGTTTTACCAGTTAAGAGATCATTACTTTTGAAGCTCGGCTTAAAAAAAAAAAAAAAAACTGTCTAAAAAACGTGCCCCTTTGGCAAGAAGCTTACAGGTATAAGTTGGAAAACCGCTAACTTCGCATGTACGCCTCCATGTGGCAAAGGCTCAGGACACCGCAGTCACCGGAGCGATGCCGTGGGTCCCGGCGACCGGGCACGGGACAAGCAGCTTCTGGCCAGATCAGCTCCCCCACAGGAGGATGACCAGCCTTTCTAAGCCTCTGATTTCACCTCAAGCAAGCTACTTTCCATACATGGAACTGTTACTAAATACATTTCCAGAGAAGCTTTTCGAGAGAGACATTCTCTGTATTTTAAGCTCAAGTCAGTATTATTCCTGTCTGTTTTTAACAAGCACTTGACGTGCCAACACAAGGAAGGAGCTACAGCATTTGTGAAGAACATGAGGAAAACAAAGTAAAAAGGTGCAAACGACAACCTGTATAAGAAAAGATGTGCCAAATGGCCCCTGCCACCCTTTTGGGACTCGAGGACCGCGAGCGGACGGCTGTGTGCGTCTCAAGGAGCTCCTTCCTCTTACAGTCATCACCTGTGGGCGGTGGTGACAAGCAGTTAGTTTGACAGATTACGATGCAAACCTGGTCCACCGGAACTATGCACACCAACGGCAGTTTGAGAAAATTAGGAAATTACACAAAAAAAGAAAAAATCTAAGCCAACGCAATCTGGCGGCTCCCAGTGTGCACTGCTAGGGGCTCAGCAAGTGTGCACGAGCGATGGGGGTCCAGTCCACGTCGGCAGCCCCGCACCGCCCCTGTGGGAGCCCCCGCGCCGTCAAGCCATACTTACACAAGGACTCCCCTGTCCCACTGAGGTGGCCGTCCTCTCTGAGAAGCCCTCCTACATGCACTGTCCCACAGTGACTGGAATGAGCTGCAACACACGCAAAACAGGCTCAGAGACCCCCGTCCAAGCGGCGTTCTGACACGTCCCAGGTGCCGACAGGGCCGCACGGTCCGAGAGCGCGTGCCAGGCCCACCGCCGCCGGCTCCCGTGCGCGGGCGAGGCGTGGGGGGCGGTGCGGGGTGCAGGTAGCAGGCCCGGGCTGCGGGGGGAGAGAGCTTCAAGCCCCACCCGGCCGAACAAGGCCCCACAGCAACACCGAGACGGGCCCGCTGAAGAATGACTGCAAACAACTACATTCTAAATACCACTCGTAATGAACGGTTTCTGCTTTAAAAGGGTCATAAGAATCAAAACTTGAGTACATTAAGTTTTTAAAAAATAATTTTAAAGATGTTGAAACACTGTTCCCCTTTCAGAAACTTCCATCAGCTCCTCACAGGAAGAGCCCAGCAAAGCGCCGCGAGAGCGTCCGCGGGAGAGCGCGAGAGCGGACATGTGCAGGAAGCGCCGCGCGCGGAAAGTAGTGTTTTCTCCACCTTGAAAGCATTATTAGGTGGAAAAAGGAGGGAAAAAAATGATTTAAATACCTTTTGATTCATGGCTTTTTGATTTATAGCTTTTTGATTCATGTTCTTTCGATTCGTAACTTTTCAATTTGTAATTTTCTGATTCGTAATTGAGCTTCATTAAAACCACTCGAAAAAGCTGGACTAAGAATGATGACAAGGATGACGAAGTGTCCTTGGCCAGCCACAAAATCCTATCCGTGTGGAAAGGGGCACCGCCTATTGAAAAACCGTGAACACAGTTATTTCTTCCCACAAAGCCGACATTTACTCCCCCTGAAAAGTCAGATAGCCAAACCATTCACTTTGGGCAAAGCAGAACCAACTTCTCACCCGTGCGTCAGAGATGACAGACACCCCGGGAGGAGCCGTAAGGACACACATCTCCTCCTGACGGACGCGGAGCTGCACAGTGGCCCCCCCACCGAAAGCCTGCACGCAAGAGCCGATGTCAGGTGACTGCACCCCAATCCTGCTCACACACACTCCAAAGCCTAGATATCCGCTCACCACCCATCCACTGTCCTCTGTCACCTGCCGGGAAAAAGACCCCCAATGCGCTCAGCAGCTTCAGGGACGTCTGCTAGAGCATCTGCAACAGGGGACGCCACAGAAACCAGCGATGTGAGCCTCTGCGAGGAGCGGGGCCGTCACGGAACCCGCTGTCCTCCGCTACCTGTCACTAGTGCCTGCGGCTTCAGAGGACACCGCGGGCTCCCTGACAACTCTCCCTCTGCTAACCTGACATGGCAAGGTGAGAGTCCACAAGTTACAGTTGCTAAAAGTTTTTATTCCATCGAGTGTGGACCCGGAAGCGCCTCTGAGACCGGTTCCCGTCCTCTCCCGGCGAGGGCAGCCCCGCGTGTGGTCAGGACGCCTGGCGTGCGGCCAGCTGGAAACGGCGAAGCTGGGAGTGGGAGGGATTTTAAAGAAATGAGTTTTTTCATGTTTCCTTTTTCAAATTGCCTACTTGGTAGCCTACCGGCGATCGGAGCGCCACACCGAAACGCCTGTGGAACGGAGGGCTAGCCTGCCGCACCAGCGCCAGCCGTCGCCCACCGCACCTCCCCCGGCTCTCACGGCACCGGAAGCTTTCCGCGGAGCTTCATAAACACAGAAAACACTTCTGAAGAGGTAACACACGGTCCGTTCCACTGATAATCAAAAACACTGAAATTCCATCTTTCACCCGTAGAACTGGCCAAATCTGGAAAGCACGAACAAACGAAGTGGCAGGAGCGTGAGACATGACGCGCACACGGCCACAGCGGGAGAGCCATCGGGCTCGTCTGTTGGGAAGTCAACTGGGAGAATCTACTTATAATTAACTCGCACAAGAACTTTGTTGTCCCCAGCGGTGATTTTTTTTTACTTGGGAGCTGCAGACTGGAACTACTTTTTAAATATTTCTTAATTGCTGGCTACAGTTTCTTCCGGAGAGCGGGGCTGTCAGGGGCTGTCAGGGGCCGCCGGGCGCAGGAAACCCCACAGCCCCGTCCGGGCAGCCTGCTGGCTCGAGCTGCGGCCGCTCACGGCGGGACGGAAGCACCACCGCCGCGCCTGCGGGTCCGCTCCTCTGTGCGCCCAAAGGAGACAGGCACCTGAGCCCTGATTTCTCCGAAGCCTCAGGCTGGCTCTGTAAGCCACATGCTGCTCTAAGCCACCAAGACGAATGACGATTTTTCAAAGCTGTGGCCTCTCTCCTTTCTAAGATAAATTCGACAGATGGTGTAAGTTAAGACCTGCCATAGGCAAGACAGAGGACACGAAGACTCTGTTTTCCACTTCTCATTTCCTGGGTGCCTCCCTGGGAGGCCCGCAAAGGCCCCGAGGGTCCAGCTTTCCATGCTTCGCAGGAGGAACCTAGCCTGTCCGTGTGCGGACACCCCACCGGTCCCCTGCTCTCTTGTAGAGCACCGCCGGATGTACCAAGGAAACGACTTCCGAGCCTTTTAAAAAGCCGTTTGGATGCGAGACAGAAATGCACGTTCTGTCAAGGCTGCACCACACCGGGACCTCAAGAGGTCGAGGACTCCGAAGCCACACGGCTCAAGTGGGTCTGTGAGCCCGAACACACCCGTTCTATTCCTGGTTTGTCCACCCTAGGGAAGGACTTGCCCGTGTGCACAGATACACACACACAAGGAAACACACCCGAAGAGCACTGTTTCTAGAAGCATCAAACAGAGGGGCGCCTGGGGGGCTCAGCTGGTGAAGCATCTGACTCTCGACTTCAGCTCAGGTCGTGATCTCAGGGTCGTGAGGCTCAGCCCCGGTGTCAGGCTCTGAGCTCAGCGCAGAGTCTGCTGGAGACTCTCTCCCTCTGCCCCTCCCCCTGCTCGTGCACACGTACGCCAGCACGCTCGCTCGCTCTTTCAAATAAATAAAATCTTTAGTAACGTACAAACAGAAAAAACAGTGAACGTCCACCTAGACAGACCCTGATTAAACACACTTTGATACAACCGTAAATGCAGTATCGGGTCAGCATCAGGAAGAAGTCGTCCATCCGAACTGGCCCAGAACACGAAGGTGCCAAGCCACCTCCGCACCACGCTAGCGTTTCAGCAAAACAAACTACATATTTCTGTAAGTGCAGGAAAGCAAAATGGAGATGGTAGTCGCACATCGTGGATGTGCTAAAAATGCCAGCGAATCGTATACTTTAAGAAGCTTCACAGTTAATTTTATGTTATGTGCATTTTACGTCATTTTAAGAAGCAGAAGACTCCGCCGTGATCTCCTACTCTTAGCACCAGCTCCCTCTAGAAGGGAGACCAGACGGGGACGGGAAGGACAGGGGAAGGAACCTCCTCTATCCGTACTCTTCCAAGATTGCAGAACCAGAGCAATAAGTAAAAACAAAAATAAAGACAAGATGTGTGGGCTATTAATTGATGCTCGAGAAGAGCTGTGCGCATTTTCCGTGACCGCAGTAGCGCGTCACCGGTCACGTGGCACGGTCCCCGCGGGCAACAGGGGAGAGCCGGCTGGGCCCAGCGTGGAGGATGCTCACCTCTGGGCGGTAGGTTACAGGCCACTTGGATTTTCTTCCCTGCGCATGTCTGGGATTTCCAGAGAGTCTTTGATAAATGCTTTACCCAAAGAATTAGATGTTTTTAAGTTAGTGCTGTAATAATCACTGTTGTAATTTAAAAGAGCAAGAAGGGGATAAGCAAAGAGGCCCAGAGTAGACAAAAATATAGCTTGGTTTCTCCTCAAAAACATTCAAGACTGGGCGCCTGGGTGGCTCAGTCGTTAAGCATCTGCCTTTGGCTCAGGTCTTGATCCCAGAGTCCTGGGATCAAGCCCCACATCGGGCTCCCTGCTCGGCAGGAAGCCTGCTTCTCCCTCTCCCACTCCCCCTGCTGTGTTCCCTCTCTCACTGTCAAATAAATAAATTTAAAAAAAAAAATTCAAAACCAATTCAAGCAAAAAAGTGCAAGAGACTTCCAGAGACTACTCCCCAAACTACGCCCGGCCCTTTGCATCTGAGCTGTGCTCAGACCACCAAGCCCCGTCCACAGCCCCGTCAGGACGAAGACCGCTGGCTGTCGGGAACGAACGGCCGTGACCTCTACTAGTTGCGCGGCCGCAGGAAAGCAGCGAGTGTTTCCACACATGCCCACCGGTGTGTGAGCACAGATACTGCACAAGGTCACAGTTGGTGGAACATGCTTTTACTATCCTCCTCTTGGTGACAGCATGCTTCGAAACGCAGCCCCAGTAAAGCCAGACCCACGGCATGTTTGACAGCTGCGCAGAGTTCAGTCGGGTGTGGGCCTGGCTCCCGGCTCCACCCGGACGGTTAGCCTGCGGGAGGCGGCACGGCGTCTCGGGGAGAGCGCCCTGGAGGCCTGACGCCCGGGCCGAGGTCCCAGCTCCATCGCCAGCTAGCTAGAGCCCAGTGTGCCGGTGTGGAAGACACGGAGAGCCACAGGACTGCAGGGCTGGGCGCAGGCCAGGGAGAGCCGGAGAGGGCTCTGCGGTGCTGGTCGCCACAATCCAGGAGGTGCAAGGAACGAATTCGTCAGACCGACTCTGCCCCCTCCCCTGCCGCCTCCCTGTTTTGTTTTGTTTTATGCCGACAGTGTCGATAACCCAAAGCAGAAGAACCCGAAACCTGAGCCACAAGGGGTAAGTAACTCTCAGTCCTGGTACCACCCTGCACGACGTCAAAACAGTCGTCTGAAAAACACCGAGTGTCCTCACGTGCAGGGCACAGCCAGGAACACAAAGCCAGACGACAGGTCTGCCCTTCTGGATCCCAGCCCACCCGACTATGCCCTGGAGCCCGGCGAAGCAGACTGGCACTTGGCTTAAACAGACGGGGGGCTGAAGACGCGGCAACCAGGGCTCCCCGGCTTCTCTGCGATCGCGGGGCAGGGAGTCATGGGCAGGCGTGAGTGCCCAAGCCAGCAGGGGTGTCTCAGCCGTGCAATGGAACCTGGACGGGGGTCTGTCGCTCTGCTCTCCCTGGGGACCCAGGCAAAGAGGAGAGGCAGCAAGCACCCGGCCCAGGGGGGTGGCCCGCAGGCCTGCCTGGAAAAGCTGTGGCAGCCCCAGCAGATCTGGGGCCATCGCCGAGGGCCTCTCTGTTCAACCAAGTGCAGCCAGGCCCTCCGAAGCCCACCGCGGCTGATGAACGGGCCACGGGCACACGGTCAGGACTCCTAGCGATAGCACCACACATTCCTGAGGAACCCTGAGCTCACGGGCTCTCACGTAACCACAGAGACGACACGCTCCTCACCTCACGGGCATGAACCGCCACCAAGCTGTTCCTCCCACTCACGGGAGCGTCCGTGGCCCCGTGGGAAAACAAAGTGGCCTCACGCTGCCACCAGGTTTCCCTGAAGGAGGGTCTGCCTCTGCTCACCCAAAGCTCAAATTCACAGAGTTTCAGACACTCCAGGGCACAAAACTACAAATCACAAAAAATGTAAATTCAAAGAAGATGAATAGGAACAAAGTTCATTTTTGGTGCATTTCTTCAACTTTTATCAGACACGTTTGAGTTCAAGTCAATGACAGGAAACAGAACAGATGCCAAGAAACCCATAAAGCCAGGTTTATAAAAGGAGCAGCCATGTTTGGACATGAAATCTTTTCCTAACCTTTCCAAGAGACAGACTCGTGCTTCCGACCCCGTTCCCTGGAGTCCAGGCTCGGCGACGGCCCGCGGGCGGCCGCGTGCGCAGTGAGCGCGTCCTGGCGCTCGGCCAGCAGGAGGCAGTCGCTGCACGTGTAGCCGTTGCTTCTGGCAGCTTCCGCGGCCAGGTCCCCGTTTCCCTGAGTGGCAGCTTTGTTTCCACCTGAAGTTTGCAAAAAAGTAGAGGGAAGCAGTTTATCACCATCTGGAGACACCTAAAAAAAGGTCTTCCATCTTGAAAAGTGGATAGAAAAAAAGGACTAAAATAGTTACCTTTAAGATCTCCATCGTCGTCAAGACCTAAAACACACACACACATACACGTATGTTGGCTCATGAGCTCGAATTATCACAACAAAGCCCAAATACACAAAAAGTAAAAGTTACAATGATTAACGATCAGCATTTTGGCAACAGTCAAGATTTATTCCTTGAAATGCCGGCAACTAATGGAAACTCCTTCAGGTATCTACAGGTACCATCTTCTTCTTTTTTTTTTTTTTAAAGATTTATTTATTTATTTGACAGAGAGAGAGATCACAAGTAGGCAGAGAGGCAGGCAGAGAGAGAGGGGGAAGCAGGCTCCCCGCTGAGCAGAGAGCCCGATGCGGGGCTCGATCCCAGGACCCTGAGATCATGACCTGAGCCGAAGGCAGAGGCTTTAACCCACTGAGCCACCCAGGCACCATCTTCTGATCCAAGATAAAAGCACATCTCTGGAGAGCGCCTCCACACACACACGCCTACACACACACACACACACACACACACCTCTACATACCTGCACATAGACTTGTGCACACACACACCTGTGCGCACACACACAGCCATACGCACACATACCCGCATGTACATACCTGTGCTCACATGCACCTGGACACAGACACGCACCTGTAAACGCACACTTGCACTCACACACACACCTGCAAGGCACTTGCACACGCACCTGCACGCATACACACCTGTGCTCACACACACACCTGCAAGGCACTTGCACACGCACCTGCACGCACACACAGCTATGCTCACACACACACACCTGCACAGGCACTTGCACACGCACCTGCATGCACACACACACGTGGAGAGGGGGCAGGAAGACAAGACCCTGGTATGGAGAGACAGAAGCCCCGCCAGCACCCTCTGCTTCCAGCATCGCCTGGGAACCACCTTTGCCAGCCAAGCTGAACAGAGCAAGCAGCAATCCCGATGTTGCCTCGAATTAGCACACAAACTCTGGGGGCTGATCTGCATCTCCTGATCTTCTCAAGGGGGCCGACCAGAGCACGCAGCGGACCAAGCGAGCAGCCACATGTCCCTGCAGCCGCCACCCTACCAGCGGCAAGGACGGGGTCACAGCTGCTGCCCTAGGGAAGAAGGTTCACAAGCCACACTGCTTCCTAGTGTCAATTCATCCCTACGGGGTGCTTCCTAATGACAGAAATACCATCTGCCTCGCGGCTGAGAGCTGTCTGGGACCTGAAGTTCGACAGGTGAATTTTTATAACCACCGTGCTCCCCCATCCTACAGAAGTAACATGTCTAGAAAAAGGCTATCAGATTACGACCTGACCGCTCCTCGTGCCTCCACGTCACCGCTGAGTGTGCGCGAGCACAGCCAGCAGAAGCAGCAGGGGCTCTGAAGCCGCTGCCCACATTCTGAACTTGAGTCTAGAGGAAAGCTCGGACCTTCACGCAGTTTCTCCCACCCCATCGGGGGCAGACCACTCACCCCAGAAGTGGTCCACTTTGGTCTGTTCCCGGATCAGAGACTCATCCAGCACGGGAGGCCGCAGGCAGGCCGCACCCGACAGCGTGCTAGCGACACTCTGGCCCGCAGCACAGGACACAACCTTCCTCGAGCTGTGGTTCACACCAAGGGCCAGCTTGCTTGCACTCCTGCGCGGTTTTGCTGTCCTGAGAAAAAAAGAATAAAAGGAACAAGTCTACAGACTTTTTTCTTACAGTAAATACAAAAGGATTCTATTTTACCAACACAGTATCTTTGAAAACAAATACAGTATTTTAAGGCCATTTTCTTGCGTCCTCTCTGCTGCAAGGAAAGACCCACTGAACTGACACAGGAATCCTGAAGCTGGGGTCCCAGAGCTACTTCTAAAATTGTACACACGACAGTTTTCAAATTATTTTGGGTCCCACGACCCAAAACTTAAAATAACCTAATAAAAATGACTTAAAATAAAAATTATGATTTATAAATCTAACCCCTGCCCTTTTTAGAACCAGTGTGCGCGCACGGGCAGTCTGCCTAATGTCTCAGTCCCTGGGAAAGAGGGAGCAGCCATCTCTCCCCGGAGAGCGAGGAAAGGCTGCCACCCCACGTCGTGCACCCGTATTCAGCACAAACAACAAACTGCATGAATGTCGGCACCGGGCGGGGGCAAGGAGACTCTCTGTCCTCAAGGGAGCGAGGCAGGGCACAGCGACGCGCTGCTGCATGCGAGGACACAGCCTGTGGCCTTGCCTGAGGGCAGGCGACAGCCTCGCTAGGATGCCCCGCACACACGGGGTCGCCGAGGCCCTCCAGAGCACGTCCTGAGCCCGCGGGGGTGTGGTCCGTTCTCCTGTGCTCTGTGTGACCCACGGTGAGTGGGCAGCACACACGGCCTCGGCCGCCAGCGCCCAGCCTGGCTCCAAGCTGGCCTTCCACCGCCGGTCTTCGCAGGGATCGCCCCAATCCTGAGCGCAAGATGAGCGTTCAGACGGGAAGCCCGTCATTCTTACGTAAGCAACAGAATATTATCTCGAAATGGCACGAAGACTTTGCACACAGAGAGCTCAGAAATCAAGTGAACGCAATCACGAACAGAGGTGAACAGCTAAACCCCACGGATGCATCTGTTAGGTCACACACACTTTAACAAACAGACCAAGTGTTAAGGACGCAGGGCCCAGCCACGGTGCCACCCGACCGTCTGGTAAGGCCAGCCCTCGCAGATGTCGCCGGAGGCCGGCTGTGTGGACAGGCACGGCGTCTGCTCCTGGGTGCCCGTGCTCCTCCCAGGGTCTGAGCACAGAGCCCGAGAGCCAGCAACCTCAGCCCGCACAGGAACATCGACACCAGATAAGCCACACTGTCGCAAAGAAGGGCTACGACCTTAGGCGTGAGTGTGCGTGGCACACACACACAGCCTTAGATGTGGGAGTGTGGTTTCACGGACCCACCAGCCGGCGCGTTCGGCTCGCACGGGGTTCGAGCACATGGGGGACACGGGAAGCAGTGCTCACCTGGCCACCTGGTCCTTCAGGAACACGGTGCTGCTGGTGCAGGGGTGAGCGTCCCCAGCCTGGCTGTCCTCCACGGCACACGCAGTGGTGACGAGCCGCAGACTACGGCGGGACATTCTCGGAGAATCGAACACGGGGTCCAGTCTGTGCTCAGCCTCAAAAGCCAGAGCATCGGAAGAGTAACTCGAACTGGAAGGAAAAACAGGGTCAGAGATAAATAATGCAGATAGTAGCTTCTGAAACACACTCACAAATAATGAACACAATGGATCTAGTGCAGATTTTAAAAACAGCCATTTCACTGTGCGATGACTTTTCTACAAAGCAGAAGTCACCCGAATCGGTGGACAAGTGATGGTCACCACAGATGCGCTCTGGCCATGCCATCTATGAGATCGAGTCCCCAGGCACCCAAATATTTCAGTCTAGAGCTGACCCTAACCTGCTTGAGGACGTGCTCACAAGAACCTCCACCCGGAACTATGTCAACATCCTTAGAAAATGAGAATGCGTTTACTAGCAGACTCCATGCCTGATAGAACAGTTAAGGAGACGGTGGCCACGGGGCCGCTGACCCCGTGAGGAGAAAGGCAGCGAGATGCCGTGCAGTACGTAACACTACTCTGTGTCTGACTCACCATAAAGCCAGACACAAGCTGTCACAAAGTCACTTCGATACCTTGCACGTAATCATCTCCAACTAAAAGATGCATTCTTTTGTGCTGTTAGCAAATTCTTCCAAATCGAGACGCGTTAACTGAGCACCTACGGTGTGCCTCCCCCAGGAAGGGGATCGCACTTCCTGATCTGCCCAGACCATCCCGGTGACGACCCCACGGTCCCCGCCAGTGAGCACCCCACACCTACAGCTGGAGACGAGCCACGCTCGGCAGGGACGGTGCCCTGAGCGGAGGGGCCTGGGCTGAGGGTTTCCTGGCCAAAGAGGGCAGCCAAGCCGGCAAGGAGACAAACTTCGAGGCTGAGGAGGGGCTGCCCGCCCGCCGGAGGGGGGCCTGTGTTCTACAGGCCCGTTTGCCCACAGGGAGGCACGCAGGAAGCAGTGGGACGCCAGCCCCACTCAGGAGAGCAGGCTGGGCTGAGCGTCTAGAAACCAGCGGGCCCCACGAGGCTCTCAAGGAAAGGAAGCAAGCTAAGGACAAGTTTGCCTTATGTTTTATATTATATAAAAGTATTTTCAGAATCACGTTCACCATAGATGTATTAGATCTGACACCAGAAACTCTTCAAGCAAACCGACAGAAAGCAAACACCTGCTGCTCCCAGCCGCCACGCACGCTGAGGGGTCTCAGCCTCAGGAAGAGCCCCTTCCTCGCTCTCACCGGAGGCTGGGGCAGGGGCTGAGACATACCACACTCACCCACGCTGAGCACACCACAGGGATGCTAAGCAGAATTTAGGTATAATCTCAAGTATGGGTATGCTTTTCTTCCAAAAATATTCTATACAAGTACAATCTTAGTTTAAAAAAATTCTCTTCTTTCAAGTCAGGATTTATTGTGTAACTCTGGACCAGTCCCCTCTCCCAGCACACTCCTCCTCTTCCCCTAAGGACAGCCATTTACGAGCAACCCGAACATCAAAAGACAATGATCTCCAAGTCCGCCCACCTCCGTCCGAGCCCCAAACTAGGTGTGCCTCTGCGTGGTTGCCAGAGCGATAGGGAACTATGCAGAGGCGAGCGAGCGACAGCACGCAGCCCAGTGCCACGGGCCCTGGAGGCCCCGGCCTGGGACACCACCGTCTAGAAGGGCGCCCAGCAGTCCAACACAGAGGTTGGAACACCTCAGCCATCAGAAGGGTGTTCCACACCCGTCAGTGTGATTAGAAAGGCCCTGGAAGAAGCAAATACAAGAATGTTCCAACAGCAGATGGCTGGGAACTGTGCGCCAGCAGGGCAGCGGCTCAATGAACCAGGACACGTCCGTTGAATCCCGTAACACGATCACGAGAGATCTGTATGTACTGTTGTACAGAAAAGGAAAAGACGCTAGTATCATCCTACTTACGTTACAATCAACTACAAAACAGAAGTGCCCGGGTAGACTGTGAAATGCTTGACCTCCAGGTCATGAGTTCAAGCCCCGCACTGGGCCTAGAGCCTACTTAAAATGAAAGGAAAGAGGGAACCGTGGGTGGCTCAGTCAGCTGGGCATCTGCCTTTGGCTCAGGTCGTGGTCAGTCCTGGGATCAGTCCTTGCTCCCTGCTCAGCGGGGAATCTGCCTCTCCCTCTCCCTCTGCCCCTCCCCCTGACTCATGAGCACACGCACTCTTTCTCTCTCAAATAAAAATCTTAAAAAAAAAAAAAAAAAGTATGGTCTATCCACCTTAAAGAAAACAAAAACAGGCCCACATTCGTACACACACGTAGGTAGGGAAAGGCACAGAAGAGACCTGGAAGGCCCCTTCAAACGGCTAGCCGTGGCTGCCTCTGGAGCGGACAGCACACAGGGCCTCAGGCCCTCTCAGTTTGGAGCTGGACGCACGGAATTCCAAAGCAGGGAGGGCTCGGGGGGTGGGGGGGGGGTGCAGCCATCCCAGGTTCTGAGTCTGGACCCACCTGCCGGGCCACCCTTCCCCGGAGACAGGGCTAACACAGGCCACTCGGTCTGGGTCTCAGTGAGGACGCTATGCATTCGGGACCCACACCTCCACCAGGACTGCGGTCCAGGGGCCACGAAAGCCAGGAGCGCCCTCCTACCCTAGGCTGGGATCCCAAGCATCATTCCTACAAGGTTCCTGCAGACAGATGGGCCCGGAGGTCAGCAGAAAGGTGCAAACATCTGCAGGAGACATGAGCTGCTGGGCACCCGGCCGGTGTGGTGGTACAGCCCTTTATCACGTCTAGAACATACGATGAGGACAGAGACCCCAGAGATAATAACAGACCGAATCCCTCAGAGCACAGCAGAGTTTGGGTCCCTCAACAATTAAGTGTTGTTCTTTTAAAAATGTCTGTTATTTAGATGCATTTTTAATTAAAAGACTAGAGAAAAACGTACCGCACCCGAAAGCGGGAGGAGACGGACACCCGGCACCTCGAGCGGTGAGGCAAGCGAGGGGGGGGGGTGGTGCCGACCCCCGCCAGGGCTGTGCAGAACCGCAGCGCCATCAGAAAGCAGCTCGGCCGCTGGGCAGGGGGGCGGCGCAGGCAAGTCCTATACGGGACCCTGCCCCAGCCCCACGGGTCCCAGTTCTTCCTCTCTGAGTATGTGAGCCCTGCGGCTGCCCTGAGCCCCGACCCTCCATCACTCACCATTTGGATCTTTCGCTGCAAGGGTCCTTCGGCCTCACTTGGGCTCCGATGGGGATTATGCCACAGCCCGTTGGCGGCCCCTTGGTCCCAGCAGCGGGGACCCCAGGATGAACCCAGCTGTGCCCCTGTACCAGACGGCTGCCAGCCCCGGGGAACCACAGCAGCCAGATCCCGCCTCACCGCCACCTCTGGCTCTCCGGTGCAGAAGGGCCTGCCCCTCCCCCTCCCCAGGAGCTCAGCCCCCTCTCAGCCGGAGCCTATGGAACGACCCACATTCCCACGGCCCTTTCCCTTCCCGCGACGGCGGCCGCGCCATCCCGACGCCCATCTGCGCGCTCCGGGCTGGCTCTTTCTCTGGTGCCTCTTCCCTCCCCTGCAACCTCTCCATAGCCCCCAACCATCAGCGTGGAGACACCCTCTCATCTGTGCCCAAGCTGCGGGGAAAAACAAACGTCAACGGCCCTTTCTCCTCCCCTGACCAGGCACACTGGCTGAAAAGTCGTCTACACTCACTCCCCAACGTGTTTCACTCCAACTCCTGCCCCCGCGGCTGTGTTCAGGCTGCGTCTGCGCACGGACTCCCAGGAGGCTGAGTTCCTGGGCGAGGCCCCATCCTCGGGACCCTCCTCCACGCACGCTGCTCTCGGGGCCTCTGTGGCAGACCGTGGCGGCACAGGCTGGCAGTCAGACCCGCCTCCAGTGCGGGCTGCCACCTGGGCGGGATCTCATCTCTGCCGGGGCCGGGGGCCGGGCCTCCGAAGGGCCTCTGGGAACCTCGGCCTCCTGCCCAAGGCAGTGTCCCCACGGCTGCCTCCCCGTTGTGCGTGGAGCTCCTCAGGGACCCCAACCAGGCGCCGGGCCCCCCCACTAGGAAGGAAGTGTGTCGTCCGGCCAACACACACACACACACCCGGCACCGATCGGACCTCTGCCTCTAATCACCAGCTCACAGGAGCACAGATGAGAACCTCAGAGCCAAACACTCAGGGAGAAGGGGAGAATCCTGCTGATTTAAAACAAAAACTGAGTCCAGGAAACTGAGCAGCGACTGTCCGGTGCATTACAGAGATTCCACGTATTGTTTTAAATTATTAGGAGCTGGGGCACCTGGGGGCTCAGTCCGTGAAGCGTCTGCCTTCGACTCAGGTCATGATCCCAGGCTCCTGGGGTCGAGCCCCGCATCAGGCTCCCTTCTTGGCGGGAAGCCTGCTTCTCCCTCTGCCCCTCCCCCTGCTTGTGTTCCCTCTGTGGCTCTCTCTCAAATAAATAAAATCTTTTTTTTTTTTTTAATATTTTATTTATTTATTTATCAGAGAGAGAGAGAGCACAAGCAGGGAGAGAGGCAGGCAGAGGCAGAAGCAGGCTCCCTGCCGAGTAAGGAGCCCGATGTGGGACTCAATCCCAGGACCCCGGGATCATGACCTGAGCCGAAGGCAGCTGCTTACCCAACTGAGCCACCCAGGCGTCCCTCAAATAAAGAAAATCTTTAAAAAAATAAATAAAAATAAAAAATTACTAAGACCTTTTGGTGTGAAACTAGTATTTTGGCTAGTCGTCTTTAAAGTATCATCTTTTAGAGATTTGCTTCACAACAACCCACTGGAGAGGGAAGGAGGGGCCTAGTGCCAGAAGGGTGGAAACTGGGGGGAAGGCAGAGGGGCTTATTCCTGCCCCCCAGACTTTTACACTAATGACAATCTCCACAGTAGAAAAATATTTTAACTAAATGCGTGGAGTGACCAGGATGCTGGAGGATCTTCTGTGTGCTCACTGACGTCCTGACAACGGAGACCACAACGAAGACGTGCTGGACGGTCGTCGGCCGGGGACTGAGGGCGGGACCCACCAAGACGGCCAGGCAGCTGGGGGCTGTGGGGACCACCAGCTTCCAGCAGAGCTGGGTGACGGGGAGGTCTCAAAGACGAGGGGATACAGAGGCGCAAGTGGAAAGACAAGAGGCGAAAGGCAGAGCCCTTTCTGCCGCGCAAGGAGTGCACGTCAGTCTCAGCCATGTGCTCCGCCCCCAGGGCTGGCCGCCAGCCTCACCCTCTGTCCCCACCCACCCCCCCCCCCCCCCGCACCCATCTGACCCCTCCCCCCCGGGGCCCGGAGCACGGCCCTGCACGCCACGCTGAAGCCCAGATCAGAGCCTGCCGAAGCCCAGATCAGAGCCTGCCGTCCCCATCCTCACCTACACCCCACATCCCACGAGTCTCCTGCTGAAGGCTCTGCTCTCCCCAGCCTCCCTTCCCTCATCCCCTCCCTGGGGCCCAAGCCGGGTCCTGCCCCTCCTGCAGCCCCAGGCTCCGAACGACCCAAGCCCTGCCCAGCACTGCCCGGTGCCAGCCACCAGCCACCACGGTGTCTCCGGGCCTGCCCTGGTCTCCGAGCAGCCCCCCGCCCCCTACCCACCCTGCCGGCCTCGGCACCCTTCTGAGCACAAGCCTGGTCACGCCACTCCTGGCTTCAAACCCCTCCCTGGGTCCCACTGCCCTCAGACACAGTCCAAGCTTGCAGTCCAAGCTCACAGCCCAGCACGGGAACCACCCCCGCCAGCCATCCCGCTTACTCCTTGTACGCCCGCACGGCCACCGGGCCACCTGGCCACCTGCAGGTCGACCTGAAGGCAGGCGGAGGAGGGGCGGGTGCTGAAGCTCACAGGGCCGCGTCCCCAAGGCGCAGACCTACACACGTGCATTTCTAAAACCTGTTTAAGATAGGTTCTGAAAGCTAAAAATAAGTTGTCAGGAGTAATTATTTTTACACTCTACAACGGAGAGTAAGGAATAGTTTTACCTGGGTTGGCCCACTCCCTTTGTCCTAAAATATTTCAGGACTTTTAACAAAAACAGTCAAAGGGTGACATAATCTGAAACTGTGAATTAAAAACTCAATCATCAAATGTGAGGTTTGACACAGTTAAAAAGTACCTTTGTTAAAATGCCTTCCAGTTTTCTTACAGCTTCAACTCTATTTTTATCCTTTCGAAGATAAGCCACTGACAAACCTTCCAAGAGCATTTCCCCGGGAGCCGTGGGGGCCGCGCCCGGTGCCGTGCGCCTCTCCAGTCTTGTCTCCGGGAGCCCCCCGCCCGCCCGGCGCGCTCGGCATCACGGCAGAGCGGGCACCGAACGCCGAGCTGCCCCCTGCGCTGCTCCTGAAGCCCGGGGCTTCATCACAACTGTTTAGGGCACCTCCTCCTCTCAAAGGCAAGTCACTTTCCGGGTTATTTCTGTTAACTCCAAGACAGCCCGCCGTTAATATCAATCACCAAACCCCACCCGTAACCACGAGGATCTACCCGGGCGACCGCGGCCACTTGGGTGGCGTCTAAACCAGGACACTGGCAATGACTCACTCTGAGTCACCAGAATGTCTGGTTTTCAAAGCAAGCTCGCCATCTCCACGGTGGTTGAGCAGTTTCCTAGCGCCACAGCACGACAGAACTTGGCCGTTATTTTCCCTTTCAAAAGACGGCGTTTGGCTGCAAGTGGCAAGAAGCTTCTGTGGAGGGCACGGCCCTCCCCGGAGGGCTGACAGGGAGGACGAGGGGACGCTCACCTGAGGGCATAGGTGTAGCCAGTGTTCTCGGGCACGCACTGAGGAGGGGTGTACATGTGAAGCCGAGAAAAATCCATGGTCACGGCCTCAAGTCATACTGCAGAAGTGGGGAGAAAGCAATGCAGGGTATTAGCAGCGTAGAAACACACAGCCGAGTCCCTTCTGTCGCAGCCGACCCAGGGTGCATACTTGGGGACCCACACGTCACTCTGACAGTTTGAGTGACACAAAGCTAATAGTCGTTGCTTTTATTTGTCAAGCAAATGAGACAAAATTTTCTCGTAGTTACAAGTCCTTCTGTTTAGTTCCCTACAATGATACACCCACAAGAGTAAAAGGGAAAACCCTACGTTACTCACAATTACGAAGATTGGGGCACTTTCCAAAAAAGAGGAGTGACTCAGACCCTTTTTAAAATGTATTTGTAAATTCCTAAAGGTATCAAAATGTTCTCATTGTCCTGCACTGTCTTCATTGTTATTAACTAACATAGAACGGCTTCCTAGTCCCCGGCCAAGCGCTCATTCTCGATGCCGTTTGCCCGCACGCGCCAACCCAGAAAACTGCAGCCTGAATGACCCAGGCGCGGAAGGCATGGCTTACACTTTTATTTTTCCCCCAAAGAACACAGATTACCTTTTAATTAAAAAGGTTTGGGGGACGCCTGGGTGGCTCAGTCCGTGGAACCTGTGACTCCATCTCAGGGTTGTGAGCTCGAGCCACATTTGGCATAAAGATTACTTAACGTTTAATCTTAAAAAAAAAAAAAAATCTGGTTAACCGTCCAACTCTTCGTTTTGGCTCAGGTCGTGAGATCGCACCCCATGTCAGGCTCCCTGCTCAGGGTGAGGAGTCTGCTGGGGATTCTCTTTCCCTCTCCCTGACCCATCCCTCCCCCCACACTTGCACATGCTGTGTGCAAAAAAAAAAAGATTTGGGGGACGCCTGGGTGGTTCAGTCATTAAGCCTCTGCCTTCGGCTCAGGTCATGATCTCAGGGTCCTGGGGTCGAGCCCCGCATTGGGATCCCTACTCAGCGGGAAGCCCGCTTCTCTCTCTCCCACTCCCCCTGCTTGTGTTCCCTTTCTCAATGTGTCTCTCTCTGTCAAATAAAATCTTTAAAAAAACAAATTAAAAAACAAAAAAAAGGTTTGGGGGTGCCCGGGTGGCTCAGTTAAGTGTCCAACTCTTGATACCAGCTCAGATGTTGATCTCGCATAAGTTCGAGCCCTATGTTGGGTTCTACGCCAGGTGTGGCGCCTACTTTAAAAAAAAAATTAATGGGGCGCCTGGGTGGCTGAATAGGTTAAGCGACTGCCTTCGGCTCAGGTCGTGATCCCAGGGTCCTGGGATCGAGTCCAGCATCAGGCTCCCCACTCAGTGGAGAGCCTGCTTCTCCCTCTCCCCCTCCTCCCCACTCATGCTCTCTCTCCCGCAAATAAATAAAATCTCTAAAAATAAATAAATAAATAAATAAATAAAACCCTACATGGAAGTGATACAATTCACAACCTATTGCTGAAAAACCTAAGATAAAACTAAAAATAAAGACCAGCACAGACAAAAAATATTTATGTGTAAGTCACTGTTTTCTATAAACTAAACCAAAAGTACTTTGATTCACACCATTTTCTTTGAAAGACTCCAAAAAAAATTTTCTTTAAGTAGGCTCCACGCCCAGCGCAAAGCCCAACACAGGGCTTGAACTCACGAGCCTGAGATCAAGACCTGAGAGGAGATCCACAGTCAGACGGTAACCGAGCCAGCTGGGCGCTCCACAAATATTCTTTAAGGAGTTAAACACAGAAATAAAAAACACTGCTTACATTATAAAAATTGTACTTTGCCTACTAATTTCAACAAATACCACAAAACTCCTCATTTCAACACTCCTCAGTTCTTCTCAGAGACCCTCCCACTTGCCCACGAAACACCCTTCAACAAGGGCTCCCCAGCCTTCCGGGGCATTCTGCGGGCGCACACGTCGACCTCTTTGTGCAGATAAACGCACTCTGGCCTAACCCGTGCGCTCATCCACCTGCTCCCCGGCCCGATCCCCCGAGGGCCTCCTCCGGCCAACACGGACGTCCAGGGGCGGGGCAGCGGGACAGCGGAACCGGGCGCCTCCCTGCCGCGTCCCCTCCCAGCACGGCTCCCGGGCACACCTGGCTCCCTGGCACGTGGCCACGAGGACCGGACCGCCAGCCCCGCCTGGCCCCAGCTCCGCCCTGGCCGTCTCACAAAGGCTCCTGACAACTGCGCTGAGCACTCACTCGCCAGGCAACCGTGAACGGCTGGGGAGGGGGACACTATCAATGCCTCGTAACTGTCCTCATTCTCCAGAGTGGACCTCGGCCTGGTTTTTTACTCCCTGTTATTCCCCCACTATTAACAAAGCCCCAACTTCCTAGCTTCCTTCTCACCGTAACATTCTTCAATACCTGCCTTACCGACGTTATTAAACCCCAGCAAAAAGCTGTCCTAATTGCTAAGTCCTACCAACTATGCCACAACTGGTGTCTGACACATCCCTAGTGACTGCATCCCTGAAGTTCACAGAGGTCACCGCTACTAACGACCGAGGGCAGAGGCCCTAAAGCCAATAGCTGAGCATTTACTACCAAGATCAGGACGGGACAGAGCCGTTAGAGCCTGTGCCTAAGGACAGGGCGGCGTCCCCGGATCCGGGCTGCGGTCCCAGCTCCGCCCCTGCTAGCTGACTGTGGGGGGGGGGCCCCCCCCAGGACCCAGAAGCTCCAGGCCATGACTCAGCACAGAAGGGGCGCTGCAGATTACTAGCTGACTGTGGAGGGGGCCCCCCCAGGACCCAGGAGTTCCAGGCCATGACTCAGCACAGAAGGGGCGCTACGGAGCCGGAGGAAGAGGATGCAGGAACTCACGGACTCATTTAAAAAGTTACATTTATATGTGCTCACATTTTTAACCACCTTAAAGAGATTTTGGTTCATTTCTTTTTCTTTTTTTAAAAGATTTTATTTATTTATTCATGAGAGAGAGACACAGAAAGAGAGGCAGAGGGAGAACCAGGCTCCCCAAGGAGCAGGGAGCCCGATGTGGGGCTCAATCCCAGGACCCTGGAATGATGACCTGAGCTGAAGGCAGACGCTTAACCACCTGAGCCACGCAAGCGCCCTGAGATTTTGGTTAATTTCTAATGGTGTTTTCAGAAGCTAACAGGAGGGGCCAGGAGGACAAGCTACAAGCCTATTTTTCAACCCGGTTCTTCCCATCAATGAGCCAGATGACAAGGCTGAGCCATACCACCTCTAGCCAGGTCCCAGGTAGGCCTTACACCACAATTTAAAAATAAATTTAATTTTGGGGCACCTGGGTGGTTCAGTTGGTTAAGCGTCCGACTCCTGATCTCACCTCATGTCTTGATCTCAGGGTCATGAGTTCAAGCCCCGTTTTGGGTTCAGCACTGGGCGTGGAGTCTACTTAAAAAAAAAAAAAAAAAATTCCTAAGTAAATAAATTTAATTTCTTGTCTCTGAAATAAATCCAACCAAAGAACCAAGCGCAGCCACTGGCTATCACGGAATCCCAGGAGTGACAGGACTCCAGCAGTGACTGCAGCAGAAATCCACCCGGTGAGAACAGGAGACACGGCACACAGCGGTAGATTTCGGGTAAAACGGGCCAGGAGAGGAGACACAGACGCAACAAAATGCCCAAAGAGGACACCCTCCAGAGAGGACCAGTGTGGACAGACACCAGACTCTAGAAGGAACACCGGGCATCGTGGCTCTGGAGGAATGGAGGACAGGAGTGGACAGTGGAGGGGGGACCGCGATGGGCACAGCTCAGCAGCTGCTACAGCCCACTAAACACGTGCTTCCTTCTTCCAACTCGTTCTCATTTCACTCCTCGAACCACATGCAGAGCCTGGCCCCAGCTCCATCAGACCCGTGGCCCGGGGGGGGGGGGGGTTGGCCACGGCTTAGCCCACAGCACAGAGAACCACTTCTCCCCTGGAGAAGCACAAGAGGACCAAACACTCGCAAAGCAGAACCTGCGAAGAGGCGGGTGGATGTGGAGGCCACAGCACGTGGGGCCCAGAGTCCCCGAAGGGAGGGATGACGGGCTGCTCTCTTCCACACTCACTGCAGCAGAGCTCCTAGAAGTGAACAGTCCTGGAATTTACCGGGTCCCTCTCTCCACTGACCCTGCTCTCTCCCGTTTTCCCTCCCTCTGTCCCCTAACACTTGAAATCACTCTTTAGTTCCCTCCATGAAACGTGCACATTAAATACAATCAGAGGATGAAAATGAAATAAGATGGCAAAAAGGATGAAAAGACATCGTGTGTGTGCAAGGCCGTGCCTTGCGCTGTGAGCTTGAACATCTGGTTGATCGGAGCCACACAGCCTGGTGCTCTCAACCCTTTCAACACCGATGGTTTTCCCTCCGAGTGAGCAACCTGAGATGGAGACCGACTCCATCCCGGGTCTAAATGCAAAGACCGGACACCGGCACCAGGGGCACCTGTTGGCAGCGCGCCGGAACTCCCGACGGCAAACGTGCAGCTCTGACTCCAGATCCCGGTAACTAAGCGTGAGCGCTAAGCACTTTCCTAACGCTGCCCCCAGCCTCCACGTGCATCCCCATAACACTCAAGCCTTCCTGCTGGTATCGGGGCCCTGCCTCTACCGGCCCCAGCCTGAGACTCGGGAAAGCTGATGTGCGCTCATACAACAGTAGGTGAAAAAGCATCAGAAAACCCTGGAAAGAATCAGGCTGACATTCTACAAACGCATGTGCTACAAAAGAGGGGCCCTGTCCAGGCTCCACTGCCCTCAGAGTGTTCTGCTCTGGCTGCTAGGACCTTGTGAGGGGCCACGGCAGGCCCCGGGTCCGGAGCCCCAGGGCAG
Source organism: Potos flavus (assembly GCA_028534135.1). Classification (NCBI taxonomy): domain Eukaryota; kingdom Metazoa; phylum Chordata; class Mammalia; order Carnivora; family Procyonidae; genus Potos; species Potos flavus. The sequence goes on along the minus strand of CM052890.1, from coordinate 287,093 downwards.
GACTCTCCCCGGCTGGGCAGAGGGCACCCGGGCGCCTCCCACGTGCTGGTAAACAGAGCTGCTTCAGGGCGGGCAGCGTCCGACTCTGGCTGCCACACCTAACCAGGAAAAGCGCACATCTTAGGGGCCACAGGGCCGAGCACAGCATCTGCAAACAGAAAAGATCCCTCAGTGTCTCCTTGTACCTCGATCTACTTGCGGCCAAGAGAACACGCGGGCTGGCAAGCACAGAAGGAGAGGGCCTCTGTTCAGGCCGAACTTCCGCTACAAACCTAAGGACTTAAGAATCTTTACAAACGTGCAGTTCTTAGCAGAGTTCTAAAATCAGAGTTTGAAAAAAACGTTTAGGGACCCCTGGGGGCTCAGACGGCGACTCGTCTGCCTTTCGCTCAGGTCATGATCTCAGGGTCCTGGGATCAAGCCCCGCGTCGGGCTCTTTGCTCAGCGGGGAGCCTGCTTCCCCCTCTCTCTCTGCCTGCCTCTCTGCCTACTTGTGATCTCTGTCAAATAAATAAATAAAAATCTTTAAAAAAAATAATAATCAAACCTAACTGTCAACTAGATGATGCTACTTGGGGTCTCCAGGGCTAAAAGGAGGTTCCTTCTTCCAGTTTTTTTCTTCAGAACCTATAGCATTTCCTAAAATATTGTGTGCTAACATTATTTCAGAGATGTTAGCTTTTTCTGTGTCTTTGGTTTTGCCATTTCCTTGAAGCTCTGTTTTTAACCCTTGCAGGACTTGTAAGTTTTGAGATTTCTCAGGCATGTTTTTTAGATTGTTACTAAATTAGTACAGACATTCTAAATAGTAAAAATTCAAATTGTATGTGCTCACAGCACAAAATTCATTCCTGGTTAAAGCATTCAAGAACCAAACAGCTTTATATTTTTATCTCTACCGTACGATGTCAGTCTAGCAGTATGTGCTCCAAGGGCCCTGAAGGAAACCCTAGCTGGGGCGCCTGGCTGGCTCAATGGGTTAAGCCCCGGGCTCTCGATCTCAGGGTCACAAGCTCGAGCCCCTCACTGGGGAGCCTACTTAAAAAAAATAATCTTAACTTGATTTTATTTTTATAACTTTCTTTAAACTTTTTTAATTTTTAATTTTTTTAAGATTTTATTTCTTCATTTGCCAGAGAGAGAGAGAGCACAAGCAGGGAGAGCAGCAGGCAGAGGGAGAGGGAGAAGCAGGCTCCCCGCCGAGCAGGGAGCCCGATGTGGGGCTGGATCCCAAGACCCCGGGATCATGACCTGAGCCGAAGGCAGACGCGTCGCCGTCTGAGCCCCCAGGCGCCTGACAGTTCTGTTTTATGACACGGTGCACAAAGCACTGTGTTTGTGGAGATGGGCAGGTCACAAAGAAAGTTTGATTTGAGCCCTGACAGTGGCTCAGACAGAATGAGCCTAGACAGAAGAGGCCAGTGCCGCCTGCCGATCCGAAATCCTCCCAGACGACCTGCCACAGGTCCCCCTGAGGCGAAGGTCAGAACCTGTGGCTCCTGCCCATAGCCTGTCCTCGGGGACAGAAGCCATCAAAGGGGACGGCGACAGCCGGGACGCCCCTCCAGCGCTCGGCACAGCTCCAGACGCGCCATCGGCCCGGTGCCGTCCCTCTGGGACGCTGGGCGCGTCCGGCCAGCAGCGGGCGCTCGGTGGCCCCGGCAGTCAGTCCCTCAAGGACCTTCCAGAGAGGTCCCAGGGCCGCGCGCGCACCCGCAGCCTGACCGACATTCTATCACCACCGGCCGATCCTTATCACCCAGAGGGCGGCTACACTGGCTGCTTCCTTTGTCACGTCCTCTGCCAAGAGGATTACTTTTCAGAGTAAAATTCCAAGGTGGCACTTGAAAACTTAGAACTAATTTTTTTTTCCTTTCAAGATTTCATACATAGTCAAGTCAGTCCACACACAGTGTAGCGTTCGCTTCAGGGGCAGAGCTTAGGGACTCGTCAGCCGCGAACGACACGCGGGGCTCATCCCATCACGTGCCCTCCTTGGCGCCCAGCACCCCAGAACTACATCTTAATGTAACTGCTGTGCTCAGTACTAATGCTGTTAAAACTAAATACTGCAGAGACTAATAAAAACATCAGTTATTTTTGCCTACATATCAAAAAAAATCATAATTTGGTCTAAGCAAGACCATAAAAAAATCATAATTTGGGTTAGAAATGAGTGTTTTCCAAATGTCATGTTCAAATAATTACTTCTACCATATAAAAATAGTAAATTGGCATTCATCTGTTTTTATCTTAAGAAATAAAACAATGTTAGTTTATGAAAAACTGTGATTTACACTAAGTGAGAACCCTAAAAATGAACTGAGTAAAACAGTGAATTGGACACAAATGACTAAAACCAAAATACTTGAGAGCTTCACAGAACGCTACATGTTTTATACGTACGCGCCCGCACACGCGCCCGCACACGCACACACACTCGAGTATGTCTGTAAAGCTGAAGGGAGACCCCACTAAGTGTGACAGTAAAGTACAGAGACCGAGACCTCTACTCCTCACCTACCCCTTCTGTACTGTTCAGCATTGTTTTAAAGAGTAGGCGTTAGTCTTATAATTTCAACCACCAACCCAGTCACTATGATTTTCCGAAAACAACTGCTGTGGTCTCTGTCCGTGAAGAGGTACGGGGCAGGCAGACCCACGGTCCCGTTCGGGCTCTGCTGCCCGGCGGGGAGAAGCGGGGAGCAGAAGGGGGGCCGACAACGGGGAGTCTCCGGAGTGCCCGAGCCCGGAGTGTTACTGGGGGGTCAACCCGTGCAGAGCCTCACCTGCTCGGCGCCGCCTGGCACAGGGTGAAAATACCCAAAGTTACTTATTAGCAGCAGCAAGTGTGTACTGAAAAACAGTGTCCAGCCAAGATACGGTGTTCCTTTCCTTTTTTGGGAAGGGATGAGACAACAGGAGGAGAGGTAGGCCGCATGGCCTTGTTTGTGTAAGAAAACAGCTCTGAGTTTTAGGGAAGATAATTACTTCTAAGACAAAATACGTTATCAGGCGCTTACCTCTCCTGATGAGAAGTGCTCCAGATCTTTTTAATAAAAAACCCACTGCCTGACAGTGCTATTATCCTAGTATTTCAGCAAAAGCCCAAAGTCCAATTATTTATTCTGTGCATGTTAACATAAAGGGTCTTTGTTCTGAGAATCCAGAAGGCACGACCACAAGGTTGTAGTGTGTCCACTCCAACCCAGAATGCACTCGATGTCCTCACTAGCAGCAGTCACAAGGCCTGCCCACGACGCCACTTCCACGGCCAGGGCGCTGTCCCTCGCGAAGGCCTTCCAGCAGCAGTGCTGCGCAGGAGTCTGGGGGCCCCTCCTGGCCCTGGCAGGGGGCCAGACCATGTGTGACGACTCCGACTCGGGAAGACGACCGGGGTGCTGCCTTTTCTGTCTGACGGGACGCTCACCAGACGCGTCCCATCCGTGTCTGGGACACCTCCGCCTGTCACAGCAGCGGCCCCCGGGGACTCGGGCTGCGCTGCCAGCGGTTCCCGCCTCTCCCGCCCGCTCGGAAAGGCCCCCGCCAACCCAACAACATGCCAACAGGCTGCTACGGATTCTACTGCTGATCAGACCCCTGTCATCCGTCCCAGAGTCCCTCGCGTACAGCGAGGCAAGCATCCGAGTGGACCGCACGCTGAGCATGTCCGCGGGGATCATCTACGAGTGGCTAAATCCAGCACGGCCACAGCACCCATCAGTCTGCCCCTCCCCGCCCAGGGGGCCACCCCCTCTGCCGTCCGGCTCCCCTTGCTGCTCCATCTCCTACTGGCTTCCAGCAAGCCCTCCTGACGAGCTCCCGCCCTCCAGCCTTGCCCCCTCAAGCCAGAATACTGCCAGAAGGTCTATGGACCTTCGCCTCCCACCATGGCTCCCGAGCACCCACAGACAGGGCCCGAGAGACGGACTGCACCAGACCCCCACCCAGACGTCCCACTTGCCCTCTCCGCCTCCCAGCAATCCGCGGGGGGGCTTTGCTGAGGGCCTGGACCCAGACAAGCCTCTTCTCCTCACCCCAGGTACAGTTCGCGCGCACTTTCCTTGCCTGGGAGGCCCTCCCGACTCCCCGTCCTCACCCCCTTGGTCTCCTTCCCCCCACACCCGTCCTCACCCCCTTGGTCTCCTTCCCCCCACATGCTGCGGCTACCTTCTGCCCAACCTCGGAATCCAGCTGGGAGCCCCGG